>JAZHRO010000015.1:3600000-4172500 GCA_037157565.1 Thalassia testudinum | reverse complement strand
TTCTTGCAAGTGAAGATCCTTTTCTCCACTTGGAAGACCTAACCCGATTGGCTGAAACTGTTAAACCAAGAAATATCGGGTTACCTATAGTCCTCATGAAAATGTTCCCGTTTTCATTGCGAGGTAAAGCGTCGCAGTGGTTATGCACCCTTGGGAGAACCATCCACTCTTGAGAAGAGATGTGAACAGCGTTTCTCAAGAAGTTCTTCCCAATCTGGCGAACCAATGCACTTCGCCGTGCTATCACTTCATTTACACAACAAAACGGTGAACAATTTCATGAGGCATGGGAGAGGTATAATGACCTCCTCAGGAAGTGTCTGCACCACAGTCTGCCTAAGTGGCATATAGCCCAGATTTTCTACTATGGGCTAAATGAGCCTTTGAAGCAGATTGCAGATGCTTCCTGCGGAGGGAATTTTATGAATAAAGATGAGAATGGAGCATTCAAATTGTTTGAAAATATGAGAGAAAACTCAATGAACAATGCCTCCATTGTCGCCTTTAATCGTACCAGCCAACCCCGAAATGTCCACAAAGTTGACATGGGACCCTCCCATTCATCCACTGATCTCAGCCGTATCACAGAAAAATTGGATGAAGTCTCCGTCGTTCACAAGAAGCTGGACGAGCTTCTGGCCAACCCCGCTCGTTCTACAGCAAGCACCCCCACCTCACCACTTTGTCACAATACTAATTCTTCCAACACCAGGCTTATTCCAAGGAACCCCGTAGGACCTTCCTTACCGAGTGTAGCACCGAGCGACTCGGTAAGTCATGTGGATCTGGCTTCTGCGAGCCAGTATTTTGACACGGAGGACCAAGCCTCCGTGTGCACGGATGCATATTTACATGCGGACGTGTCTTCTAGCATAGAAGATGCTTGCGCCCTGGGGAACAACCCGTTCTCTGCCACTTGTAACCCAGGGTGGCGAAATCATCCAAATTTCTCATGGTCCAACAACCCGCAGTGCCAAAACCCTACGGGTGGACCAATGCGACCGTCCGCACCCGTCATCCCAAGGGCCAAGTCTAATCCTATGGCGAATCCACCATCAGGCCCTTGCGTACCGCAAACAGAACATGCATCAAGTCCTCTTGATAAATTAATGTGAATGATAACAGAAATGTCAAAGCGCCATGAAGAGAACATGACCTCTCTTCAGCACCAATTGGCGCAGCAGAATGCTGAGATCAGTCAACTACGCATGGCAACTCGATCTCAGGGTACTCTTCCCGCCCAACCTGTTCCAAACCTGTGAAATTTCGTACCCCGTGGTCCTCAACCATAGGAACGACCTTCTCAGGGGTAGGTTAATCAGATTCTGCAAGCTCCGAGCACTCCATCGGGACTTCAGGCTAATCCCACTGCAGCACCTCACTCTTATGTCCCTATTGCGAACCCTCCTCCACCGTATGATCCCACTGGACCCGCATCGTCCAATGCGATCACTACGAGGAGCGGTAAGCAGACCGTCGATCCGCCTCTACCTGATCTGGGTCCTTCTTCTTCATCGCCCTCTCATTCGGGATGCGCACCACATTCGCGAGAGGAGATCCAAATTGGTGCTAATATAAGTTCCATTCCCTGAGGCTCTACTGAGGGAGCCAAAAGGCAAAAAGAAAGATACGCAGGCCTTTGATAACCTGCGTAATTTGTTTAGGGATGTAGAAATCAAGGTACCCCTGCTCGAGGCTATCGACCACATACCTATTGTCGCCCTATTTTTCAAAGACTACACAACACCCAGGCGACAGTCAAAGAAAACCAAGAATCTGGTGGTTCTCTCACCTCATGCAAGTTGTGCTACACTGTCAAACCTACCACAGAAGCAGAAAGATTCGGGCACACCGCTTATTTCCTGTAGCATCCAAGGTTGCAATTTTAACCATGCCCTGCTTGATCTAAGATCTTCCATCAATCTTATACCGACCATCATGCTCGAAAAATTTTCCTTGGGAAATCTAAAACCCACCCTTGTCACATTACAGTTGGCAGATCGTTATGTCAAAATCCCAAAGGGTGTGGTGGAAGATGTGGTGGTTAGGGTCAACAGTCTCTATTTTCCTATTGACTTTCTTGTTTTAGATATGGAAGTTCCTAGCTCACTTTCTGATTGTCCGATCATCCTTGGTCGACCTTTCTTGGCCACAACCTGCGACCATATCGACTGCGAGTCAGGCTGTATTCAGATTGTCGTTGAATCTGAAAAGCTCAAGCTTAACATCTTCAAGGTAGCCAAGAACTTTGATTGCGATTGTATCGAGGATGACACGTCTGACGAGGACATGGCCGTCAGCACGTGTATCAGACTAATTGGGACCTATTCCGACTGCTGTGAATTACCTATAAACACTGATGACTACTTGACCAAAACATATTGTGACGTTCCCCCATCCCTCTCTTGTCCCGTAACTCCTTCTGGCCAGACTTCTGACGAGGTTTTCTCCGCTTCCCATACCTCGTGGTCTGAGTCATATCCGGGAAACTCACCGCCGGTCCACACTCTTGAAGACCAGATTGCCCTTTCTTTCCTGCCAAATCAGGCGGATTTGCAAATCCACATTGGGACCTTGAGCCCATATACTTCCCACTGGGGCTATTCCTTTTTGGATCCATCTATCCAAGAAGCCCCTCTTCTTGGCCAATCTGAGGGCCAATTTCTTCCTCCTGACCTATTCTCCCACCCGCCTGGGGCACTCTCGTCCCAAGAAATGCCAGATCTTTCACTATCTACTCCTGAGCTGAAAGAGCTGCATAGTACACTTAAATATGTTTTCTTAGGACCAAATGAAATGCTCCCCGTAATCATCAGTTAAAAATTGACCAAGGAGCAAGAGTGCACACTAACGAAGGTCCTCATAGAACACAAGGCAGCCATTGGATGGTCTTTATCAGACTTATCCGGCATTAGCCCCTCCTATTGCACTCACCATATATATACGGATGAGGAGGCTCGACCTTCCCGTGAGATGCAGCGACATCCAAACCCTAACACCCGGGAGGTCGTTAAGAAAGAAATCATTAAGTGGCTGGATGCAGGTATAATCTACTTGTTGGTCGGGCCCAGTTAGGTGTGTTAATATGGTGATTTTATCGTTGAAATGTATATAGTGGTTAACCTAAATCAAGCCTAACCATCTTTTTACAAAATTTTTTTACCTAGCCTACTTGATTTTATCTTGGTCACTTTTAGGCCCAGGGTCGAACTCAGGGAAGTGGGGTTAGAAGTCAAGTTTTTATGCCTTTCCTACAACGAATCTCTTCCATTCGTTTATTGTGTTTTTGGTGTTTTTCTATTTAAGATTTTTTTTCTAATAATCTTGGTCCTTGAGGCACACCCTCAAAATTAGGTTCTTGGCTTTGAGCCAAATCAGGGTTCCAAAACGGGTCTTGCTATTTGCAAGACGGAGTACCTGCAAGTCAAGGATTATCTTTTCTCTTTTATATATATATTTTTGTCTTTTTATTGGCAGGAAAGAGAAGCAGAAGTAAAGTAACTATAGTATATATATTTGTATATACTATATATGTATAAAGGGGTGGGGGTGGAGGCGGAGATCGAGTGTAGCACGATGTCGAGTCGGTCGTCATCTAGAAAGATGCAACCAACAAGACAAAGTGCCGCGTGTAAGGTGGATTGGTGGAAGATGAATGCGAACACGCTTTTTATACGCGTGTATCAGGGAATATCAGCAACTGGTGCAGATATTCCCGCAATACCACGTATGGTGTGTGATATGAAAATATATATGTATATATGTAAATATATATATATATATATGTATATATATATATGATTATAACTATATAGGTATATATGTACTTATATATGTATATATGTATATATATATATATATATATATGTATATATATAGGTATGTAAATATATGTATAGATAGATATATGTATATGTATATGTATGTATATATAACTATATAGATGTATATATATGTATGTATATGTATATAGTAATATATGTATATATAGAAATATGTAGCTAGATATGTATATATATGTATATATGTATATATAGTTATATAGATATGTATGTATATATGTATGTATATTTATATATATATATATATATATATATGTATAAGAAGTTGTGTATATATGTATATATATATATATGTATCTATACTTATACTTAGTTATATAGATAATAATATATATATTGATATATGTATATATATATATATGTATATGAATATATGTATATATGTAAGTGTGTATATATATATATATATATATATCAGTATATATATATATATATATATGTATGTATGTATACTAATACTTTAAGTATATAGATACTACTATATGTATAGATATAAGTATATATATATATATGTACATGTATATAAATATATATATATATAGATATAAATATATATATGTATATATATATAAGTATATAATAGTGTATAGGTGAGAGTGTATGTGTGCGAGAGTGTGAGTGTGTGTATATGTGTTTCCGCAAAGAGAGAGTGCTGTGAGAGAGAGAGCACGAGAGAGAGAGGGCTTCTGCTGAGGAAAAGAGAGGCGTTTAACTCGTCTGAGGCAGCCCGGCATCGTCTGAAGGTTCCATGCGTGCATGCAGGCGCGTATGCACGCAGAGAGGCGCGCGTTGGAGGAAGATGGGCGCGGAGAGGAGAGGCCGTAGCGGAAAGCGCTACATGGAGAGCTGGAGCAGGTGCACGCAGACATACCCAGGCGAAGGGAGCGGGCGACACAGGCTGGTGCGGGCGACGTGGGCACACGTAGACGCGCGGGCGAGCGTTGGAGCGGGCGCAGGGCGAGACGCGCGCGCGGGCGAAGGCCGGTTGTGGTGCGTCGGGTGACCGGATAAGTGAGAAACTCACCGGTCACCCCCTGTAGCTACAATGTTCCGCAAAAATGCGTGAACAGTGGCTACAGTGGCCGGGCGAGCCACGCAACCGGGAGTGGATGGTTCTGTGAGTGCAGGTGGCTTGCGGCTAGCTCTTCGCGTGCGGAAGGTCTACACCGGCTGGGCTGTAGGGAGAATCGATGTTTGGGGAAGAAGCAGGAGGCGAGGGTAGGCTGCAGGCGCATGCGGTGGCCTGCATGTGGGCGCACGGTGGCCTGCACACCTACTGCCGCCTTGCTGCTGCTGCTGCGGAGCTTCAAACCTTGAAGCCTGCGGCAATGGCGGAAGTGATGGAAATGAAGAAGTCAGGGAAGAGCAGACCACCATGCTGCTGGCGTGCATGGTGGAGTGTGGCCGGCTGCTGCAGGGGCGTGCGGTGGCCGGTTGAGCTTCAAAGCTTGAAGCTTTGTGGCAATGGCGGGAGTGGCTTGGAGGTTGAAACCGAGAGAAGAAGACCACCATGCCCACTGGCTCCTTGATGAGCTGGGTGGTGGTGGTTTCACTGTGGTGGGTGTGCACCACAGTGATGGTCTCCTGGCCGCAGAGTGGCTCCTCAGTGGAGGAGGTCCTGCGTATGGAGGGAGAGGGAGGAGACGGCCTGGAAGGAGAAGAGAAGTTGCAGAGTGCTTTTTTTTTGGCTGGGGACCAGGATCCCCTTGCAAGAAGGCAGTTGTGCCCTTATAAAGAAGAAAGAAGCATGCACAACCATGCCCTGGCTGTGCATGGCTTGCATGCGGCTGTAGGGAGTGGTGAGCAGGGAATGGTTGAGTCAGGACAAGGTGCGAAGAAGAAGAACCCTTCCTTGCAGCCGTGGGAAGAATTCCAAGTCAAATAAAAATAAAATTAGAAATAAAAAGATGGTGAATTTTGCAAAGCAGCACTTGAGGAATATGTGAATTACGAGGCCATTTTATTTACTCTCCTCCCCTCTCAATTAAATGCATGCACGCATGTATTTTCACAAATGTGATTATGGAAACCTAATATGCACTGGTAATGCTAGGAAATAGCACAAGACAACACAATTACAGGTGTATTTTTGCGGTGCAATCATACCCCCATGCCTATCTTTTGCTAGTCCCTAGCAAAACATTTTTTGTTGTATTTAGAAATGATATTTAAGCTGAAGATTTTCTCCTGAGGCAACATAGGTGTGTTTAGTGTTGGATATTGTGAGAACCAATTGTAGAGATGACTACCAGTACTTTAAGCCTCACATGACATAGATCATCTCTCAACTAACCAGGACTCTTGATATTTAAACCTTAAGTACGATTTCCATGACCCAGGAGGTTTTTGCCGTGCTCGAGAGCTCAAGAGGTTATGGCTTGTGCTTAGTGAAGAATCAAGACTGACCAGATGAACATTAAGACTCAAGTCCAAGGTTTCACGAATTTTTAAGTATAGGTTGGTTCCAGTTTTAGCTCATGTCTTCAAATTGACCCTTAAAAAGATGATGGAAACTCAACTCCCATTTTCTGACATTTATGGCTCAAAGAAAATAAGGTATTTGTAACCTGCCCTGAAGAACTTCTTGTAGGGTGAAGTCTTTACAGACATTTGTGAGATATACTGACTTATTTGCATCCCTTTTTTTTTTTTTTTGAAACACGTGTCAGTATATCTCTTACAACATTATTTGGAGGAGCACACTTTTTTCTTTTTGGTGGGAGAGTTCCTTTTTGGTGGAAAGAGTCTCTCCTAAACACAAGACTAAAGCCTGGGATAAAAAGTCTACCTGCGCACACAGGTAAGGACTCTACCTTCCCTAATGAACACTAGGGTTGGGTCTTATGTTCACTTGGTCTTTCCTGATATGTGTAGTGTGAACCAAGATTACTTAGGCACTCAAGTAGAAGCAAACCAACGGATCCTGTACTGGTGTCTCAGGTACAAGAATATGTCCTTAATTAGGAGATATTCTGATCTATTTTGTCAATGCTCAAGTGAATTAAGCCGAGTCTGAGCGAATCAAGCTTCTGTGGCTTGTAAAGTCTTCAAAACAGCGGTTGAATATCCATAAACACTTATTGTATTTTTGTTTCAGCCTTCCGATCATTACTAAACACCATTATATATATACATATAGAAACTGCATGATACCCTAAAATACCTAGATCTTAAGGATGCCTATCCACCCCACCATGCCAAACGATGCTATGTCCTCATATGCATGAAGGGAAAGGTAGAGAAAGGATGAAAGATTGGGTAACAAGAGCTGAGGTGCAGGGTATACAGCAGGGTGGTAGGGTGGGTGGATGGTGGGTGGTGAAGTGAAAAGTGAAGTGATTGTGACAGTGAAGTGAAAAGTGATGGTGGATGGTGAGTGTTGTTGGGGTGCCTCCCAACGAGCGCTGAATTTAACGTCCCCAGCTGGACTCAAAATGAGGCAAAGAATTAGTTACCCTCTAGCAGGGTAACGGTTTCTCCAACGGGGGCAGGTTCATGAGTTAGATAGGGTTTCAAATGCTTCCCGTTGATCGTAAATTTATGCCCAGATTTGGGATCTTCGATCTTGACGGCCCCGTTGGGGAATGGTCTTGAGACCAGGAAAGGACCACTCCATTTGCACTTCAATTTCCCAGGAAAGAATTTGAGTCGGGCATTATAGAGCCAAACTTGCTGAGATGGCTCAAATTCTTTCCACCGAATACGGCTGTCGTGAAAAGCCTTAGTGCATTGTTTAAAGGTTAAAGCAAAATCATAGGCTTCACGACGGAGCTCTTCCAGCTCTTGGAGTTGGAGTTTTCTTTCTCGACCACACAGGTCTGGGTCGAGGTTACATTGGCGAACCGCCCAATAAGCACGGTGCTCCAACTCCACGCTTCCCGTAAATGATTCTATATGGAGACATACCAAGGGGAGCCTTGAAGGTGGTCCGATATGCCCAAAGTGCGTCAATCAGCTTGTTGAACCAATCCTTACGGTCAGGCCGAACCGTTTTCTCGAGAATTTGCTTGATTTGCCGGTTCGAAACCTCTGCTTGGCTGTTCGTCTAAGGATGATATGGGGATGCGATACGATGGTGGACTCCGTATTTCCTCAGAAGTGCCCGAAAAGAAGCATGGGTAAAGTGGCTTCCTCCATCCGAGATAATGGCTCGAGGGATCCCAAAGCGTGCAAAGATGTGGTCTTTGACAAATCGGGTGGATATAACATGGTCAGCACGGCGCGTGGGAATAGCCTTGATCCATTTTGAAACATAGTCAATGGCGACGAGGATGAATTCGAAGACGTTGGAAGGAGGAAAGGGACCCATGAAATCAATTCCCCAGATGTCGAAGATTTCTGCAGCTAGGATGGGTTGTAAGGGCATCATGTCACAACGTGACATTGACCCTAACGACTGGCACCTAGTCCAATGCCTGGCATAATTGTGTGCATCCTGGTGAAGGGAGGGCCAAAAGAAACCGCACTGCAACACCTTGGCTACAGTTTTCCTCCTATAGAAATGGCCTCCGCAGGCCTGATCGTGGCATAAGGATAGCACACTGGGGAACTCGCTGTCAGGAATACAGCGACGGATGATTTGATCAACACCTATTCGAAAAAGAAGTGGATTATCCTAGAAATAATACTTTGCTTCTGCCATGAGATGCTCGTGCTGGTTTTTAGGCCAGCCACGTGGAAGGGATCCAGAAGCAAGGTAATTGGCAATGTCAGCATACCACGGTCCACTTGCCACATTAATTGCCAATAGGTGCTCATCAGGAAAAATTTCATTGATTGGCAGAGTAAGTCCAATATGGTCAGGGTCCAGTCTGGAAAGCTGATCAGCCACAACATTCTGGGCTCCGGCCTTATTGCGAATCTCAATGTCAAATTCCTGGAGCAGAAGGATCCAATGAATCAGTCTAGGCTTGGCATCCTTCTTGTGCATGAGATGGCGAATGGTTGCATGATCAGTGAAAACAACAACGTGAGAGCCCAGAAGGTAAGAGCGGAATTTCTCCAGCCCAAAGATGACCGCCAGTAGTTCTTTTTCAGTGGTAGTATAATTACGCTGGGCCTCGTCCAACGTCTTATTGGCGTAGTACACCACGAAGGGGTGTCTATCGCGTCTTTGTCCCAGGATGGCTCCGACTGCAATGTCGGAAGCGTCACACATGAGTTCAAAGTCAAGGGACCAATCCGGTGGATGGAGAACAGGGGCCTGGGTGACAGCATCACGCAGCTGCGTGAATGCTTGTATGCAGTCGGGGCCCATATCGAAGGGTACGTCGGTTGATAGGAGATGAGTTAGAGGTCAAGAAATCTTGGAGAAATCTTAGATAAATCTCCTATAGAAATCGATGTGTCCTAGGAAGGAGCGGATTTGTTTGACAGAGCCAGGCACAAGTAAATCAGCAATGACATCAAGCTTAGCTCTGTCAACCTCGATACCCCTATCGGAGAAGATATGTCCGAGAACAATTCCCTCGTGCACCATGAAATGACTTTTTTCCCAGGAAAGCACGAGGTTCACATCAATACATCTCCTAAGGATACGAGTCAGGTTGGCAAGACAATCATCGAAAGATGGTCCAAAGACTGAGAAGTCATCCATGAAGACCTCGAGAAAGTCACCCACCATGTCATGAAATATCGCCAGCATACATCTCTGGAAGTTGCTGATGCGTTACAAAGTCCAAACGGCATCCTTCTAAATGCAAAGGTGCCGAAGGGACAGGTAAAAGTGGTTTTCTCTTGGTCCCGGGGGTCAATTGCCACCTGGTTATATCCTGAGAATCCATCCAGGAAACAGAAAAATTTATTTCCCGCTAACCACTCCAGGATTTGGTCAATGAATGATAGTGGAAAATGATCTTTCTTAGTTGCAGCATTGAGTTTCCTATAATCGACACACACCCTCCAAGATGTAGGAGTGCGTGTAGGGATGGATTCGCCCCTGTCATTAACATGGATGGTGAGTCTTGCCTTCTTGGGCACAACGTGAATCGGACTCACCCAGGGGCTATCGCTAATTGGTGATTGCACCACAAAAATACACCTGCAATTGTGCCGTCTTGTGCTATTTCCTAGCATTACCAATGCATATTAGGTCTCCATAGTCGCATTGTAAAAATACATGCATGCATGCATTTAATTGAGAGGGGAGGAGAATAAAATAAGTGGCCTTGCATTTAACATTTTTCCTCAAGTGCATCTTTGCCAATTCACCATCTTTTTATTTTTTATTTTACTTGATTTTGAAATCTTCCCCACGGCTGCATGGAGCATCCTCTTCCTCCTCGCGCCATGCTCTGCAGCAGGCCTTTCCCTGCGGCAACCTCTCCCTGCCATGAGACATGCATGAGCCATGCACAGCCAGGGCATGGCTGTGCATGGCTTTCTTCTTCTATAAAAAGAGGGCAGCTTCTTCTTCATGGGCAGCCTGGTCCTCCACTTCAAAAAGCCAATGCAGCTTCTTCTCCTTCCAGGCCACCATCTCCTCCCTCTCCCTCCATACGCCAGCCCTCCTCGGAGACACCTGACGGACAGGAGCACCTCACGGTGGTGCACAACCACCACCGTGAGTCCACCACCACCCAACTCACCATAGAGCCGGTGGGCGTGGTGGCTCTTCCCTGACTTCTTCACTTTCCAACCCTTCAGCCATTGGAGCAAAGCTTCAAGCGGTGAAGCTCAACCAGCCACCGCACACCCTGCAACAGCCAGCCAAGCCCCACAGCAGCAGCAGCAAGGCGGTAGTAGGTCACCCTCGCTTCCACGCAAGCCTGCAGGCCGCCCTCGCCTTTCCGCGTGCCACTGCAGTGGCCGGCCAAGCTCCATCGCACACCCCATCCAACGCACGTAGGCCACCGCGCGTGCCTGCAGGCGCCCTTGCCTCCCTCTCCACGTGCACTGTCGCGAACTTCTCCGCGCCCGAAATCGGCCGACACAGACTTTCTTCCTCGCGCGCCAGCCCACACGTGCTAGCCACAAGCCGCCCGCACTCACAGCACCTGTAACAAGCGGTCGCATGGCTCGCTCGGCCACTGTAGCCACTGTTCACGCATTTCTGCAAAACACTGTGGCTACAGTGGGGTGACTGAAAAGCTTCTCACTTATCCAGTCACCCGGTGCGCCGCAACCGCTGTTCCCCCGCTCACACCTCTCGCCTCACGTTCTGCCAGGCCCCGCACCCGCCAGTGTCACTCGCTCTATTCTCCCACGTGCGCCTGCCAGCGCCCGCTCCAGCCCTTCGCCCAGCGCGGTGAGCTGCGGCCTCCTCTCCATGCCCCTTGCCCTCCAACGCGCATGTCCTCGCACGCATACGCGCCTGCGTGTGCGCTTGAGGACCTCCGGACGACGCCCACTGGTCTGCAGATGCCTTAAACCTCCAGCAGCGCTCTCTCTCTCACGCTCTCTCTCTCTCTTTCTCACTCTCTCTCACAACACTCTCTCACTCTCTCTTTACCAACGCTTACACACACATTGACTCACACTTCCATACACAAACACACACACCTATACACTATTATATACAAACATACATATATATATATATATATACGTATACATATATATATTGATAAATATACATATATTTATATACATATATATATATCTATATATACATATATATATAGTATTTATGTAACTAAGTATTAGTATACATATATATATATATATATATACATATATCTATATACTTATATATATATATACATATATATTTACAAATATACATATACTTATATACATACATATATATATATATACATATATCTATACATATATTAGTACTTATATAAATATGTATTAGTCTATATACATACACACACACACACACACACACATATATATATATACATACATCTATATACTTATATATATATATATATACATATATATGCACATATACTTATACATACATATATATACATATATTTATACATATATATATATATATATATAACTATATATACATATATATATATACATATCTATCTACATATATCTATATACATATATTACCATATATAGACATATATATATTTACATCCATATAGTTATATATACATACTTATATATATATATATATATATCTATGCATATATCTATCTATGCATATACTTATATATATATATATACATATACATATATACATATATAACTACATATATATATATATTTTCATGTTACTTATCATACATGGTATCGCAGGAATATCTGCACCAGTTACTGATATTCCCCGATACACGCGTACAAAAAGCGTGTTCACATTCATCTTCCACCATCCATCCTACACCTTACATGCGGCACTTCATCCTGTTGTTTGCATCTTTCTAGACGATGACCGACTCGACACTGTGCTACACTCCATCTCTGCCTCCACCCCCACCCCTTTATACATATATAATATATACATATTGAAAGTTCGGGCTTGGAGGGGGTGAGATTAGCGTAATGTAAAAAATGCGGAATTGAAATATAAATAATCTCACAAATAAGCAATCACACAAAGTACACAAAGTATTTTTAGGTGGAAACCCAAACCGGGTGAAAACCACCACCTAACCCTCTCGAGTTAGGATTTTCTGATCAACCAAGTTGATCAAAATCCACTAAATCGAATCACATTAAACGAGGGTGATTCAACCTCAATACAACCACGCTACTTAAATGAGGGTAGCGTACTCAACCCCTTCTCTCCACGAGAAGGATTTTGTCTCACGAAGGAGACAGGAATTTGCAAAGCGAATACCCAACCAAATAACAAAGATAAAATAAACAACAAGTCCTATAGAGCCAACAAAGTAATTATGAACCTAGCTTCTATAGGAATAAGGAAACTCCCCTTTGCAAGGAGTGCGTCGAGTTGATGACGCGGTGCGTGAGCCACGCGATGGTGCAACTTCGCTCTCGTGAACAACGGCGGGAGAGTGGGTGCGCAACAGCTTGATGCTCTCAAGATGTAGAACTTGAGCTTAGAGAGCAAGAGCTATCTAGGGCACAAGAGAGTGGAACGTGTAATACAAATTGTTTCTTGTGTATCTTGGTGTCTCTAGGTGTGTGTTTGTGTTGCAAAGGTTCCCCTCTATTTATAGAGGCCTTAGGAAGGCTTTGGAAGGCTTAGGAAAGGTTCTATAGCCGTTGGGAACAAAGCCCAAGAGAATCAGCCCGAAATCAGGAACAATCATTGCTCTAACAGGCTTATCAGACGTCTAATTCTGGCATCAGACATCTGGAAGTTCACTTTAAGATGTCTGATTTCAAGGTCAGACATCTGATTTTGGGCGGGTCTCTTCCTGACTTGAATCAGATCTAAACAGGGTTTTTTTGCAAGTCCATCAGACGACATACAGGACGTCTGGCACTATGTCTGGACGTCTGGAAACCTACTTTTACTGTGGGAATGGATTTTCCAAATGTTGTAACAGCTAGAAAATCTCTGAGAAGAGATTTTGGGTCAGCCGAGGCAAAACGGTCATTTATCAGACGTCTGGACAGTTCTATGGACGTCTGATAAGGCTCTAACGGTCATATTCTTGAGTGTATGCTAAGCCATCCAACGGTCCACCAATTGGACGTCTGGCAAAGTCATCAGACGTCTCCTAAGACATCTGGTCTAAGGTCTGGACGTCTGATTTCATCAGACAGAACTAGCTATGCCCAGACTAACAGTTATCAGACGCCTGAAACAACAGTCAGACGTCTTAAAATACTTTATCAGACGTCTGATTTGGGAATTAGACGTCTGGAAACTCTGTTTGAACCCTATATTGGTTTTCTAAGTGTTCTACAGAAAACCTAAGTATCCTAGGGTTGTGCCGGTGTTCCTAGGACTACTGTTAGGGTACTTTGAGGCTCTTTAACATGAATCTAAGTAACAAAAATAAAGAGCAACAGAAGAAACGAAAAATACAAGGAGTACAAGAAAAGGAAATCTATCTTATTCTTCATCTCCTTCCTTCTTCAATCTATCGCTCCTCGCGAATCTCCTCTGTTTTCCATCAAGCTCCTCCAATCCGTCCTGGATGCGAGCTCGAACTCCGTCTAATCACGTATCCATTTGCGATTGACCTGAAATCTAGGACTCAAAGTGCAAATGTTAAATGACACGTGTTTTGTTATCATCAAAACAAATGATCGTGGTGCTCTAGCACCAACAATCTCCCCCTTTTTGATGATGACAAAACCATAAATAATAATGCAAAAAAAACCTCCCCCTTTTTGACATTATCAAAAAGGTTTAATTGATTTTACATTTCCTATAACTCCCCCTTAAAACATGCTCTTCTATGAGTTTCTTTTGACAAAGGTAATGTCCTCCCCCCTTTTTTATAACAACAAGATAGCTATTATTTTTCTCCCCCTTTCTAAAGGAAATTTAGCTACCTTATATCTCCTCCTTAAAAATTGACAATTAGCTCATAAAATTTTTTAACTCCCCCTATCTAAATTCTTATGATAAAAAAGATAGGGTAAATGATTTTTACCTCACCTACCATGGCTAATAAAATGGCCCGAATGGTGGTGGTGGATGTCACATCGGATGAGGCTCCCATCCGTAGCTTGGAGGCCCGGGCATTGGCGCCAGTCTCCAATCTGGTGGTCGACGTGCGGCGGGTCCGTTGCTTGTTCGTCGTCTCGTCGGTCTTCTTGTTCTCCTCCTTGGTCTACTCCTTGGTTCTTCCAACTGGAGTTGACCAGCTTTGAGTTTGTAGGTCCAGTCCTTTGTGTTGTAATTATCCCTGAACCCTACAAAACAAGATTCTAATTCTTTTTTCGGTATCCAAGTGGGCTTGGATCCAGATCTGTTAGCGGGTCTCCTTGACGGAGATCCTTTCTCAACCTTAGGGCTATAAAAATTATCAACTTTGTTGATTAATTTGTTAGAATTTTCCCTAAGACATGCAATTTCTTTTTCTATAGTATTCATCTTAGTCTTTAAATCAGAAATTTCTATTTTTAGACTAACATTTTCCTCAATCAATTTATTATTTTCATTGATGAGGTTATGATTTTCTAATAATAGGTTATCAATTCTAGGACTAGCTTCTATGTCCTTAAGTTATTTTTCTAACCTATCATTTTCATTTTTAAGAAAACTAAGGTTCTTTTTAATACTTTTGTTTTCTATTTTTAGTGATTTACTAACTTCAAAAAGTTCATTAAAAGCTTCTTGTAGATCGAGATTTACCTCGTTGTCGGAGTCGCTTCCGCTTTCGCTGTCGCTATTGCTTCCTCTGGCCATGAAACTAAAGCAAGCAGTTTCCTCCTTCTCGTGATCTTCTTCCGAGTATGATGGTCGGCCTGGATAGGTTGTTAATATGATATTTTTATCGTTGAAATGTGTATAGTGGTTAACCTAATTCAGACCTAACCATCTCTTTACAAATTTTTTGACCTGGCCTAATTGATTTTATCTTGTCACTTTTAAGCCCAGGGTCGAACTCAGGGAAGTGGGGTTCAAGTCGAGTTTCTACGTTTTCCTTAAAACGCGTCTCTTCCGTTCGTTTATTCTGTTTTTGGTATTTTTCTTATTTAGGTTTTTTTCTGGTAATCCTTGTTCTTGAGGCACACCCTCAAAATTGTGTCCTTGGCTTTTAGCCAAAACAGAGTTTCAAAACACGTCTTGCTACTTGCAAGACGGGGGTACCTGCAAATCAAAGATTATCTTTTCACTTTTATACCTTTTTTTTTATCTTTTTACTAAGGAAGCTATCAGATAGAAAGTAAATATAGTAGCTATAGATATATATTTATATGTAGTATATATATAAAGGGGTGGGGGTGGAGGTGACGATGGAGTGTAGCACTATGTCGAGTCAGCCGACGTCTAGAGAGACGCAACCAACACGACTAGGTGCCGCGTGGAGTGTGGATGGAGGATGGATGATGTATGGGACCACGCTTTTTTTGTACGCGTGTATCAGGGAATATCAGCAACTGGTGCAGATATCCCCGCGATACAGCGTATAATAAATAACATGAAAGTATCTGTACATATGTATGTATGTAAATGTATAAGTATATATGTATAGATATATATAGATATATATATATATATAGGTGTATATATATATATATATATATATATATATATGTATGTATATATGTATATAGCTATGTATATATGTATATAAGTATATATATATAATACTATATAGATATATATATATATATGTATATAAGTATATATGTATCTAGATATATATGTATATATATATGTGTATATGTATAAGTATATAGATATGTATATATATATATATGTATATGAGTATGTGTATATATATATATATATATATATATATATTATATATGTATGTGCATATATATATTATATTATATGTATGTATACATAACTATATAGATATACTATGTATATATAAGTATATATATATAGATATATGTATATGTATATATATATATATATATATATATATATATATATATATATATATATATATGTATGTATATAAGTTACTATTAGTGTGTGAGTGTGTGTGTCGGTGAATGGGTGTGTGTGTGTTGCTGTAAGTGAAAAAAAAGAGAGAGAGAGAGAGAGAGAGATAGAGAATACGTGAGAGAGAGAGAGCGGCAGACAGAGAGGGAGCGGGCGGGAGAGATCGCGGACGCGCGAACGATGGCAGCGAGTTAAGGCGTCTGCTCGCGGCGGCGGACGTCTGAAGATCGCGGATGCAGGCGCGTCTTCGCGCGGAGAAGGTGACGCGTCTGCAGGCCGGGTGCGAGGACGGAGAGCGGGCGATGGCGCGCTCGGAGAAGGCGGCGGGGAGTCTGCAGTCGGTCGCGGAGGGTTGCAGAGGTTCGCGGGGGTCGGCGCGAGGGCCTGGCCGGCCGCTGCAGTGCGCGCAGCGGCCTGTCGCGGGTGGAATTGCAGAGGCGACAGAGCAGAGGCGGAGACGGGGAAGTGCCCTGTAGGCGCGCGCGGAGAGCTGAGCGCCTGCGGGGAAGGTCGCGGAGGTGCGAGGGGAGGTTCTGCAGTGGTCGCGGAGGGTCGCGGGGGTCGGCGCGAGGCCGTAGCCGGCCGCTGCAGTGCGCGCAGCGGCCTGCTGCGGCTGCAACTGTGGCGTGGACAGAACGGAGACGGAGGCAGGGAACGGGCCTGCAGGCGCGCGCGGAGGGTTGTGCGCCTGCGGGGAAGGTCGCGGAGGAGGCGGGGGTGCTGCTGCTGCTGCTGTCGCCGCTGGGCTGCTGCTGCTGCTGCTTCAAGCTTCGGACCTTGAAGCGGCAGCAATGGCGTGGAGATGCAAACGAAGAGAAAAGAACACACCACGCCCACCGGCTCGTTGAAGAGCTGGGCGGTGGTGCTCCCACTGTGGTGGTGTGCACCACAGTGGGTTCTCCTGCTCGTCGGGTGCCTCCTCGACGGAGGACCGGCGTATGGGAGGGGAGAACGGGCGAGGAAGGTGGTGGACTGCAGCGTGGCGATTTTTCAGCAGCTGCCGCAGCTGCGTATTGCAGCAACGTCCTCCCTCTCCTCGCGAGGAAGAGCTGCGGCTTTATAGAGGAGGAGAGCATGGCGGGGAGGCACGGCAGCAGCAGGGAGAGGCGTTGGAGAGTGGCTGCTGCAGGGAGAGGCGCGGGAAGGACAGCAGGGAGAGGCGGGAGTGCTGCATGTGGCTGCGGGAGGAAATTCAGCCGCGGGAAGAAGAAAAACCGTGGGAAGAAGAAAGAAAGATGAAAATAAAATATGGAGAGGGGACTTTTGCAAAGAGACACTTGAAGAAAAATGTAAAAATGCAAGCCATTTATTCCATTCTCTTCTCCTCTCAATTAAATGCATGCATGCAAGCGTTTTTACAAATGCAACTACAGGATTATAATATACATAGTTAATGTTAGAAAATAGCATAAGAAGGCGTTCTTATAGGCGTGTTTTGAGGTGCAAACATATACCCCCATGCCTATCTTTTGCTAGTCCCTAGCAAAATAGTATTTAGAAATAATCTTAAGCTGACGATTTTCTTCTGAGATGATATCGGTGTGTTTATTATCGGATATTGTGAGAACCAATTGTAGAGAAGATTACCAGTACTTTAAGTCTTACATGACAAAGATTATCTCTCAACTAACCAGGACTCTTGATATTTAAACCTTAAGTACGATTTCCAGGACCCAGGAGGTTTTGCCGTACTCGAGAGCTCAAGAGGTTATGGTTTGTGCATAGTGATGGATCAAGACTAACCAGATGAACATTAAGACTCAATTCCAGGGTTTCACGAATTTTTAAGTACAGGTTGGTCCCAGTTTCAGCTCGTGTTTTCGGATTGACCCTTAAGATGAATACGGAAAACTCAACTCCCATTTTTGATTTTTTTTTTTTTTTTTTCTCTTTTTTTTTGTGGCTCACCGAAAAATAAAGTATACAGACATTTATGAGATATACTGACTCTTTTATATTTTTTTCTTTTCTTTTTTTTTCTTCTTTTTTTCTTCTTTTTTTTTTTCCTTTTTTTTTTTTTTTTTTCAACTCTTTTTTTTTTTTTTTTTGAAACATGTGTCAGTATATCTCTTACAACACATTTTGACAGAGCAGACTTTTTTTTTTTTTCTTTTTGGTGGGAGAGTTTCTTTTTGGTGAAAAGAGTCGCTCCTAAACACAAGACTAAAGCCTGGGATAAAAAGTCTACCTGCGCGCACAGGTAAGGACTCCACCTTCCCTAATGAACACTAGGGTTGGATCTTATGTTCACCTGTTCTTTCCTGATATGTGTAGTGTGAACCAAGTTTACTTAAACTCTCAAGAACAAGCAAACCAACGAATCCTGTACTGGTGTCTCAGGTACAAGAAACGTTCTTAGTTAGGAGAGATTTTGATCTATTTTGTCAATGCTTTAAGTGAATTAAGCCGAGCCTGAGCGAATCAAGCTTCTGTGGCCTGGAAATTCTTCAAAACAGAGGTTGAATATCCATAAACACTTATTGTATTTTTGTTTCAGCTTTTAGATCATTACTAAACACCATTTATTACTAATATATATATATATATTTTTTTTTTCTTTTCTTTTTTCTTTTTCTTGCATATTTATAAATAGGTGGTAATTGTCTGATACCATAAAATACCCGGATCCTATGGATGCCTATCCACCCCCCCATGCCAAACAATGCTATGTCCTCATATGCATGCAGGGAAAGGCAGAGAACGGACGACAGATCGGGTAACAGGAGCTGAGGTTCAGGGTATAAATCAGGGTGGAAGGGTGGGTGGATGGTGGGTGGTGAAGAGAAAAGCGAAGTAATCGCGATAGAGGCGTGAAAAGTAATGGTGGATGGTGAGAGATTTGGCATTTTCTGGGACGAGAGTGTCCCAGGCGGATCAGAAAATAGATCAGGAAGAGGAAGTTGGCCCTTAGATTGGCCAAGATGGGGGGCTTTTTGGATAGATGGATCCAAAAGGGAATAGCCCCGGTGAGTAAGATGTGGGCTCAAGGTCCCAGTGTGGATTTGCAAATCCGCCTGATTTAGCGGGAAAGAAAGGGCAATCCGGTCTTCCATAGTGTGGACCGACGGTGAGCAGCCCGGCAATGACTCAGACCACGAGGTATGGGAAGCGGAGAAAACCTCGTCAGAAGTCTGGTCAGGAGAAGGTACAGGAATAGGGAGGGATTGGGGAACGTCACAGTTTGTGTTGGTCAGGCAGTCGTCAGGTAATTTGCAGCAGTTTGAATCGGCTCCAATTAGTTCGATACACGTACTGACAGTCACGTCCTCGTCAGACGTGTCATCCTTGATGTGATCACTATCATCATAAGAGTGCGGTGCTGCAGCGGGATTAACCTGAAATCCCGAAGGAATACTCGGAGCTTGCAGAATTTGATGAACCTGTTCCTGAGAAGGTTGTACCTGTGGTTGCGGACCACAGGGTACAAAGTTTTGCGGGTTTGGAACAGCTTGGGCGGGAAAAGTGCCCTGAGATCGAGTCACCATGCTTAGTTGACTGATCTCAGCATTCTGCTGCGCCAAATGCTGAAGAGAGGTCATGTTTTCTTTATGGCGCTTTGACATTTCCGTCATCATTCGCATCAATTTATCAAGAGGTTTTGATGCGTGTTTTGTTTTCTGTACACAAGGGCCTGATGGCAGATTTGCCATAGGATTAGACTGGGCCCTTGGGATGACGGGTGCGGACGATCGCATTGGTCCACCAGCGGGGTTTCGACGCTGCGGGTTGTTGGACCATGCAAAATTGGGATGATTGTGCCACCCTGGGTTATATGTGGCAGAAAACGGGTTATTCCCCAGGGTGCAGGCATCTTCTATGCCAGAAGACGTGTCCGCATATGTGTCCGAGTACACGGAGGCTTGGTCCTCCGTGTTGAAATACTGGCTCACAGAAGCCAGTTCCACATGACTTACCGAGTCGCTTGGCGCGACACTCGATAAGGAAGGTCTTGCAGGGTTTCTCGGGATAAGCCTGGTGTTGAAAGAATTGAAATTGTGACGAAGTGGTGAGGCGGGGGTGTATGCCATGTTTGTGGAGGAGGAGGATGATTCGGCTCTTTTTCAAGCAATTCAGGGTTTTGTGACCTCCTCCCAAACATGCACTACCGCAGGAAGAATTGGGGAGATGAGAAGGGAAAAGGGATGAGAGAAATGACGCCGCAAAGGTACACTTGATTACAAATCAATACAGTCAAGTTCCTAACCTCTACAGTGTGCCCTTAGACCTAAAGATCTAAGTTACCTACTATCACGAACTACGGAACCGAATGCGAGCACCGCGGAACCACCGGGCCAGATTGAAAGGCCGTTTGCCCCAGTCTTAGACACCCGATAGCACGCGGGAACTCTCACCAGCACGTAGCCGCTACACGTAGGTAGTTAGGCCTCCAATCCTTAGTAAGGGTCAAGTTACTACCAGTTTTAATTAGAGGCTTAGGGTCAAGTGCTTTTGAAATGTGAAGGGCGTTGTTTACGGGTAATGCCCAAGTGATTGATTTTAAGAGTGTGTAAGAACAAGCATGCAACGGGGAAATCTCCCCGAATTGAAGTTTTTATTGGCGAATGGTTTTTAGAGTTCAGCCTTAAGTAGTATGAATTTTAGGGTTTTGCTGAATTACCAATTCAACCAATCTCCGGGTTTTTGCAAAAATACAGGTTTTCCTTCTAAAGCCCAAGAAACCCTTCTTCAATTATCAATTAGTTAATGCATGCTAAAATGCAATGGGCTACCCTAAATGGAGATTTCTATGTGTGGATGCGCGAATCAATTTTATACCAATGTGAAAGGGAGCCAAAGCACTTCAATTCAAGTGCTCCCAATCACCAGAAAGATATCCACACACAAGGCTTCAACCAACAGATAAAGAAACTAAAACTGTTGGGGTTGAAGTATTCAGGATCGAATCACAGGCAAGTTTGAAAAGTCGTGGTGGGGTTGGAATCAACTCAATTCCAAATCTCCCCACCAAAAATGTGATCCTGAATTAAAGATAATTGAGGCAAAAGAGGGATACAAGCAATCTTTTTCTTTGCCTCAAAGAATACTTCCCATGGCGAAAAATCTAAGAATCAAGATTCTAGAATTTTCGCTATGCGAAGTAAGGCGGGAAATCCCGGGCCAGTGGGAGTGAAGACAACCAATCAATCAAGTGAATTTTAATCCACTTGCCCTCAAGAAATCCTAAGAAATTTTTCTAATTTTTAGTTTTAAATTTTTTTTTTTTTTTTGTGTGGTGGCAAGTTAACCCTAATTTGATGAGAAAAGAAAACCTACTTGTTCGGCAACGTGTGCGAAGTTCCAATGCGATGTCTGCGTCTTCACGCTCTCGTTCCCGCCTTGGATCTGCTCACGTCCTCGACTTCGTTAGCCTTCTTCTCCTTCCACCAGGTTCACCTGCACACCAAAAACAATAATACCCGTGAAGAGAGAAGAGACAAATTTAAAGGAATTGGATAGAAACTTACTCGAAAGCGCACCTCCCCGGCAACGGCGCCAGAAAAGTTATGATGGTCGGCCTGGATAGGTTGTTAATATGATATTTTTATCGTTGAAATGTGTATAGTGGTTAACCTAATTCAGACCTAACCATCTCTTTACAAATTTTTTGACCTGGCCTAATTGATTTTATCTTGTCACTTTTAAGCCCAGGGTCGAACTCAGGGAAGTGGGGTTCAAGTCGAGTTTCTACGTTTTCCTTAAAACGCGTCTCTTCCGTTCGTTTATTCTGTTTTTGGTATTTTTCTTATTTAGGTTTTTTTCTGGTAATCCTTGTTCTTGAGGCACACCCTCAAAATTGTATCCTTGGCTTTTAGCCAAAACAGAGTTTCAAAACACGTCTTGCTACTTGCAAGATGGGGTACCTGCAAATCAAAGATTATCTTTTCACTTTTATACCTTTTTTTTTATCTTTTTACTAAGGAAGCTATCAGATAGAAAGTAAATATAGTAGCTATAGATATATATTTATATGTAGTATATATATAAAGGGGTGGGGGTGGAGGTGACGATGGAGTGTAGCACTATGTCGAGTCAGCCGACGTCTAGAGAGATGCAACCAACACGACTAGGTGCCGCGTGGAGTGTGGATGGAGGATGGATGATGTATGGGACCATGCTTTTTTTGTACGCGTGTATCAGGGAATATCAGCAACTGGTGCAGATATCCCCGCGATACAGCGTATAATAAATAACATGAAAGTATCTGTACATATGTATGTATGTAAATGTATAAGTATATATGTATAGATATATATAGATATATATATATATATATAGGTGTATATATATATATATATATATATATATATATATATATATATATATATATATATATATATATATATATATATATGTATGTATGTATATAGCTATGTATATATGTATATAAGTATATATATATAATACTATATAGATATATATATATATATGTATATAAGTATATATGTATCTAGATATATATGTATATATATGTGTATATGTATAAGTATATAGATATGTATATATATATATATGTATATGAGTATGTGTATATATATATATATATATATATTATATATGTATGTGCATATATATATTATATTATATGTATGTATACATAACTATATAGATATACTATGTATATATAAGTATATATATATAGATATATGTATATGTATATATATATATATATATATATATATATGTATGTATATAAGTTACTATTAGTGTGTGAGTGTGTGTGTCGGTGAATGGGTGTGTGTGTGTTGCTGTAAGTGAAAAAAAAGAGAGAGAGAGAGAGAGAGAGAGAGATAGAGAATACGTGAGAGAGAGAGAGCGGCAGACAGAGAGGGAGCGGGCGGGAGAGATCGCGGACGCGCGAACGATGGCAGCGAGTTAAGGCGTCTGCTCGCGGCGGCGGACGTCTGAAGATCGCGGATGCAGGCGCGTCTTCGCGCGGAGAAGGTGACGCGTCTGCAGGCCGGGTGCGAGGACGGAGAGCGGGCGATGGCGCGCTCGGAGAAGGCGGCGGGGAGTCTGTAGTCGGTCGCGGAGGGTTGCAGAGGTTCGCGGGGGTCGGCGCGAGGGCCTGGCCGGCCGCTGCAGTGCGCGCAGCGGCCTGTCGCGGGTGGAATTGCAGAGGCGACAGAGCAGAGGCGGAGACGGGGAAGTGCCCTGCAGGCGCGCGCGGAGAGCTGAGCGCCTGCGGGGAAGGTCGCGGAGGTGCGAGGGGAGGTTCTGCAGTGGTCGCGGAGGGTCGCGGGGGTCGGCGCGAGGCCGTAGCCGGCCGCTGCAGTGCGCGCAGCGGCCTGCTGCGGCTGCAACTGTGGCGTGGACAGAACGGAGACGGAGGCAGGGAACGGGCCTGCAGGCGCGCGCGGAGGGTTGTGCGCCTGCGGGGAAGGTCGCGGAGGAGGCGGGGGTGCTGCTGCTGCTGCTGTCGCCGCTGGGCTGCTGCTGCTGCTGCTGCTTCAAGCTTCGGACCTTGAAGCGGCAACAATGGCGTGGAGATGCAAACGAAGAGAAAAGAACACACCACGCCCACCGGCTCGTTGAAGAGCTGGGCGGTGGTGCTCCCACTGTGGTGGTGTGCACCACAGTGGGTTCTCCTGCTCGTCGGGTGCCTCCTCGACGGAGGACCGGCGTATGGGAGGGGAGAACGGGCGAGGAAGGTGGTGGACTGCAGCGTGGCGATTTTTCAGCAGCTGCCGCAGCTGCGTATTGCAGCAACGTCCTCCCTCTCCTCGCGAGGAAGAGCTGCGGCTTTATAGAGGAGGAGAGCATGGCGGGGAGGCACGGCAGCAGCAGGGAGAGGCGTTGGAGAGTGGCTGCTGCAGGGAGAGGCGCGGGAAGGACAGCAGGGAGAGGCGGGAGTGCTGCATGCGGCTGCGGGAGGAAATTCAGCCGCGGGAAGAAGAAAAACCGTGGGAAGAAGAAAGAAAGATGAAAATAAAATATGGAGAGGGGACTTTTGCAAAGAGACACTTGAAGAAAAATGTAAAAATGCAAGCCATTTATTCCATTCTCTTCTCCTCTCAATTAAATGCATGCATGCAAGCGTTTTTACAAATGCAACTACAGGATTATAATATACATAGTTAATGCTAGAAAATAGCATAAGAAGGCGTTCTTATAGGCGTGTTTTGAGGTGCAAACACTTGTCTCCTCATGAGTGCCTTCCAACCTCCTCCATATCTCGTGGGTGGTGGTGCACTCTTGGATTTTCTCAAACTCCTTCAGACTCAATGTGCAATACAGGGCATTCATTGCCTTTGCGTTGAGTGAAAGCTCTCGAATCTACAGCTGCGAGTAGCCTCCTTGGGGTCGCTTCGGGATCTCATATGGGGTTTCACAACATCCCCATATCTCGAATTCAGTGGCTTGGAGCCACGTCTTCATCCTCAACTTCCAATATCCGAAGTCCCTCCCGTCGAAATAGGGTGGTCAGACGGTGGACTGCCCTTCGGAGATTCCGATTGCGGCTATGCTTCCCTCCATGATCTTCTTGCCGGGTGTTACTCCGATCTTGCAAGAACCTGCTCTGATACCAAATGAAAGTTCGGGCTTGGAGGGGGTGAGATTAGCGTAACGTAAAAAATGCGAAATTAAAATATAAATAATCTCACAAATAAGCAATCACACAAAGTACACAAAGTATTTTTAGGTGGAAACCCAAACCGGGTGAAAACCACCACCTAACCCTCTCGAGTTAGGATTTTCCAATCAACCAAGTTGATCAAAATCCACTAAACCGAATCACTTTAAACGAGGGTGATTCAACCTTAATACAACCACGCTACTTAAACGAGGGTAGTGTACTCAACCCCTTCTCTCCACGAGAAGGATTTTGTCTCACGAAGGAGACGGGAATTTGTAAAGCGAATGCCCAACCAAATAACAAAGATAAAATAAACAACAAGTCCTATAGAGCCAACAAAGTAATTATGAACCTAGCTTCTATAGGAATAAGGAAACTCCCCTTTGCAAGGAGTGCGTCGAGTTGATGACGCGGCGCGTGAGCCACGCGACGGCGCAACTTCGCTCTTGTGAACAACGGCGGGAGAGCGAGTGCGCAACAGCTTGATGCTCTCAAGATGTAGAACTTGAGATTAGAGAGCAAGAGCTATCTAGGACACAAGAGAGTAGAACGTGTAATACAAATTGTTTCTTGTGTATCTTGGTGTCTCTAGGTGTGTGTTTGTGTTGCAAAGGTTCCCCTCTATTTATAGAGGCCTTAGGAAGGCTTTGAAAGGCTTAGGAAAGGTTCTATAGCCATTGAGAACAAAGCACAAGAGAATCAGCCCAAAATCAGGAACAATCATTGCTCTGACAGGCTTATCAGACGTCTAATTCTGGCATCAGACGTCTGGAAGTTCACTTTAAGACGTCTGATTTCAAGGTCAGACGTCTGATTTTGGGCGGGCCTCTTCCTGACTTGAATCAGATCTAAACATGATTTTTGTGCAAGTCCATCAGACGACATACAGGACATCTAGCACTATGTCTGGACGTCTGGAAACCTACTTTTACTGTGGGAATGGATTTTCCAAACGTTGCAACGGCTAGAAAATCTCTGAGAAGAGATTTTGGGTCAGCCGAGGCAAAACGGTCATTTATCAAACGTCTGGACAGTCCTATGGACGTCTGATAAGGCTCTAACGGTCATATTCTTGAGTGTATGCTAAGCCAGCCAACAGTCCACTAATTGGACGTCTGGCAAAGTCATCAGACGTCTCCTAAGACGTCTGGTCTAAGGTCTGGATGTCTGATTTCATCAAACAGAACTAGCTATGTCCAGCCTAACAGTTATCAAACGTCTGAAACAACAGTCAGACGTCTTAAAATACTTTATCAGACGTCTGATTTGGGAATTAGACATCTGGAAACTCTGTTTGAACCCTATATTGTTTTTCTAAGTGTTCTACAGAAAACCTAAGTATCCTAGGGTTGTGCCGGTGTTCCTAGGACTATTGTTAGGGTACTTTGAGGCTCTTTAACATGAATCTAAGTAACAAAAATAAAGAGCAACAGAAGAAACGAAAAATATAAGGAGTACAAGAGAAGGAAATCTATCCTATTCTTCATCTCCTTCCTTCTTCAATCTGTCGCTCCTCGCGAATCTCCTCTGTTTTCCGTCAAGCTCCTCCAATCCGTCCTGGATGAGAGCTCGAACTCCGTCTAATCACGTATCCATTTGCGATTGACCTGAAATCTAGGACTCAAAGTGCAAATGTTAAATGACACGTGTTTTGTTATCATCAAAACAAATGATCGTGGTGCTCTAGCACCAACACAAATATATATACACTATATTTACTTTATTTCTGTTTCACTTTCCTATTAGTAAAAAGATAAAAAATATATATAAAAGAGAAAAGATAATCCATGGCTTGCTGGTACCCCATCTTGCGAATAGCAAGACCCATTTTGGAAGCCCGTTTTGGCTCAAAGCCAAAAACTTAATTTTGAGGGTGTGCCTCAAGGACTAACATTATCAGAAAAAAAAATCTTAAATAGAAAAACACCAAAAACACAATAAACGAACGGAGGAGACTCGTTGTAGGAAAGACGTAGAAACTTGAATTGTAACCCCACTTCCCTGAGTTCGACCCTGGGCCTAAAAGTGACCAGGATAAAATCAAGTAGACCAGGTTAAAAATTTTGTAAAGAGATGGTTAGGTCCGATTTAGGTTAACCACTATACACACTTCAATGATAAAATCACCATATTAACAACCTAACCGGGTCCGACACCACACCTTTTCTGGCGCCGTTGCCGGGGAAGTGCGCCTTCAAGTAAGTTTCTATTCCATTCCTTTCATTTTTCTCTTCTCTCTTCACGAGTGTTTTTGTTTCTTGTTGTGCAAGTGAACCTATTGCAAGGAGAAGGCAGGCAGACGAAGTCGAAGACGTAAGCAGATCCAAGGTGGGAACGACAGCGTGAAGACGCCGACACCGCATTGGAGCTTCGCACACGTTGCCGAACAAGTAGGTCTTCTTTTCTTGGCAACTTAGGTTAACTTGTAACATTAATAAAACTAAAAAAAAAAAAACTAAAAACTAGAAAAACTTCTTGGGATCTCTTGGGGCAAATGGATTAAAATTCACTTGTTTGATTGATTGCCTTTACTCCCACCGCCTCGGGATTTCCCGCCTTACTTCGCTAGCGAAAATCTAAGAATTGTGATTCTTGAATTTTTCTCCGTGTGAAGTATTCTTTGAGGCAATTAAAAAGATTGATTACACCCCTTTTTGCCTCATTTACCTGCAATTCGGGATCACATTTTTGGTGTGGAGACTTGGAATTGAGTTGATTCCAACCCCACCACGACTTTTCAACTTGCCTAAGATTCGATCCCGAACAATTCAACCCCAACAATTTGATTTTCTTTATCTTTTTTTTGAGCCTTTTGTGTGGAAATCTTTTTGGTGATTGGGAGCACTTGAATTGAAGTGCCTTGGCTCCCTTTCACACTAATCTAAAACTGAATCGTGCATCCACACATAGAAATCTCCATTTAGGGTAGCCCATTGCATTTTAGTGTGCATTAACCAATTAACATTGAAGAAGGGTTTGTTGGGCTTAGAAGAAAACCTGTATTCATGCAAAACCTGGAGGTTGGTTGAATTGGTATTTCAGCGAAATTCTAAATTCATACTACTTAAGGCTAAACTCTAAAAACCATTCACCAATAAAAACTTCAATTTGGGGAGATTTCCCCGTTGCATGCTTGTTTTACACACTTGAAAAATCAATCACTTAGGCATTACCCGTAAACAATGCCCTTCACATTCCAAAAGCACTTGATCCTAAGCATCTAAATAAAATTGGTAGCAACTTGACCCTTCTTAAGGATTGGAGGTCTAACTACCTGCATGTAGCGTCTACGTGCTAGTGAGGGTTCCTGCATGCTATCGGGTGTCTAAGACTGGGGCAAACGGCCTTTCAACCTGGCCCGATGGTTCCGCGGAGCTCGCATTTGGTTTCGTAGTTCGTGATAGTAGGTAAATTAGATCTTTAGGTCTAAGGGCACACTGTAGAGGTTAGGAATTTGATTGAATTGATTTATCATCAAGTGTACCTTTGCGGCGTCATTTCTCTCATCTCTTTTCCCTTCTCATCTCCCTAATTCTTCCTGTGGTAGTGCATGTTTGAGAGGAGGTCACAAAACCTTGAACTGTTTGAATTGCCTCATAAATTTAGAAAAGAAGCCGAATCGTCCTCCTCCTCCACAAACATGGCTGCATGCCCACCCCCAAATCCCAAGGGAGGAAACCGCCCTCAGAACCCACCATGTGGTGGAGCCTTAGATCCCATAACCCGCCTCCAAGCCCAAATGGAAATGTATAATGAGAAAATGAAAGCCATTCGGGAAACATTGGAGGAAATGCAGAACCCTCCCGAATGGGAGGAGCCTAGGCCTCTTAGCTCCTATCAGAATCCCACTGCTACAGAGACCATAGGAAAATTCGGGTCCCCATGGGCGGGGACGACTTTGAACTAAAACCGAACATAATTGGCCTAATAAATTTTCACTTCCATGGTCTTGCAAGTGAAGATCCTTTTCTCCACTTGGAAGACTTAACCCGATTGGCTGAAACTGCTAAACCAAGAAATATCAGGTTACCTATAGTCCTCATGAAAATGTTCCTGTTTTCATTGCAGGATAAAGCGTCGCAGTGGCTACGCACCCTTGGGAGAACCATCCACTCTTGGGAAGAGATGCGAACAGCGTTTCTCAAGAAGTTCTTCCCAATCGGGTGAATTAATGCGCTTCGCCGTGCTATCACTTCATTTACGCAACAAAATAGCGAACAATTTCATGAGGCATGGGAGAGGAATAATGACCTCCTCAGGAAGTGTCCGCACCACGGTCTGCCTAAGTGGCATATAGCCCAGATTTTCTACTACGGGCTAAATGAGACTTTGAAGCAGATTGCAGACGCTTCCTACGGAGGGAATTTTATGAATAAAGACGAGAATGGAGCATTTGAATTATTTGAAAATATGAGCGAAAACTCAATGAACAATGCCTCGATTGTCGCCTTTATTAGTACCAGGCAGCCCCGAAATGTCCACGAAGTTGACACGGGACCCTCCCATTCATCCACTGATCTCAGCCTTATCGCACAGAAATTGGATGAAGTCTCCATCGTGCACAAGAAGCTGGACGAGCTTCCGGCCAACCCTGCCCGTTCTATGGCAAACACCCCTACCTCACCACTTCGTCACAATCCTAATTCTTCCAACACCAGGCTTATCCCGAGAAACCCCGTAAGACCTTCCTTACCGAGTGTCGCGCTGAGTGACTCAGTGTAACGACCCGGTTCCCCAGTCCCTACGAGACACGAGAACCGGACCGACTCGACTAATCCCAAGACCTAGTCGTCCAACGAGGAAGTAACCAAAAGACAGTAAAATAAACCACATTCAGCATGAATATAACTAACAGTAAGAAAGTACAGCAGTAAGGAAAGAAACTACTACAGTAGGTACCACCACAACAGTAAAACAGCATTTATCATATAACAAGAACTGCAGGTAAAGAAGGTACAGCGGAAACAAAACTACTCACTAGAACAGAAACAAAAGAGGTACAAAAGGCTGTGGTAACTCTACTGGACCCTACTCGGCCCAGCGTCCTCTGCAGCCGCCGACCCTGGCTGCTCAACACCTGGTCCTGAAAAAGGTAACGAGTGTAACACGTCAGCAAAATGCTGAGTAGAGTGGCAAACTAAATAAAGGCAACAGTAGAGTGTACAGTAGCTGTTATGTTCTATTACTTCCTTTATTCACATCTTTCAATTTTTCTCACTATTTCATTTATTTCTCAGATCCTTTACTTGATGTCGAATGTCCTCGTGGGAACGATCTTGATTGCAGTCTTTTCCAAAAGTAGAAGTAGCACGTGGTGCTCTCCTGGCTGGGAGAGTCCCCCGTGGTGATCCTACCCTCAGTCAACCACCCCAAGGTCACTGACAGACGTAACGGTGACTACGGCACGCGCGATAAACGCACAGGTAGCTAGCCCGCACTGGCACGCGGTCAGTCGTTTCCGTTAACGGGTGCGCCCAAAGCACAGCACGAAACCAGGGCAGAGCCCTCTCAGTAACAGAGGTCCAACCCCTCCACAGTAACCAAACCGGGGCCTTGCCCCTCCACAGTCCGCGCACCCTCGCCTGACTACCCTGGTTTGCCCTAGTGGGCCTAACAAGTCGGTGAAGGAGGCTAGCAGAACCCCGGGGCCCGTGGGGTAGCTAGTACTCTCCTAACACTACTAGCTCTCCTCGGTACTACATACACGAGGGCCAACAAGTCGGTACAGAGCGGCCAATCCTAACCCCGGGTCCCTGGGGCGGCTGGCCCCACTCTGCACTAAACAGGTACAGGTACTTCCCTTGGTACTGCGTACCCAAGAGACAGTACAAACTACATCTCAGTTTCCATTCCTTTTTCTTTCCAGGAGTTCCACTCCTAATTCCCCGTAGGGTTCCATCTATTTATCTCAGAACATCATATGTTTCACTTTCCAGATTCACGTTCTCAAAAATCCATGATCTCAATCATGTTTCTTTATTCATAACAGACAGCTATTAATTCAAATTACAGGCAGCTTTATATTCCTTTCCATTTTTCCAAGACTGCAGTATTATACATTCCACTAGTTTTTCCATCCTAGGATTCATGCCATATCCTAGGATCTATCATACAATCTAGTTTTCCGGCCCTAGGATTCATGCAACACCTAGGAGCTATCATTCCATATATTTCTCATTCCTAGGATTCATGCAATGTCCTAGGTTCTAGTTATGGTTCCATACTTTAACAGATTTTAATAATAACTTAAGCAACTCTACCAGGTACAACGGGAGTAATGGGGGCGTGATCGGGAATCCCGCGTGCCTCCGCGACTCTCAAGACTGCAACCGAACGAGGCCCTATCACAAGGATCAAACACAAGGAGTGTCTCAAAACAGTGTATAGCTACTGTAGACGGGTAGAGGAATTACTTCTGAAAAGAATGCAACTTGAATCGCGGAAAACGGAGCCCGAACGGGCCCTAAACGGGTCGAAAAAGACGATACTGTGCAAAATCAGACGTCTGGAACTCCTTCCAGACTCTTAAAAAGTGGATCAGAGAATTACCTGTTCAGCGTGGTTTCCCAGACGTCCAGAAGTCTGCGGGGACGTCTGCCCTAGATCCCAGACGTCCGATGGTCCCTCAGGACGTCTGGAGGTCACTCCCGCCGTCTGGTACAACTTACAGACGTCTGATTCGCAAAGGATGGCGAATCAGCGAACCTGCGCACAGCCAACCCCCCTCCCTCAGTACGGTCAGTCGACAAGAAGGAAGAAGAAGGCGAAAACTCACCTTTCAGACGTTTGTATGATCTTACAGACGTCAACCTTGTCGTCTGGCTATCAATCCAGACGTCTGATTCTGGAAATTTTTCCAGAATCAGGACCCAGCTCGGCCTCCGCTCGCGACGCCGCCCGCGTCGCGCCTCGCGCTCTTGCTGCTTAGACCGCAGCAGGTCCCTCTCCGTGTCGCTCCGCGCCCCCTGCGCCCTCCGCCAGCCGGCCAAGCCGCTCCGGCGAGCTCGCCCCCACGGCAGAGCTCCGCCCTCGCACGCCGCACCTCCTCCACGCTCACTGCGGCTGCCGCTGCCGCCCTCGCGCTCGCTCGCTCTCGCGCACAGGAAGGAGAAGAAGGAGGAGACAGTGGAGACGGGAGGGGAGGCGTGGCCCTTTTAAGGCCGCGCGAGGAGGAGAGAGATGGTGGTCGCAGTGCGCCTGCAGCCGCAGAGAGAGAGAGAGAGAGAGGAATCGCAGGTCTGCGCGCACAGGCGTGCAGAGGAATCTCCCGTGCGAACATAACTGTTCTCCAGACATCTGGAAACGATCCCGGACGTCTGGTCAGACGTCTGGATGTGATCCCAGACGTCTGGTCCGACGTCTGGGACACCTCCCAGACATCTTAAAAGGCGTCTGGGGCACGCGTTCGTTACAATATAACAAACTCAAAGGAAGTTTCGTCCCCGAAAACTAGGGTGCGGGAAAAAGATGTCCAACTAACCATAACAAACTCAAAGAGGACCGAAGCCGGTCCGAAAAGACGTACCCGCGAAAAGCTCCGGGTACCGCTCCCGCATTGCCGCCTCAGGCTCCCAGGTAGCCTCCTCGTACCGCTGGATCCTCCACAAAACCTTTACCAGGGGTACTTGCTTTCGTCTCAACCTGCGGACGGCTCGGTCTTGGATCTGCACTGGCCGCTCGGGGTAGGTCAGGTCGTCGCTCACCTCGACGCTCTCGTGACTCAGTACGTGGCTGGGATCGGCTACGTACTTCCTGAGGTTGGACACGTGGAACACGTCGTGCACACCAGAAAGCTGCGGGGGAAGGGCAAGTCTGTAAGCAACGGGTCCAACCCGCTCCAGGACCTCAAAGGGCCCCATGAACCTCGGCGTGAGCTTCCCTCTCACCCCAAACCGCTGTAAGCCCTTCATGGGCGAAACACGAAGGAAGACGTGGTCCCCAACCTCGAACTGCACCTCTCTGCGTCTGCGATCTGCGTAGCTCTTCTGTCTGCTCCTGACAGTGCGGAGTCGTCTGTGGATCTGCTCAACTACCTCCTGACTCTGCCAGATCAACCTGGGGCCAACCTCCCACTTGGTCCCCACCTCAACCCAACTCAAGGGTGCTGTGCATTTCCGTCCGTACAGAGCCTCGTAGGGAGCCATGCCGATGCTCGAGTGATAACTATTGTTGTATGCAAACTCCGCCAGGGGCAGGTGCTCCTCCCAAGAGCCCCTCCAGTCTAGTACACAGGCACGCAAAAGGTCCTCAAGTGTCTGTATCGTGCGTTCCGACTGTCCGTCCGTCTGGGGGTGGTAAGCCGTGCTAAACCTCAACCTCGTCCCCAAAGCCTGCTGAAACTCAGCCCAAAACTGGGACGTAAAGCGGGTATCCCGGTCGGATACGATCTCCCGTGGAACTCCGTGTAGTCACACCACATCACGGATATACCTCTCTGCCAACTGTGCTGGTCCCAAAGTGACTCGGATCGGCAAGAATCGTGCCGTTTTCGTCAATCTATCCACTATTACCCAGACTGTGTCGTGTCCTCGCTGGGTAACAGGTAAGCCCACCACCAAGTCCATGGTGATGCTCTCCCACTTCCACTCTGGCACTGGAAGCGGCTGAAGCGGCCCTGCAGGCCTCTGATGCTCGGCTTTCACCTGCTGGCACACTAAGCACTGCTGCACGAACTCACCCACATCCCGCTTCATCCCTCTCCACCAGAACTCGCGTCTCAAGTCATGGTACATTTTCGTGTTTCCAGGATGTATGGTGAATCTGGAACCGTGTGCCTCAGTCAGGAGCTCTCTCAACAGCTCCTCGTCTCTGGGGACGCACAACCGTCCCCTCAAGCGTAACACCTGGTCTGTGAAAGCGAAGTCCCCTGGGTCCCCTGATAGTACTCTGTCGCGCAAAGACTGCAAGTACGGATCGGCCATCTGTCCCGTGATGATGCGGTCTATCAACTCTGGCCTGGTCTGCCGTGTCACCGTCACTGCCCCACAGTACCCTCGTAACTCTAGAGGTCTCCAACTGCCCACCTCCTCCAAAAGGCTCCAACTCTGTAACTGTAGACTGGCCAAGCGTGCGGGCGCCTTACGGCTCAAGGCGTCAGCCACCACATTGGCCTTTCCCGGGTGGTAGGAGATGCTGCAGTCGTAGTCCTTCAGGAGCTCCAACCAACGTCTCTGTCTCATGTTGAGCTCCTTCTGGTCAAAAAGATATCTGAGGCTCTTGTGATCTGTAAAAATCTCGAAGGTCTCACCGTACAAGTAGTGCCTCCATGTCTTCAGCGCGAAGACAACAGCTGCCAACTCTAGATCGTGGGTAGGGTAGGTATGCTCATGGGGCTTCAGTTGCCGCGAAGCGTAAGCGACCACGTGACCCCTCTGCATGAGCACACCTCCTAACCCCTGCAAGGAAGCGTCTGTGTACACAACGAACCCGCCACTACTGTCAGGGATGGTGAGCACGGGAGCCGAGGTCAACCTCTCCTTCAGCTCCAGAAAACACGCCTCACAGGCGTCTGTCCAAGCGAAAGCCACATCCTTCCGGGTCAACTGTGTCATAGGACGCGCAATCTGTGAAAATCCTCTGATGAACCGTCTGTAGTAACCTGCCAGTCCCAGGAAACTGCGAATCTCAGTGACTGAACGCGGTCTCTCCCACCTGAGCACTGCCTCGACCTTGGCGGGGTCCACCGCCAGGCCGTCTCCAGAGATCACATGACCCAAAAAGGTCACCTCCCTCAACCAGAACTCGCACTTGCTGTATTTGGCGTACAGCCTGCGTCGTCTCAGAGTGTCCAGAACCATCCGCAAGTGCTGTCCGTGCTGCGTCCGATCTCTAGAATAGATGAGTACATCATTGATAAACGCCAGTTTATCATCATTTTTATGCTTTAAAACTAACCTAGCTCTTAGGATTTTACTCCGCAAACGGGTTTTTGGGCTGCATTTAGGCATAAATTAGGATAGGCATGCATTGCATTTTTTATTATTGTTTTAATGTGTTTTTGTGAGTGTTAGGGATGTACAGATTCACAGATTCCTAAAACCCTAGCACTCAAGAAGGCAATTGGTGAAGGAGAAGCCCAGACTAGTTGGAACCCAGCTTGATCCAGCTCACCATAGCTGGAACCTAGCTTACTTGAACTAGGGATAGCTCATCCCAGCTCCATTCAGCTAATCTCAGCTGGATGGCAGCTCAAGAGAGTTTACCTTAGCTCACCCTAGCTCAAGTCAGCTCAGATCCAGCTCAACTTAGCTGAGTCTAGCTCATCTCAGCTCCCACGAGTTCACAGGGAGCTCTAGCTAGCTCAGCTGAGTTGACAGGAGTTCACCCCAGCTCAGATCCAGCAACATTCAGCTCCACTCAACTCCAGCCAGCTGAAGAAGAATTCATCTCAGCTCAGGAAGCTCAAGTCCAGCTCCCGGGGATTCAGCTTAGCTCAACTCAGTTGAGCTAAGCTACCTTAGCTGCCTCAACCAGCTTGATTCTCCCCGGAAGCACCAGACCTAGCTCACCTCAGCTCATTTTTGGTAGAAGCTAGCTCACTTTAGCTTGGCTTAGTAGCTAGCAAAGAACTAGCAAGCTAAGCCAGCTAGAGTAGCCCCATGCCAGCCTCTTCAGCAGCAGCCAGCTCCAGCTCCAGCTCCAGACTTCTTCTCCTCAGCTCCTTCCTCCAAACCCTAGCTCCAACACCTTCTCCTCTACTCCACCTTTAGCTAAGCTAGCTTAGCTTATCTTAGCTTAGCTTAGCTTAGCTAACAACCAGCTCCTTGGCCATTCATTACCTCCAAAATCAACCCTAGCTAGCTCCACCAACTCAAGCCTACCTAAGCTAGCTACCCTACTCAAGTTGGCACCACCTCCTAGCCATCCCTTCACCCCATTATCTCCACCAAAAGACACTTCAAGTTGGCGCCAAAAACCACCCCTAACCACCTCTATATTGGCGCCACTTTCAGCCCCTTTATCCACCCTACACCTACCCACATAAGCCATCCTAGCCATCCACCTAACCCCCCTTCTAGAATCCTTCTTGGCGCCAACTTAGACCCTCTTCTAGAAGCCATTTTGGCGCCAATATCAAGGGGTGTCAACACACATAACCACCCCTTAGGTGTCCCTTAAGGTGGCGCCAAACACCCTTGGCCATTGGATCCTTAACCACCTCCCTCCTTCCATCCTAGCCATCCATTTCAAAGGTCACCATAGCCCCCCTCCTATTCTATAAAAGGCCACCACCTACCACCATTTTGGGGGCATCCTCCCTTAGTATATTTTCTACCTAAACCACCTATACCTACAGCCAAGAAGAAGGAGTAGAGAAGGAGATTAAAGGGGCACATCACCAGCCCTTTTGGTGCCTTCTTCTCCCCACTCTCTTCAACTTGAGCCACGCCAAGAAGGAGGACTCTTCCACTTCAAGGAGGACGGCCAGGCAAAGGAGGACTTAGGGTGGACGTCCACCCTTGGAGAAAAACTTAGGGCACGGCCCCCTAAGGCTTGCCTTGGAGGACATCACCTTGGCGGAGTTCTGCAAGGAAGGAGTTGAAGGATTCTTTTCAAGCTTGGGAGCCACCAACCTTGGAGCAAGAAGCCCTCTTCTTCACCATCTATTTAGAGGATTTGTGTTTTCTTTCTTTATTTCAATTATCTAGTAGTAGAAGCATTCCTCTACTAGGCATTTTTGTTAAACACTTTATCAATTATCTAGTTGCCTTCTTCGCATATCTTGTTTGCATTTCTATTTGCTTATTTTCAGCATTCTTCACTTCCTCTCCCTAATTATTCTAGGCCTTCACTTGCTTAGAGTGAGCTTAGGGAGAGGCCCTACTTGCCACTTTAGAGTAGTTTACTTAATTAGAAGTGTAAACACTTTTCCCGCCATAATTTCGCATGTTGCCTTAGTTTAAAAATAAAAAAAATGATATATTGAAAAATACCAAAAAGAAAGTTGAGATTTATATTCCTAGCAAGAGAATCACTATTGCAAACATTTGGCCTCCTTGGACGACCCTAGATACTCCCCTATCTAGGATTATAAATTTAAAAGCGAAAGCGGATTCGCGTGTTACAACGACGTTAAAAAACTGCTTTTACAAATCACGCGTATTTCGCTATCACTTTTTGGCGCCGCTGCCGGGGAGGCACGGCTTTGCATTAACTCATTTTCTCTTGCTTGAAGTGGATCTCATCCCCTTCTCTTTCTTTCTTTTGTGTGTGCAGGAACTACAGCGGGAAAGCGGGAATCTGGAAGCGAGAGCTTAAAGATCCTTTTCTTCCCGCGAAAATTCAGGTTGGTTCCTCTTTCTGGTCACATAAATAATTAAAACTACCAAAAATATATTAAACCTGGCTTTCAGGACCATAAACACTTAAATTAAGTGAAGTGGTGCATTTTAAAATCCATTGTTTGCTTGTATGCTTCTTTAGCACCATTCCATTGCAAGTATTGGTGTTCTGTTTTTTCGGGTCTAGATTTCTGTCCAGACTTGAAAAATTGATTCCTAACACCACAGGCCTCCTAAAATCATAAACTTTCATAGAGTGATTCCCAATTAAGTTCGGAACATCTGTTCCAAATTTCAGATCAATTGGATTTGTATTTAATTTTTAAAAAATTCGTGGATTACAGAGGGGTCACACCCTCTAATCTTCCTGTTTTGCTGCTGTCCGCGAATTTTCAGAATTTTTATACTCATCCAATTTTTGTGAAATTTATCTTGTTGGAATCCCTGTGAAATTTTACATATCATATAAAATAATAAAAATTTTCTGAGGTCGGTGGTAATACTGAAAAATCTATAATACCCACGGGTATTATTTCTGGACTTTGACACCAGTACAATTAAAAATTCAAAACTATTATCAAACAAATTCCTAAAATCTTACAAAAATCTTTTCTGGAATCCTTGTTTGATTTTCTTCAAAGTAGTGGTGTTGCTTGACTTGTTTGGACCACTACTTAATTCTGAAAGCTAAAAATAATTCATTGGTAGTTAAATTTCTGTCTTAGGGATAATTGGCTTAGGGTTTCTTCTTTCTCTTTAGAGACTCAATTAAAAGGAAATATACAATCACACATACAACTGGTCTTTCCTTTGATTGTGAACTTTCAAACTTGTTTGAAAACTTAACTAAAGAAACCCTAAAATACATTCAATTAAATCAAATCCTAAAAGACAAAAATACAAAAAAAAAAAAAAAAAAAAAATTGTGTGACAACTTGATTTTCATTGGAGCCACTCTCCAATTCCTGCACACACACAAAAAAATCAAATAACAGGGCAACAACCCAATAAACGCCCTCCACATTCCGTGTGCACTGTAGAATCCTAGACCTAATTAAAATTTGTAGCAACTTGACCCCCAAGGCTTTATCAACTTAGGCTTGCTATTTAGGTCTTAAGTTTTCTTTAGTTAGTACCAATTCTGTCATCTGTATCTGGTGTTCAGGCTGAGGGGCCGTGTCAAACGACCAGGCGCGGGTTTGTACAAGCACCTGGGGTTTTCCCTGGGAAACGTTTGGGCCCAAACCTCCCCTTAAGCAACCTGGCTAGATTTGTTGATAGAACGGGTATTCACTATTGACTACTTATTTCCTATATAGACCAAGTCTTAGGTTATTATTAGGGAGTCACAATCAAGTTAGGTCTAGTTTTTGTTTGTTTGAATTGCACACTTTCTCTCATCTCTTTCTCTTCTCCTCCCCTCCCCGTTCTTCCATTTTATGCACGGGCGACGGTCTCAAAATCCGCACTTGGAAGGACCATTTGATTTCGCCCCCCACGTAAAAAGACCACTTTTTCTGTCTTCTCCTGAAAAAATGGAAACACAACAAAATAGGTCCACTGACCCTTCCACGTCTACCTCTAACCCCACCTCTAACCCTAATTCTAACCCTTCCACCCAAAACCCAACCACCAGTAACTTTCCACACTTGGAGCTCCCCAATCTTGAGTTGCCCCACACACAACATCAAGACCCCCTACCTGATCTTTTAAAATTGATGGCCGATCAAATTAATAAATTAAATTCCAATCAACAAACATTGACTAGGAACATCCAAAACCTAGCCAATCCAAGGCCAAACCCACCACCCCGTCAGCAGCCTGTTGTTCCTCTAAAAGATTTCTATGATCCGTCTTATTATGAGGAACGACCAGGGGTGGTCATACCTGAGGGGGACTTTGAGATCAAGCCAGCCGTCCTGAACCTGATTAAACACTTTCATGGCCTTCCTAGGGAAGACCCTTTCAGCCACCTTGAAGAACTAACTCTTCTTGCACAGACAACCCGTTCCCGAAATGTGCAAGAAGACATATGGCTGATGCGGCTTTTTCCATTATCTCTTAAAGATAAGGCCGCTTATTGGTTCAGGACCATTGGCCGACCCATTACAACATGGCCTCAACTCAAGAGTGCCTTCCTCAAGAAATTCTTTCCCATAGGTCGTACCAATTCCTTACGAAGATCTATTACGACCTTTCACCAAAAATCTGGTGAAACTTTCCATGATTCTTGGGAAAGATTTCAAGACCTTTTAAGAAGTTGCCCGCACCACGAGATTCCTTTATGGCAGCTCGTGCAAATCTTCTATCATGGATTAGAAGATCAAATCCGACAGTTTGTCGACGCCTCGTGTGGCGGCAACTTTTTAAATAAAGATGCAGAAAGTGCCTATGACCTGTTCGAAGAAATGAGTGAAAACTCATTTAATCAAGCTTCCATGAACACATTTTGCAGAACCCAAAACCCGCAGTTCGGTGTTCATGAAATAGGCACTCAATCTATCCCTGTCACCCAAGACGATCTTCAATTGATTGCTCAAAAACTTGACCAGATGCATATTAATCAAAAGAAAATTGAGGAAAGACTAGCCACTTCAACTCAAGCTCCACACCCACATCTAACCCAACCTAACTTTCCACGAAGAGAAAATTTGCACAATCTCAACACCACTCCTGCTGATTATTCTGAGGTTGCCCATGATTCACTGGGGAATTTCAATTATCCAGATCTTAACCCCACCGAAAATATTTCTGCCATCCAGGAGCCCTTTAAAAATTCTTCCAATTGGAAAAATTACCCGAACTACTCCTGGAATAATCAAGTTTCCTCCCAACCATATCATTTTAATGGGTATGGGTCGAATCCAAATTTCCATCCTGGGCCATCCCAACAAGATATCAATGCCCAGATGCTACGGACCCTGCAGGATATGCAAACAAAAATGACGGAAGTAACCCGCAACATCACAAATCTGAACAATCAGATTGGGGTTGCTCCCACGCAAAGACCTGTAGGACATCTTCCGTCCCAACCCATACCCAATCCCAATCACCAAGGGAACCATTATATGGGTAGAAATCCACATTATCCAAATCAGCCTCCTCCTAATCCACCTCAGCAGCCGCCCAGGTTCCTGCAATCACAGGCCCCCCCACCTCCTCCAAATAATAATCCGACTGCACATGCAGTTACCTTGAGGAGTGGGAAAACCACCACTGACCCCGAGCCTTCACACGAACCTGGTAAGATACATGTGCAAGTTGACTCCCCACCTCCCCATCAGGAAGAAAAAGAACAACAAAAATCTCAAGACAAGATTCCTATCCCTTTCCCACAAGCTCTCTACCCTACCACCAACAAAAGAAAGAAATCTGAGCCCACTACAGAAGAACTCATGGAGCTATTTGGGCAAGTTCATATCAATATCCCTCTCCTAGATGCCATCAAATATATACCTGCCTATGCTAAATTTTTGAAGGATATTTGTACTCCTAAAAGGCAGGCTAAAAATCTAGGACAGGTGCATCTTTCAGAGACAGTAAGCTCTGTCATACAGAGTAAGCTGCCTCCTAAGATGAAAGATCCGGGGGCGCCTTTAATTTCTGTAATTATTGATGACACTACATTTAATCGCGCCCTCCTTGATCTTGGTGCCTCTGTAAATATTATTCCCACAAATTTATTTGAAGAATTTCAGATCGGTGAATTAAAACCCGTCGAGGTTACCCTGCAATTAGCCGACCGATCTACAATCAAACCTCGTGGGATTGTTGAGGATGTATTAGTCAAGGTCCAGAATTGTGTCTTCCCTGCAGACTTTCTGGTTCTTGACATTGAGGCACCCGAATCATTACTGGACTCCCCGATAATCCTTGGACGCCCCTTTTTGGCTACTGCAAAGGCAAATATCAATTGCCACACAGGCAAAATGGATATCAACTGTGCAGGCCAAACTATCACCTTAGATATTTTTAAATCCTCCAGGAGATTCCATGATGATAACTTCTTTGAGGACTCAGATACTGAAATTTCTAATATGGTGGAGGAGACAATGTTAATAGATACCCTTACCGACCACAGTTTTTTTGAGGACTCTGATTCAAACTCAGTGGTCGGCGAGATCTGTGATCCGGAAACTTGTCTTGACTCCAAATTTGTTCCTGATACCCCCCCTGACCCACCCACTATTAACGCACCTAATTTTTCCACACTAACTCACCATTCCTTCCCCGACCCCTTTCTTACGGACCTGCCACCAACCCCGCCCGAGTTTGGCACACAACCTGAATTAAAACCATGGCCAGACTCGGGCCACACTTATCAATTTCCATCTCACTTTGATCCCAATATTATTTCTAATCAATTTTCTAGGGATCTAGACGAAGACACCTTTTTTGCGGGCATTCAAGTGTCCAATTATTTACATGATTTTCCGTGCATACCTTCACGCCCGGCTGAATGGCGTAAAAGATAGCACTGGATGGGAGGTAACCCATCATTTTCTTGCTTTCCTTTTTTCTTCTTTTTCCAGGTTTTATTCATCCTAAACGTGACCGTTCTTCACTAAGGTGATTCCTTTTCCCTCCTAATGCATGAGGACATGGCATATCTTGAGCATGGGGGGGTGTTTTTAAATTTTTACGATCGATTTAGGATGTTTAAAACCTAAAAACATGCAATTTTCTTTAATTTATTTCCTGCTTGCATACCCAAAAAAAAAAAAAAAAAAAAAAAAAAAAAATTTGTTGAAAACTTTTTGAGGAAAAATTTTGAAATCAGGACTAAGGTCGAAAAATTCACTTCTGGTACAATGGGATTTAATCCTTAACAAACTAAGGATAAGGATATGGATCTGATCATTAGAATTCCAGGGTCTATTTTAGACTAGATCAGATATCCTTCTCTAAAATTCCACCTGAACTCATGATAGTTCAGGTGACTTGATCCTATTTTGTAATATGGAAAGTATTTGACTTAGTTTTTGATTCAAAAACCTGCGATTCTTGAGAAACTTCTTGTGTCAATTTTTACACACAAGCCAACAACTAAAAATTTGAAAAAACTCCCTTGTTTGGATTTAGTAAAAGTCTGAAGCAGATCATTGGTTTGAGTTCCCACCGTCGAGAAGAAGGAAAAAACCTTCTTTGAGGACGCGATGTCAACATGTTACCGCCTCGGCGCTGCTCTATATCTATATTTCATATCTTTAGACGGAGCATTAAAGCGCATTTCAGCAGCTCAAGTGTCTTGGACGGTGCTCTACCTATAGCGTCGGAGCAAGAGCTTGAGTTTGCTTGGAGCGCCCCTTTTCACCGCATCGTGTTTTGGGGTTGTGAGCTCCTGGGTGGTGTCATGGACAGTGCTATCCCGAAGTACTGGCGCCAGAGCCCCCTCGAGGAATGGTAACGGGAATGATGATACCGACACATCTGTTGTAAGACTAAGCTAAAAATAAGCATGGGGGAGAAAAAAAAAAAAAAAAATATATATATATATATATATAATAATAATAATAACACGTCCTTATAAAAGTTGGCTTTTCAAAAGCACAGACACAAGGTTTTAAAGGAATTTGCAAGTTGCGAATCAGATTCACGAGCCAGAAAAATCCTAAAAACAAACATTTCAAGTCATCTGAATTAACAAGGGGTTAATTTGCGAATTTTCTGAGGATATATTGATCCCGTTCTATCTAATGGTTGGATCCAAAAACAAATCCTGATGTTTATCTTCAACAAATCCCGTATCTCCTGTGTTTTAATCTACCAAGGTCCCTTAATCTCTTTTTCTCCTCAAAAATAAAAAAAAATTAGATTTCCCAAAAATTCCGTTTTCCAAAAAAATTAATGTTTTGCTAAGAGACTAGCAAAAGATAAGCATGGGGGTGTGATAAACGCCAGTTTATCATCATTTTTATGCTTTAAAACTAACCTAGCTCTTAGGATTTTACTCCGCAAACGGGTTTTTGGGCTGCATTTAGGCATAAATTAGGATAGGCATGCATTGCATTTTTTATTATTGTTTTAATGTGTTTTTGTGAGTGTTAGGGATGTACAGATTCACAGATTCCTAAAACCCTAGCACTCAAGAAGGCAATTGGTGAAGGAGAAGCCCAGACTAGTTGGAACCCAGCTTGATCCAGCTCACCATAGCTGGAACCTAGCTTACTTGAACTAGGGATAGCTCATCCCAGCTCCATTCAGCTAATCTCAGCTGGATGGCAGCTCAAGAGAGTTTACCTTAGCTCACCCTAGCTCAAGTCAGCTCAGATCCAGCTCAACTTAGCTGAGTCTAGCTCATCTCAGCTCCCACTAGTTCACAGGGAGCTCTAGCTAGCTCAGCTGAGTTGACAGGAGTTCACCCCAGCTCAGATCCAGCTACATTCAGCTCCACTCAACTCCATCCAGCTGAAGAAGAATTCATCTCAGCTCAGGAAGCTCAAGTCCAGCTCCCGGGGATTCAGCTTAGCTCAACTCAGTTGAGCTAAGCTACCTTAGCTGCCTCAACCAGCTTGATTCTCCCCGGAAGCACCAGACCTAGCTCACCTCAGCTCATTTTTGGTAGAAGCTAGCTCACTTTAGCTTGGCTTAGTAGCTAGCAAAGAACTAGCAAGCTAAGCCAGCTAGAGTAGCCCCATGCCAGCCTCTTCAGCAGCAGCCAGCTCCAGCTCCAGCTCCAGACTTCTTCTCCTCAGCTCCTTCCTCCAAACCCTAGCTCCAACACCTTCTCCTCTACTCCACCTTTAGCTAAGCTAGCTTAGCTTATCTTAGCTTAGCTTAGCTTAGCTAACAACCAGCTCCTTGGCCATTCATTACCTCCAAAATCAACCCTAGCTAGCTCCACCAACTCAAGCCTACCTAAGCTAGCTACCCTACTCAAGTTGGCACCACCTCCTAGCCATCCCTTCACCCCATTATCTCCACCAAAAGACACTTCAAGTTGGCGCCAAAAACCACCCCTAACCACCTCTATATTGGCGCCACTTTCAGCCCCTTTATCCACCCTACACCTACCCACATAAGCCATCCTAGCCATCCACCTAACCCCCCTTCTAGAATCCTTCTTGGCGCCAACTTAGACCCTCTTCTAGAAGCCATTTTGGCGCCAATATCAAGGGGTGTCAACACACATAACCACCCCTTAGGTGTCCCTTAAGGTGGCGCCAAACACCCTTGGCCATTGGATCCTTAACCACCTCCCTCCTTCCATCCTAGCCATCCATTTCAAAGGTCACCATAGCCCCCCTCCTATTCTATAAAAGGCCACCACCTACCACCATTTTGGGGGCATCCTCCCTTAGTATATTTTCTACCTAAACCACCTATACCTACGGCCAAGAAGAAGGAGTAGAGAAGGAGATTAAAGGGGCACATCACCAGCCCTTTTGGTGCCTTCTTCTCCCCACTCTCTTCAACTTGAGCCACGCCAAGAAGGAGGACTCTTCCACTTCAAGGAGGACGGCCAGGCAAAGGAGGACTTAGGGTGGACGTCCACCCTTGGAGAAAAACTTAGGGCACGGCCCCCTAAGGCTTGCCTTGGAGGACATCACCTTGGCGGAGTTCTGCAAGGAAGGAGTTGAAGGATTCTTTTCAAGCTTGGGAGCCACCAACCTTGGAGCAAGAAGCCCTCTTCTTCACCATCTATTTAGAGGATTTGTGTTTTCTTTCTTTATTTCAATTATCTAGTAGTAGAAGCATTCCTCTACTAGGCATTTTTGTTAAACACTTTATCAATTATCTAGTTGCCTTCTTCGCATATCTTGTTTGCATTTCTATTTGCTTATTTTCAGCATTCTTCACTTCCTCTCCCTAATTATTCTAGGCCTTCACTTGCTTAGAGTGAGCTTAGGGAGAGGCCCTACTTGCCACTTTAGAGTAGTTTACTTAATTAGAAGTGTAAACACTTTTCCCGCCATAATTTCGCATGTTGCCTTAGTTTAAAAATAAAAAAAATGATATATTGAAAAATACCAAAAAGAAAGTTGAGATTTATATTCCTAGCAAGAGAATCACTATTGCAAACATTTGGCCTCCTTGGACGACCCTAGATACTCCCCTATCTAGGATTATAAATTTAAAAGCGAAAGCGGATTCGCGTGTTACAACGACGTTAAAAAACTGCTTTTACAAATCACGCGTATTTCGCTATCACTTTTTGCTAGTCTCTGTACATCCCTAACACTCACAAAAACACATTAAAACAATAATAAAAAATGCAATGCATGCCTATCCTAATTTATGCCTAAATGCAGCCCAAAAACCCGTTTGCGGAGTAAAATCCTAAGAGCTAGGTTAGTTTTAAAGCATAAAAATGATGATAAACTGGCGTTTATCACACCCCCATGCTTATCTTTTGCTAGTCTCTTAGCAAAACATTAATTTTTTTGGAAAACGGAATTTTTGGGAAATCTAATTTTTTTTGATTTTTGAGGAGAAAAAGAGATTAAGGGACCTTGGTAGATTAAAACACAGGAGATACGGGATTTGTTGAAGATAAACATCAGGATTTGTTTTTGGATCCAACCATTAGATAGAACGGGATCAATATATCCTCAGAAAATTCGCAAATTAACCCCTTGTTAATTCAGATGACTTGAAATGTTTGTTTTTAGGATTTTTCTGGCTCGTGAATCTGATTCGCAACTTGCAAATTCCTTTAAAACCTTGTGTCTGTGCTTTTGAAAAGCCAACTTTTATAAGGACGTGTTATTATTATTATTATTATATATATATATATATATATTTTTTTTTTTTTTTTTTCTCCCCCATGCTTATTTTTAGCTTAGTCTTACAACAGATGTGTCGGTATCATCATTCCCGTTACCATTCCTCGAGGGGGCTCTGGCGCCAGTACTTCGGGATAGCACTGTCCATGACACCACCCAGGAGCTCACAACCCCAAAACACGATGCGGTGAAAAGGGGCGCTCCAAGAAAACTCAAGCTCTTGCTCCGACGCTATAGGTAGAGCACCGTCCAAGACACTTGAGCTGCTGAAATGCGCTTTAATGCTCCGTCTAAAGATATGAAATATAGATATAGAGCAGCGCCGAGGCGGTAACATGTTGACATCGCGTCCTCAAAGAAGGTTTTTTCCTTCTTCTCGACGGTGGGAACTCAAACCAATGATCTGCTTCAGACTTTTACTAAATCCAAACAAGGGAGTTTTTTCAAATTTTTAGTTGTTGGCTTGTGTGTAAAAATTGACACAAGAAGTTTCTCAAGAATCGCAGGTTTTTGAATCAAAAACTAAGTCAAATACTTTCCATATTACAAAATAGGATCAAGTCACCTGAACTATCATGAGTTCAGGTGGAATTTTAGAGAAGGATATCTGATCTAGTCTAAAATAGACCCTGGAATTCTAATGATCAGATCCATATCCTTATCCTTAGTTTGTTAAGGATTAAATCCCATTGTACCAGAAGTGAATTTTTCGACCTTAGTCCTGATTTCAAAATTTTTCCTCAAAAAGTTTTCAACAATTTTTTTTTTTTTTTTTTTTTTTTGGGTATGCAAGCAGGAAATAAATTAAAGAAAATTGCATGTTTTTAGGTTTTAAACATCCTAAATCGATCGTAAAAATTTAAAAACAATCATCTATGAAAACCACCACAAACTGGTCCAAGTACGGTCTAAACACCCGGTTCATCAGGTCCATGAAAGCAGCGGGGGCATTGGTCAGCCCAAACGGCATGACCAAAAACTCGTAGTGTCCGTACCGGGTGCGGAAAGCTGTCTTGGAGACGTCGGTCTCCCTGATCCTCAACTGGTGGTATCCAGACCTCAAGTCGATCTTGGAAAACACCGTGGCACCCCGCAACTGGTCAAACAAATCGTCGATCCTCGGCAGCGGATATCTGTTCTTGATGGTGACCCTATTCAGCTGTCGGTAGTCCACACAAAGGCGTAGGGTCCCATCCTTCTTCTTCACAAACAGTACCGGGGCTCCCCAGGGAGACGCACTGGGCCTCACGAAACCTTTCTCCAAAAGGTCCTGCAACTGGGACTTGAGCTCTCGCAGCTCAAGCAGTGCCATTCTGTATGGCGCGGTGGAGATGGGGCTGGTCCCTGGTACTAGTGAGATCTCAAACTCGATCTCACGCTCGGGCGGTAGTCCTGGTAACTCGTCTAGAAACACGTCGGGGTACTCTCTGACCACCGGGATGCTCTGGAAGTCTGCCACGGGGCTGGGCTCTACCACCACACAAGCTAGGAAGCCCTCACACCCCTGGCTCAAAAGTCTCGCCGCCCGAAGTGCCGAAATGCACCTGAAACCTCCGTCCACTGGCTGCCCGTGAAACTCGAAAGAAGGCAACTCCGGAATGGAGAAGACAATCTTCCTCTCAAAACAGTCTACCGAGGCGTGGTAAGCGGACAGCCAATCCATCCCCAGAATCACTCCAAAGTCCTCCATCTGTATCATAATCAGGTCGGCTGGCAGGCTATGTCCCCCGATGCTGACCCCGCAACCCGTGTACACCTCCTCAGCTACAAACAGCTGACCACTCGGACCTCTGATTACGAACGGATTCTCTAACAGTGTATAATCCTGGTCCAAACTAACTGCGAAACTGGCTGCGACAAACGAGTGCGTAGCGCCTGAATCGAAAAGCGTGTAAACGAGTCTGCCAGAAACTGAAACCATACCTGCTACCACGGATCCCGAAGCTCTGGCGTCCCTGTGTGTTAGGGCGTTGATACGCCCCTCAGCTCTAGGTGCGGACGAAGCAGCCACACTCTGCGTCAGACGGGTAGGTGCTGGCCGGTACCCTCCTCGCGACTGCTGTCCTCCTCCTCGTGCCTGGGAACCGCGGCCTCCTACACGCCCTCCAGTGCTCTGCGTGGGAAGTATCTGCTGACCTCCTGCCCTAGATGGGCAGTCCCTCCTGACGTGGCTCGGCTGGCCACACTGGTAGCAGAGGGGAACCCGACTCCCGCCCTCAGTGAGTCCCTGCTGTCGGCTAGGCGGGGGTCCGGTGCTGGCGACTGACCCCTGTCGAGGGCCCCCAAAGGCCACTGATGGCCCTGCACAGTGTGACAGCTCTCCTGCGGACGCCACGTGTCTCCGTTCTCGCCGGCCCTGTGAGAAGTCTGGCTGAAAGGGCCTCTTCCGCCCGCCGTCGGTCTCTCGCGCGGACGGGTTGGTCTCCTCGTAAGTCATAGCTGCCTCTACCACCCTCGAAAACGTCGACAGCTTCAGGGGTTTGACATACCCCCGGATCGCAGGCCGGAGCCCCTCGGTGAACCTCCAAAGGCGCTCCTCCTCAGTGGCTACCGCTGTCGCTGCAAAGCGGGACAGCTCCAAGAAACGCTTGCGGTACGTGCTCACGGTCATCGTCCCCTGGCGGAGAGTGTGGAACTCCCGCCTCCTCTGGTCCTGCACGTCTGGGGAAAGTACTGCTCGCAGAAGAGGGTGACGAACTGGTCCCACGTCGGCTCGTCCCTCTCCTGACCCCGGACCGCCCTCCACCACCGGTGTGCCGCACTCTCCAGCTGGTACGTGGCAAAGGCCACGCGGCACTCCACCGGGGGGCGAAGGGTGTCGAAGATCTTCTCCAGCTGCTCAAACCAGTCCTCTGCCTCGGTCGGTTCCTCATCCCCCTTGAAGGAGGGGGGCTTCAGCTTCCGGAACTGTCCGAAAAGCTCGAAGTGGCGCTGTAGGGGAGGTGCTGGTACACCTCCAGGCGAAGGTGCCTCGTGTACAGAAGTGTCGGAGGAAGGTGGGGGCGGCAAGGGCCCATCCCCTCCCTCGTGTCCAGCGCCGTGTCCGTCGCGTGGTCCCACAGAGGACTCCCCCTCTGCAACCCCAGGAGGTGGTGCTCGGGGCGGTGGGTGGAGCTCCCCTCGTACAATATCTCGAATCAGTCTGGCGAGGTCCTGGGCCTGGATGCCAGGGAGTGGTGGCTGGTCCACCGAGACGTCAACGACAGCACATCCACCTCGCCGACCTCGTCCTCGGCCGCGCCCGCGGCCAGTCTCGCCAGTCCCGCGACGAGGCATCTCCTGCAAGGAGACGCAAAACAAAATGGAAACGTCAAACAGACGGCACCTAACGAAACTTCTAAGAGCTCATGTCAAGAGATATTTTGTGGTGGCTACTCTAGCTATAAACATGTGAATTGGTTATTTTCCAGTCAGTTGATTCACTTCTCGGGACGACCTTGCTCTGATACCATCTTGTAACGACCCGGTTTCCTTGTCCCTACGAGACACGAGAACCGGACCGACTCGACTAATCCCAAGACCTAGTCGTCCAACGAGGAAGTAACCAAAAGACAGTAAAATAAACCACATTCAGCATGAATATAAATAACAGTAAGAAAGTACAGCAGTAAGGAAAGAAACTACTACAGTAGGTACCACCACAACAGTAAAACAGCATTTATCATATAACAAAAACTGCAGGTAAAGAAGGTACAGCGGAAACAAAACTACTCACTAGAACAGAAACAAAAGAGGTACAAAAGGCTGTGGTAACTCTACTGGACCCTACTCGGCCCAGCGTCCTCTGCAGCCGCCGACCCTGGCTGCTCAACACCTGGTCCTGAAAAAGGTAACGAGTGTAACATGTCAGCAAAACGCTGAGTAGAGTGGCAAACTAACTAAAGGCAACAGTAGAGTGTACAGTAGCTGTTATGTTCTATTACTTCCTTTATTCACATCTTTCAATTTTTCTCACTATTTCATTTATTTCTCAGATCCTTTACTTGATCTCGAATGTCCTCGTGGGAACGATCTTGATTGCAGTCTTTTCCAAAAGTAGAAGTAGCACGTGGTGCTCTCCTGGCCGGGAGAGTCCCCCGTGGTGATCCTACCCTCAGTCAACCACCCCAAGGTCACTGACAGACGTAACGGTGACTACGGCACGCGCGATAAACGCACAGGTAGCTAGCCCGCACTGGCACGCGGTCAGTCGTTTCCGTTAATGGGTGCGCCCAAAGGACAGCACGAAACCAGGGCAGAGCCCTCTCAGTAACAGGGGTCCAACCCCTCCACAGTAACCAAACCGGGGCCTTGCCCCTCCACAGTCCGCGCACCCTCGCCTGACTACCCTGGTTTGCCCTAGTGGGCCTAACAAGTCGGTGAAGGAGGCTAGCAGAACCCCGGGGCCCGTGGGGTAGCTAGTACTCTCCTAACACTACTAGCTCTCCTCGGTACTACGTACACGAGGGCCAACAAGTCGGTACAGAGCGGCCAATCCTAACCCCGGGTCCCTGGGGCGGCTGGCCCCACTCTGCACTAAACAGGTACAGGTACTTCCCTTGGTACTGCGTACCCAAGAGACAGTACAAACTACATCTCAGTTTCCATTCCTTTTTCTTTCCAGGAGTTCCACTCCTAATTCCCCGTAGGGTTCCATCTATTTATCTCAGAACATCATATGTTTCACTTTCCAGATTCACGTTCTCAAAAATCCATGATCTCAATCATGTTTCTTTATTCATAACAGACAGCTATTAATTCAAATTACAGGTAGCTTTATATTCCTTTCCATTTTTCCAAGACTGCAGTATTATACATTCCACTAGTTTTTCCATCCTAGGATTCATGCCATATCCTAGGATCTATCATACAATCTAGTTTTCCGGCCCTAGGATTCATGCAACACCTAGGAGCTATCATTCCATATATTTCTCATTCCTAGGATTCATGCAATGTCCTAGGTTCTAGTTATGGTTCCATCCTTTAACAGATTTTAATAATAACTTAAGCAACTCTACCAGGTACAACGGGAGTAATGGGGGCGTGATCAGGAATCCCGCGCGCCTCCACGACTCTCAAGACTGCAACCGAACGAGGCCCTATCACAAGGATCAAGCACAAGGAGTGTCTCAAAATAGTGTATAGCTACTGTAGACGGGTAGAGGAATTACTTCTGAAAAGAATGCAACTTGAATCGCGGAAAACGGAGCCCGAACGGGCCCTAAACGGGTCGAAAAAGATGATACTGTGCAAAATCAGACGTCTGGAACTCCTTCCAGACGTCTTAAAAAGTGGATCAGAGAATTACCTGTTCAACGTGGTTTCCCAGACATCCAGAAGTCTGCGGGGACGTTTGCCCTAGATCCCAGACGTCCGATGGTCCCTCAGGACGTCTGGAGGTCACTCCCGCCGTCTGGTACAACTTACAGACGTCTGATTCGCAAAGGATGGCGAATCAGCGAACCTGCGCACAGCCAACCCCCCTCCCTCAGTACGGTCAGTCGACAAGAAGGAAGAAGAAGGCGGAAACTCACCTTTCAGACGTCTGTATGATCTTACAGACGTCGACCTTGTCGTCTGGCTATCAATCCAGACGTCTGATTCTGGAAATTTTTCCAGAATCAGGACCCTGCTCGGCCTCCGCTCGAGACGTCGCCCGCGTCGCGCCTCGCGCTCCTGCTGCTCAGACCGCAGCAGGTCCCTCACCGCGTCGCTCCGCGCCCCCTGCGCCCTCCGCCAGCCGGCCAAGCCGCTCCGGCGAGCTCGCCCCCACGGCAGAGCTCCACCCTCGCACGCCACACCTCCTTCGCGCTCACTGCGGCTGCCGCTGCCGCCCTCGCGCTCGCTCGCTCTCGCGCACAGGAAGGAGAAGAAGGAGGAGACGGTGGAGACGGGAGGGGAGGCGTGGCCCTTTTAAGGCCGCGCGAGGAGGAGAGAGAAGGTGGTCGCAGCGTGCCTGCAGCCGCAGAGTGAGAGAGAGAGAGAGAGGAATCGCAGGTCTGCGCGCACAGGCACGCAGAGGAATCTCCCGTGCGAACATAACTGTTCTCCAGACGTCTGGAAATGATCCTGGACTTCTGGTCAGACGTCTGGATGTGATCCCAGACGTCTGGTCCGACGTCTGGGACACCTCCCAGACGTCTTAAAAGGCGTCTGGGGCACGCGTTCGTTACACTCGGTATGTCATGTGGAACTGGCTTCTGCGAGCCAGTATTTCGACACGGAGGACCAAGCCTCCGTGTGCTCGGATGCATATTTACACCCGGACACGTCTTCTGGCATAGAAGATGCTTGTGCCCTGGGGAATAACCCGTTGTTTGCCACTTATAACCCCGGGTGGCGAAATCACCCAAACTTCGCATGGTCCAACAACCCGCAGCACCAAAACCCCGCAGGTGGACCAATGAGACCATCCGCACCCGTCATCCCAAGGGCCCAGTCTAATCCTATGGCAAATTCGCCATTAGCCCCTTGCATACCGCAAATCGAACACGCATCAAGTCCTCTTAACAAATTGATGTGAATGATGACAGAAATGTCAAAGTGCCATGAAGAGAACATGACCTCTCTTCAGCACCAATTGGCGCAGCAGAATCATGAGATCAGTCAACTACGCATGGCGACTCGATCTCAGGGCACTCTTCCCGCCCAACTTGTTCCAAACCCACAAAACTTCGTACCCCGTGGTCCTCAACCATAGGTACGACCTTCTCAGGGGCAGGTTAATCAAATTCTGTAAGCTCCGAGCATTCCACCAGGATTTCAGGCTAATCCCGCTGCAGCACCACACTATTATGTCCCTATTGAAAACCCTCCTCTACCGTATGATCCCACTGGACCCGTATCGTCCAATGCTATCACTACGAGGAGTGGTAAGCAGACCGTCGATCCGCCTTGACCTGATCCTGGCCCGTCTTCTTCTTCATCGCCCTCTCATTCGGGTTGTGCTCCGCATTCACGAGAGGACGATACACCCAAATTGGTGCCAGAATCAGTCCCATTCCCTGAGGCTCTACTGAGGGAGCCAAAAGGCAAGAAGAAAGACACGCAAGCCTTTGATAACCTGCGTAATTTATTCAGGGATGTAGAAATCAAGGTACCCTTGCTCGAGGCTATCGACCACATACCTACTGTTGCCTGATTTTTCAAAGACTACGCAACACCCAAGCGATAGTCAAAGAAAACCAAGAATCCGATGGTTCTCTTGCCTCATGCAAGTTGTGCTATACTGTCAAATCTACCACCGAAGCAGAAAGATCCGGGCACACCGCTTATTTCTTATAACATCCAAGGCTGCAATTTTTACCCTGCCTTGCTTGATCTAGGATCCTCCAAAAATCTTATACCAACCATCATGCTCGAAAAATTCTCCTTAGGAAATCTGAAACCCACCCCTGTCACGTTATAGTTGGCAGATCGTTCTGTCAAAAATCCCAAATGGTGTGGTGGAAGACGTGGTGGTTAGGGTCAACAGTCTCTGTTTTCCTATTGACTTTCTTGTTTTAGATATGGAAGTTCCTAGTTCACTTTCTGATTGTCCGATCATCCTCGGTCGACCTTTCTTGGCCACAGCCTGTGCCCTTATCGACTGCGAGTTGGGCTGTATTGAGATTGCCGTTAGATTTGAAAAGATCAGGCTTAACATCTTCAAGGCAACGAAGAACTTTGATTGCGATTGCATCGAGGATGACACGTCTGACGAGGACATGACCGTTAGTGTGTGTATCGGACTAATTGGGACCTATTCTGACTGCTGCGGATTACCTATAAACACTGATGACTGCCTGATCAACACATATTATGACATTTCCCCATCCCTCCCTTGTCTCGTACCTTCTCCTGGCCAGACTTCTGATGAGGTTTTCTCTGCTTCCCATACCTCGTGGTCTGAGTCATATTCGGGCTACTCATCGCTGGTCCACACTCTTCAAGACCGGATTACCCTTTCTTTCCCGCCAAATCAGGCGGATTTGCAAATCCACACTGGGACCTTGAGCCCATATACTTCTCACTGGGGCAATTCCTTTTTGGATCCATCTATCCAAAGAGCCCGCCTTCTTGGCCAATCTGAGGGCCAACTTCTTCCTCCTGATCTATTTTCTGATCCACCTGGGACACTCTCGCCCCAAGAAATGCCAGACCTTTCACCATCCACCTTCACTTTTCACGCCACTATCACGATCACTTCACTTTTCGCTTCACCACCCACCATCCACCTACCCTACCACCTTGCTGTATACCCTGCACCTCAGCTCTCGTTACCCGATCTTTCGCCCTTTCTCTACCTTTCCCTGCATGCATATGAGGACAGCATCGTTTGGCATGGGGGGGTGGATAGGCATCCATAGGATCTGGGTATTTTATGGTATCATGCAGTTCCCACCTATTTATAAATATGCAAGAAAAAGAAAAAGAAAAAAAAATTATATATATATAATATATATATAAAATAATAATAATAAATGGTGCTTAGTAATGATCTGAAAGCAGAAACAAAAATACAATAAGTGTTTTTGGATATTCAACCTCTGTTTTGAAGACTTTCCAGGCCACAGAAGCTTAATTCGCTCAGGCTCGGCTTAATTCACTTGAGCATTGACAAGATAGATTGGAATCTCTCCTAACTAAGGACGTATTCTTGTACCTGAGACACCAGTACATGATTCGTTGGTTTGCTTCTACTTGAGAGCTTAAATAAACTTGGTTCACACTAGACATATCAGGAAAGACCAGGTGAACATAAGATCCAATCCTAGTGTTCATTAGGAAAGGTGGAGTCCTTACCTATGCGCGCAGGTAGACTTTTTATCCCAGGTTTTAGTCTTGTGTTTAGGAGAAACTCTTTCCACCAAAAGGAAACTCTCCCACCAAAAAGAAAAGTGTGCTCCTCCAAATAATGTTGTAAGAGATATATTGACACGTGTTTCTATTAAAAAAAAAAAAGAGATGCAAATAAGTCAGTATATCTCGCAAATATCTGCAAAGTCTCTACCCTAAAGTTCTTCAGGGCAAGTAGCAAATACCTTGTTTTTCCTGTGAGCCACAAATGTCAGAAAATGGGAGTTGAGTTTTCCGTCATCTTCTTAAGGGTCAATTCGAAAACAAGAGCTAAAACTAGGACCAACCTGTACTTAAAAATTCATGAAACCCTGGTCTTGAGTCTTAATGTTCATCTGGTCAGTCTTTATCCTTAACTAAGCACAAGCCATAACCTCTTAAGCTCTCGAGTGCGGCAAAAACCTCCTGGGTCCTGGAAATCGTACTTAAGGTTTAAATATCAAGAGTCCTGGTTAGTCCAGAGATGATCTATGTCATGTGAGACTTAAAGTACTAGTAGTCTTCTCTATAATTGGTTCTCACAATATCCAACAATAAACACACCTATGTTGCCTCAGAAGAAAATCTTCAGCTTAAGATCATTTCTAAATACTACAAAAAAAGTTTTGCTAGGGACTAGCAAAAGATAGGCATGGGGGTATGATTGCACCGCGAAAATACACCTGCAATTGTGTCGTCTTCTGCTATTTCCTAGCATTACCAATGCACAATAGGTCTCCATAGTCGCATTGTAAAAATACATGCATGCATGCATTTAATTGAGAGGGGAGGAGAATAAAATAAGTGGCCTTGCAATTAACATTTTTCCTCAAGTGCATCTTTGCAAATTCACCATCTTTTTATTTTTTATTTTACTTGATTTTGAAATCTTCCCCGCAGCTGCATGGAGCATCCTCTTCCTCCTCACGCCATGCTCTGCAGTAGGCCCTTCCCTGCGGCAACCTCTCCCTGCCATGAGCCGTGCATGAGCCATGCACAGTCAGGGCATGGTTGTGCATGGCTTTCTTCTTCTATAAAAAGAGGGCGGCTTCTTCTTCATGGGCAGCTTGATCCTCCACTTCAAAATGCCAACACAGCTTCTTCTCCTTCCAGGACACCATCTCCTCCCTCTCCCTCCATACGTCGGCACTCCTCGGAGACACCCGGCGGACAGGAGCACCTCATGGTGGTGCACAACCACCACCATGAGTCCACCACCGCCCAGCTCACCATAGAGCCGGTGGGCGTGGTGGCTCTTCCCTGACTTCTTCACTTTCCATCCCTTTAGCCAATGGAGCAAAGCTTCAAGCTGTGAAGCTCAACTAGCCACCGCACACCCTACAGCAGTCGGCCAAGCCCCACAGCAGCAGCAGCAGCAAGGCGGCAGTAGGTCGTTTCCATGCAAGCCTGCAAGCCACCCTCGCCTTTCCGTGTGCCACTGCAACCGCTGGCCAAGCTCCACCGCACACCCCAGCCAACGCACACAGGCCACCGCGCGTGCCTGCAGGCGCCCATGACTCCCTCTCCACACGCTCTGTCGCGAACTTCTCTGCCCCCGCAACCGACCGGTGCAGACCTTCTTCCTCACACGCCAGCCCACGCGCGCTAGCCGCAAGTCGCTCGCACTGACAGCACCTGCAGCAAGCAGTCGCGCGACTCGCCCGGCTACTATAGCCACTGTTCACGCATTTCTGAGGAACACTATGGCTACAGTGGGGTGACCGGAAAGTTTCTCACTTATCTGGTCACTCGGCACGCGCGCCTCGACCGCTATTCACCCGCGCGCGCGTCTCACCTCGTGTTCTGCCAGCGCCCGCCCGCGCGTCTGCCAGCCCCCGCACCCACTTGCGTATCTTGCTCTCTTCTCCCACGAGCTCCTACCTGCGCCCACTCCAACCCTTCACGCAGCGCGGTGCACTGTGGCCTCCTCTCCACGCCCCTCGCCCTCCAGCGCGCACGTCCTCGCATGCATACGCGCCTGCGTGTGAGCTTGAGGACCTTCAGATGACGCCCACTGGTCTGCAGACGCCTTAACCCTCCAGCAGCGCTCTCTCTCTCTCTCTCACTCTCTCTCACAACACTCTCTCACTCTCTCTTTATCGACACTCGCACACACATACACTCACACTTCCATACACACACACACCTATACACTATTATATACATATATATATATATATATATATATATATATATATACGTATACATATATATATTGATATATATGCATATATTTATATACATATATATATATATACATATATATTTACATATATAAATATACTTATATACATATATATATATACATATATCTATACATATATTAGTACTTATATAAATATGTATTAGTCTACATACATACACACACACACAGATATATATATATATATATATATAACTATATATACATATATATATACATATCTATCTACATATATCTATATACATATATTACATATATAGACATATATATATATTTACATCCATATAGTTATATATACATACTTATACATATATATTTATATATATCTATGCATATATCTATCTATACATATACTTATATATATATATATACATATACATATATACATATATAACTACATATATATACCTATATATTTATAACCATATATATATATAGATATATTTACATATATACATATATATATATATATTTATTTATTTTCACATTACTTATCATACGTTGTATCGCGGGAATATCTGCACCAGTTGCTGATATTCCCCGATACACGCGTACAAAAAGCGTGTTCGCATTCATCTTCCACCATCCATCCTACACCTTACACGCGGCACTTTGTCCTGTTGGTTGCATCTTTCTAGACGACGACCGACTCAACACCGTGCTACACTCCATCTCCGCCTCCACCCCCACCCCTTTATACATATATATACTATATTTACTTTATTTCTGCCTCTCTTTCCTGCCAATAAAGAGATAAAAAAAATATATAAAAGAGAAAAGATAATCCTTGACTTGCAAGTACCCTGTCTTGCGAATAGCAAGACCCGTTTTGGAACCCTGTTTTGGCTCAAAGCCAAGAACTTAATTTTGAGGGTGTGCCTCAATGACCAAGATTATTGGAAAAAAAAATCTTAAATAGAAAAACACCAAAAACATAATAAACGAATGGAAGAGACTCGTTGTAGGAAAGGCGTAGAAACTTGACTTGTATCCCCACTTCCCTGAGTTCGACCTTGGGCCTAAAAGTGACCAAGATAAAATCAAGTAGGCTAGGTTAAAAATTTTGTAAAGAGATGGTTAGGTTTGATTTAGGTTAACCACTATACACACCTCAACGATAAAATCACCATATTAACAACCTAACCGGGTCCGACACCAATCGGGTAGAGTATACCCTCCTCCAGCCACATAATGATTTCTTTCTTAACGACCTCCCGCATGTTAGGGTTGAGATGTCGCTGCATCTCGTGGGAAGGTCAAGCCTCCTCCTCCGTATATATACGGTGAGTGTAGTAGGAGGGGCTAATGCCAGATAAGTCTGATAAAGACCATCCAATGGCTGCCTTGTGTTCCATGAGGACCTTAGTTAGTTTGCACTCTTTCTCCCTGGTCAATTCTGAACTGATGATTACAGGGAGCGTTTCATTTGGCCCTACGAAAACATACTTAAGTGTACAAGGAAGTTCTTTCAACTCGGGAGTGGATGGTGAAAGGTCTGGCATTTCTAAGGACGAGAGTGCCCCAAGCGGGTTGGAGAATAGGTCAGGAGGAAGAAATTGGCCCTCAGATTGGCCAAGAAGAGGGGCTTCTTGGATAGATGGATCCAAAAAGGAATTGCCCCAGTGAGAAGTATATGGGCTCAAGGTCCCAGTGTGGATTTGCAAATCCGCCTGATTTGGCGGGAAAGAAAGGGTAATCCAGTCTTGAAGAGTGTGGACCAGCGATGAGTAGCCCGAATATGACTCAGACCACGAGGTATGGGAAGCAGAGAAAACCTCATCAGAAGTCTGGCCAGGAGAAGGTACGAGACAAGGGAGGGATGGGGAAATGTCATAATATGTGTTGATCAGGCAGTCGTCAGTGTTTAGAGGTAATCCGCAACAGTCAGAATAGGTCCCAATTAGTCCGATACACGCGCTGATGGCCATGTCCTCGTTAGACATGTCATCCTCGATACAATCGCAACCAAAGTTCTTGGCTGCCTTGAAGATGCTAAGGTTGATCTTTTCAGATCCAATGGCAATCTCAATACAGCCCGACTTGCAGTCGATATGGGCGAGGGCTGTGGCCAAGAAAGGTCGACCAAGGATGATTGGACAATCAGAAAGTGAACTTGGAACTTCCATATCTAAAATAAGAAAGTCAACAGGAAAACAGAGACTGTTGACCCTAACCACCATGTCTTCCACCACACCCTTTGGGATTTTGACAGAATGATCTACCAATTGTAACGTGACAGGGGTGGGTTTCAAATTTCCCAAAGAAAATTTTTCGAGCATGATGGTTGGTATAAGATTTATGGAAGAGCCTAGATCAAGCAGGGCACGGTTAAAATTGCAGCCTTGGATGCTATAGGAAATAAGCGGTGTGCCCGGATCTTTTTGCTTCGGTGGTAGATTTGATAGAATAGCACAACTCTCATGAGGCGAGAGAACCATCGGATTCTTAGTTTTCTTTGACTGTCGCCTGGGTGTTGTGTAGTCTTTGAAAAATCTGGCGACAGTAGGTGTGTGGTCGATAGCCCCAAGCAGGGGTACCTTGATTTCTACATCCCTGAACAAATTATGTAGGTTATCAAAGGTCTGCATATCTTTCTTTTTGCCTTTTGGCTCCCTCAGTAGAGCCTCAGGGAATGGAACTATTTGTGGCACCAATTTGGGTGTATCGTCCTCTCGCGAATGCAGTGCACATCCCAAATGAGAGGGTGATGAAGAAGACAGGCCAGGATCAGGTTGAGGCGGATCGACAATCTGCTTACCGCTCCTCGTAGTGATAGCATTGGACGATGAGGGTCCAGTGGGATTATACGGCGGAGGAGGGTTTGCAATAGGGACATAAGAGTGCGATGCTACAGCGGGATTAGCCTGAAATCCTAGTGGAATGCTCAGAGCTTACAGAATTTGATGAACCTATCCCTGAGAAGGTTGTACCTGTGGTTGAGGACCACGGGGTACGAAATTTCGTGGGTTGGGAATAGGTTGGGCGGGAAGAGTGCCCTGAGATCGAGTCGCCATGTGTAGTTGACTGATCTCAGCATTCTGCTGTGCCAATTTGTGTTAAAGAGAGGTCATGTTCTCTTCATGGCACTTTGACATTTCCGTCATCATTCGCATCAATTTATCGAGAGGACTTGATGTGTGTTCTGCTTGTGGTACGCAAGGGCCTGATTGCGGATTCGCCATAGGATTGACTAGATCCTTGGGATGACGGGTGCGGACGGTCGCATTGGTCCACCCGCGGGGTTTTGGTGCTGCGGGTTGTTGGACCATGCGAAGTTCGGACGATTTCGCCACCCTGGGTTATAAGTGGCAGAGAACGGGTTATTCCCCAGGGCGCAAGCGTCTCTATGCCAGAAGATGTGTCCACATGTAAGTATGCGTCTGAGCATGCGGAGGCTTGGTCCTCCGTGTCGAAATACTGGCTCGTAGAAGCCAGATCCACATGACTTACCGAGTCGCTCGGTGCGACACTCGGTAAGGAAGGTCTTACGGGGTTTCTCGGGATAAGCCTGGTGTTGGAAGAATTTGGATTGTGACAAAGTGGTGAAGTGGGGGTGTTTGCCATAGAACAGGCGGGGTTGGCTAGAAGCTCGTCCAGCTTCTTGTGCATGACGGAGACTTCATCCAATTTTTGTGCTATAAGGCTGAGATCAGTGGATGAATGGGAGGGTCCCGTGTCAACTTCGTGGACATTTCGGGGTAAGCTGGTACAATTAAAGGCAACAATCCAGGCATTGTTCATTGAGTTTTCACTCATATTTTCAAACAATTTGAATGCTCCATTCTCGTCTTTATTCATAAAATTCCCTCCACAGGAAGCGTCTACAATCTGCTTCAAAGTCTCATTTAGCCTGTAGTAGAAAATCTAGGCTATATGCCACTTAGGCAAACTGTGGTGTGGATACTTCCTGAGGAGGTCATTATACCTCTCCCATGCCTCATGAAATTGTTCACCGTTTTGTTGCGTAAATGAGGTGATAGCACGGCGAAGTGCATTGGTTCGCCCGATTGGGAAGAACTTCTTGAGAAACGCTGTTCACATCTCTTCCCAAGAGTTGATGGTTCTCCCAAGGGTGCGTAACCACTGCGATGCTTTATCCTGCAATGAAAACGGGAACATTTTCATGAGGACTATAGGTAACCCGATATTTCTTGGTTTAATAGTTTCAGCCAATCGGGTTGTCTTCCAAGTGGAGAAAAGGATCTTCACTTGCAAGACCATGGAAGTGAAAATTTATTAGGCCAATAATGTTAGGTTTTAATTCAAAGTCGTCCCCGCCTATGAGGACCCGAATTTGTCCTATGATCTCTGTAGTAGCGGGTTTCTGATAGGAGCTAAGAGGCCTAGGCTCCTCCCTTTCGGGAGGGTTCTGCATTTCCTCCAATGTTATCCGAATGGCTTCAATTTGCTCATTATACATTTCCATTTGGGCTTGGAGGCGGGTTATGGGATCTAAGGCTCCACCACCTAGTGGGTTCTGAGGGTAGTTTCCTCCCTCGGGATTTGGGGGTGGGAGTGCAGCCATGTTTGTGGAGGAGGAGGACAATTCGGCTTCTTTTCTAGATTTATTAGGCAATTCACACAGTTCAGGGTTTTGTGACCTCCTCCCAAACATCCACTACTGCAAGAAGAATTGGGGGATAAGAAGGGACAAGAGATGAGAGAAATGACACTGCAAAGGTACACTTGATGGTAAATCAATTCAATCAAATTCCTAACCTCTACAGTGTGCCCTTAGACCTAAAGATCTAAGTTACCTACTATCATGCACTACGGAACCGAATGCGAGCACCGCGGAACCATCGGGCTAGATTGAAAGGCCGTTTGCCCCAGTCTTAGACACCCGATAGCATGCGGGAACCCTCACCAGCACGTAGGTGCTACACGCAGGTAGTTAGAGTTCCAGTCCTTAACAAGGGTCAAGTTGCTACCAGTTTTAGTTAGAGGCTTAGGATCAAGTGCTTTTGGAATGTGAAGGGCGTTGTTTATGGGTAATGCCCAAGTGATTGATTTTTCGAAGTGTGTAAAACAAGCATGCAATGGGGAAATCTCCCCGAATTGATGTTTTTAATTGGTGAATGGTTTTTAGAGTTCAGCCTTAAGTAGTATGGATTTTAGGATTTCGCTAAAATACCAATTCAACCAATCTCCGGGTTTTGCAAGAATACAAGTTTTCTTCTAAGCCCAACAAACCCTTCTTCAATGTCAATTGGATAATGCATGGTACAATGCAATGGGCTTCCCTAAATGGAGATTTCTATGTGTGGATGCATGAATTAGTTTTAGATTAGTGTGAAAGGGAGCCAAAGCACTTCATTTCAAGTGCTTCCAATCACCAGAAATGATTTCCACACAAGGCTCAACCAAAAGATAAAGAAAATCAAATTGTTGGGGTTGAATTATTCGGGATCGAATCTTAAGCAAGTTGAAAAGTCGTGGTGGGGTTGGAATCAACTCAATTCCAAGTCTCCCCACCAAAAATGTGATCCCGAATTTACAGATAAGTGAGGCAAAGAGGGGTGCAATCAATCTTTTTATGTTTGCCTCAAAGAATACTTCACACGGCGAAAAATTCAAGTATCAAGATTCTTGGATTTTCACTATGCGAAGTAAGGCTGGAAATCCCGAGGCGGTGGGAGTAAAGGCAATCAATCACATAAGTTAATTTAATCCACTTGCCCCAAGATATCCCAAGAAGTTTTTCTAGTTTATTAGTTTTTAGTTTTTTTATTTTTTTTATTAAGGTGACAAGTTAACCTAGGTTGCTAAGAAAGAAAGACCTACTGCTACAGCAACGTGTGCAGAGTTCCAGTGCGGTGTCGACGTCTTCACGCTCTCGTTCCTGCCTTGGATCTGCTCACGTCTTCGACTTTGTCTGCCTGCCTTCTCCTTGCAACAGGTTCACCTGCACAGCAATAAACAAGGACACCCGTGAAGAGAGAAGAGAAAATTGAAAGGAATGGAATAGGAACTTACTTGCAGGTGCACTTCCCCGGCAACAGCGCCAGAAAAGATGTTGGTCGGGCCCGGTTAGGTGTGTTAATATGGTGATTTTATCGTTGAAATGTGTATAGTGGTTAACCTAAATCGAGCCAAACCATCACTTTACACAATTTTTTTACCTGGCCTACTTGATTTTATCTTGGTCACTTTTAGGCCTAGGGTCGAACTCAGGGAAGTGGGGTTAGAAGTCAAGTTTCTACGCCTTTCCTACAACGAATCTCTTCCATTCGTTTATTGTGTTTTTGGTGTTTTTCTATTTAAGATTTTTTTCTGATAATCTTGGTCCTTGAGGCACACCCTCAAAATTAGGTTCTTGGCTTTGAGCCAAATCAGGGTTCCAAAATGGGTCTTGCTATTCGCAAGACGGAGTACCTGCAAGTCAAGGATTACCTTTTCTCTTTTATATTTTTTTTCTTTTTATTAGCAGGAAAGAGAAGCCGAAGTAAAGTAACAGTAGTATATATATATATGTACGTACTATATATGTATAAAGGGGTGGGGGTGGAGGCGGAGATGGAGTGTAGCACTGTGTCGAGTCGGTCGTCGTCTAGAAAGACGCAACCAACAGGACGAAGTGCCACATGTAAGGTGGATTGGTGGAAGATGAATGTAAACACGCTTTTTGTACGTGTGTATCAGGGAATATCAGTAACTGGTGCAGATATTCCCACAATACCACGTATGGTGTGTGATATGAAAATATATATGTATATATGTAAATATATATATATCTATATGTATATATATATATATATGATTATAACTACATTGGTATATGTGTACTTTATGTATATATGTATATATGTATATATATATACATATGTATATATATAGGTATGTAAATATATGCATTGATAGATATATGTATATGTATATGTATGTATATATAACTATATAGATGTATATATATGTATGTATATGTAGCTAGATATGTATATATATGTATATATGTATATATAGTTATATAGATATATATGTAGATATGTATGTATATATATATATATATATGTATGTATAAGTAGGTGTGTATATATGTATATATATATATGTATCTATACTTATACTTAGTTATATAGATAATAATATATATATATATATAGATATATGTGTGTATATATATATATATATATGTTTATGAATATATGTATATATGTAAGTATATGTATACTAATACTTTAAGTATATAGATACTACTATATGTATAGATATAATTCTATATATATATATATATATTTATATTTATATATGTATGTCTATGTATATAAATATATATATAGATATAAATATATATATGTATATATATAAGTATATAATAGTGTATAGGTGAGAGTGTGTGTGTGTGAGAGTGTGAGTGTGTGTATATGTGTTTTCGCACAGAGAGAGAGAGAGAGTGCTGTGAGAGAGAGAGAGAGAGAGCACGAGAGAGAGAGGGCTTTTGCTGAGGAAAAGAGAGGCATTTAAGTCATCTGAGGCAACCCGGCATCGTCTGAAGGTTCCACGCACGCGCAAAGGCGCGTATGCGCACAGAGAGGCGCACGCTGGAGGGAGATGGGTGCGGAGAGGAGAGGCCGCAGCAGACAGCGCTGCGTGGAGAGCTGGAGCGGGCGCACGCAGACGTATGCGGGCAAAGGGAGCGGGCGACGTAGGCGGGTGCGGGGGACGTGGGCGCACGCAGATGCGCGGGCGGGCGCTGGAGCAGGCGTGGGGGAGATGCGCATGCAAGCGAAGGCCGGTTGTAGCGCACCGGGTGATCAGATAAGTGAGAAACTCACCGGTCACCCCATTGTAGCCATAGTGTTCCGCAGAAACGCGTGAACAGTGGCTACAATGGCCGGGCGAGCCGTGCAACCAGGAGCGGACGGTGCTATGAGTGCGAGTGGCTTGCGGTTGGCTCGTTACGTGCGGAAGAAGGTCTGCGCCGGCTGGGCTGCGGGGAGAAGCGGTGTTTATGCGAAGAAGCGGGAGGCGAGGGCAGCCTGCAGGCGTGCGCAGTGGCCTGCGTGCCTACTGCTGCCGCAGAGCTTCAGACCTTGAATCCTGCGGCAATGGCGGAAGTGCTGGAAACGAAGAAGTCAGGGAAGAGCAGACCACCACGCTGCTGGCGTGCATGGTGGAGTGTGGCCCGCTGCTGCAGGGGCGTGCGGTGGTTGGTTGAGCTTCAAAGCTTGAAGCTTTATGGCAAAGGCGGGAGTGGCTTGGACGTTGAAACAGAGAGAAGAAGACCACCACGCCCACCGGCTCCTTGATGAGCTGGGCGGTGGTGGTCTCACTGTGGTGGGTGTCCACCATAGTGATGGTCTCCTGCCCGCAGAGTGGCTCCTCAGAGGAGGAGGTTCTGCGTATGGAGGGAAAGGGAGGAGACGGCCTGGAAGGAGAAGAGAAGTTGCAGAGTGCTTTTTTTTTGGCTGGGGACTAGGCTCCCCTTTTAAGAAGGTAGCCGTGCCCTTATAAAGAAGAAAGAAGCATGCACAGCCATGCCCTGGCTGTGAATGGCTTGCATGCGGTTGCAGGGAGTGGCGAGCAGGGAATGGTTGAGTCAGGACAAGGTGCGAAGAAGAAGAACCCTTCCTTGCAACCGCAGGAAGAATTCCAAGTCAAATAAAAATAAAATTAAAAATAAAAAGATGGTGAATTTTGCAAAGCAGCATTTAAGGAATACGTGAATTGCGAGGCCATTTTATTTACTCTCCTCCCCTCTCAATTAAATGCATGCATGCATGTATTTTCACAAATGAGACTATGGAAACCTAATATGCACTAGTAATGCTAGGAAATAGCACAAGACGGCACAATTGCAGGTGTAGTTTTGCGGTGCAATCACTACCCGATCAGCGATAGCCCCTGGGTGAGTCCGATTCACGTGGTGCCCAAAAAGGCAGGACTCACAATCCGTGTCAACGATAGGGGTGAATCCATCCCTACACTCCTACATCTTGGAGAGTGTGTGTGGATTATAGGAAACTCAATGCTGCAACTAAGAAAGATCACTTTCCGCTACCTTTCATTGACCAAATCCGGGAGCAATTAGCGGGAAATAAATTTTTCTATTTCCTGGATGGATTCTTAGGATATAACTAGGTGGCAATTGACCCCTGGGACCAAGAGAAAACCACTTTTACCTGCCCCTTCGGCACCTTTGCATTTAGAAGGATGCCGTTCGGACTTTGCAATGCACCCGAAACTTTCCAGAGATATATGCTGGCGATATTCCATGACATGGTGGGTGACTTTCTTGAGGTCTTCATGGATGACTTTTCGATCTTTGGACCATCTTTTGACGAATGTCTTGCCAACCTGACTTGTATCCTTAGGAGATGTATTGATGTAAACCTCGTGCTTTCCTGGGACAAAAGTCATTTTATGGTGCACGAGGGAATTGTTCTCGGACATATCATCTCCGATAGGGGTATCGAGGTTGACAGAACTAAGCTTGACGTAATTGCTGATTTACCTATGCCTGGCTTTGTCAAACAAATCCGCTCCTTCCTGGGACATGTCGGTTTCTATAGGAGATTCATCAAAGACTTCTCCAAAATTTCTCGACCATTAACTCATCTCCTATCAACCGACGTACCCTTCGATATGGGCCCTGACTACATATGAGCATTCACCCAGCTGCGTAATGCTATCACCAAGGCCCCTGTTCTCCAGCCGCCTGATTGGTCCCTCGACTTTGAACTCATGTGTGATGCTTCCGACCTTACAGTCAGAGCCATCCTGGGACAAAGACGCGATAGACACCCCTTCATGGTGTACTACGCAGTAAGACGTTGGACGAGGCCCAGCGTAATTACGCTACCACTGAGAAAGAAATACTGGCGGTCGTCTTTGGGCTAGAGAAATTCCCCTCATACCTTCTGGGCTCACACATTATTATTTTCACTGATCACGCGGCCATTCACCATCTCATGCACAAGAAGGATGTCAAGCCTAGACTTATTCGTTGGATCCTTCTGCTCCAAGAATTTGACATTGAGATCCGCGATAAGGTTGGAGCCCATAATGTTGTGGCTGATCACTTTTCTAGACTGGACCCTGACCATATTGGACTTACTCTGCCGATTAATGAGATTTTTCTTGATGAGCACCTATTGGCAATTAATGTGGCAAGTGGACCGTGGTATGCCGACATTCCCAATTACCTTGCTTCTGGATCCCTTCCACTTGGCTGGCCTAAAAACCAGCGTGAGCATCTCATGGCAGAAGCAAAGTATTATTTCTGGGATAATCCACTTCTTTTTCGCATAGGTGCTGATCAAATCATCCATCGCTGTATTCCTCACAGCGAATTCCCCAGTGTGCTATCCTTCTGCCATGATCAAGCCTGCGGAGGCCATTTCTCTGGGAGGAAAACTGTAGCCAAGGTGTTGTAGTGCAGTTTCTTTTGGTCCTCACTTCACCAGGATGCACAAAATTATGCCAAGCATTGCACTAGGTGCCAGTCGTTAGGGTCAATGTCACATCGTGACATGATGCCCTTGCAACCCATCCCAGCTGCGGAAATCTTCGACATTTGGGGAATTGACTTCATGGGTCCCTTTCCTCCTTCCAACGGCTTCGAATTCATCCTCGTGGCCATTGACTAAGTTTCGAAATGGATCGAGGCTATTCCCGTGCGTCATGCTGACCATGTTATATCCACCCGATTTGTCAAAGACCATATCTTTGCGCGCTTTGGGATCCCTTGAGCCATTATCTCGAATGGAGGAAGCCACTTTACCCATGCTTCTTTTCGGGCACTTCTGAGGAGATACGGAGTCCACCATCGTATCGCATCCCCATATCATCCTCAGACAAACGGCCAGGCAGAAGTCTCGAACCGGCAAATCAAGCAGATTCTCCAAAAAACGGTTTGGCCTGACCATAAGGATTGGTCCAACAAGCTGATTGACGCACTTTGGGCGTATCGGACCGCCTTCAAGGCTCCCCTTGGTATGTCTATGTATAGAATCGTTTACGGGAAGCCTTGTCATTTTCCCGTGGAGTTGGAGCACCGTGTTTATCGGGCGGTTCGCCAATGTAACCTCGACCCAGACCTGTGTGGTCGAGAAAGGAAACTCCAACTCCAAGAGCTGGAAGAGCTCCATCGTGAAGCCTATGATTCTGCTTTAACTTTCAAACAACGCACTAAGGCTTTTCACGACAGTCGTATTCGGCGGAAAGAATTTGAGCCATCTCAGCAAGTTTGGCTCTATAATGCCCGGCTCAAATTCTTTCCTGGGAAGCTGAAGTCCAAATGGACTGTTCCTTTTCTGGTCTCGAGACCATTTCCCAATGGGGCCGTTGAGATTGAAGATCCCAAATCTAGGCATAAATTTACAGTCAATGGGCAGTGTTTGAAACCCTATCTTACTCATGAACCTGCCCCCGTTGGAGAAACTGTTGCCTTGCTGGAGGGTAACTAATCTTTTGCCTCATTCTGAGTCGAGCTGGGGACGTTAAATTCAGCGCTCGTTGGGAGGCACCCCAACAACGCTCACCATCCACCATCACTTTTCACTTCATTATCATGCTCACTTCATTTTTTCTTCACAACCCCCCATCCACCCACCCTACCACCTTGTTGTATACCCTGCACCTCAGCTCTCGTTACCTGATCTTTCGTCCTTTCTCTACCCTACCCTGCATGCAGATGAGGACATAGCATCGTTTGGCATGGGGGTGGATAGGCATCCATAGGATCTGGGTATTTTAGGGTATCATGCAGTTTCCATCTATCTATATATATTCAACAAAATAATAATAATAATAATAATAATAATAATAAATGGTGTTTAGTAAAGATCTGAAGGCTGAAACAAAAATACAATAAGTGTTTATGGATATTCAACCACTATTTTGAAGACTTTCCAGGCCATAGAAGCTTGATTCGCTCAGGCTCGGCTTAATTCACTTAAGCATTGATAAGATAGATCGGAATCTCTCCTAACTAAGGACGTATTCTTGTACTTGAGACACCAGTACAGGATCTGTTGGTTTGCTTCTACTTGAGAGCCTAAGTAATCTTGGCTCACACTACACATATCAAGAAAGACCTGGTGAACATAAGATCCAACCCTAGTGTTCATTAGGAAAGGTGGAGTCCATACCTGTGCGTGCAGGTAGACTTTTTATCCCAGGCTTTAGTCTTGTGTTTAGCAGAGACTCGTTCCACCAAGAAGAAACTCTCCCACCAAAAATAAAAGTGTGCTCCTCCAAATAATATTGTAAAGGATATATTGACACGTGTTTCAAAAAAAAAAAGAAAAAGAAGGAAATAAGTCAGTATATCTCACAAATATCTATAAAGTCTTCCTCCTAAAAAAAATTCTTTAGGGCAAAGCACAAATACCCTATTTTCTTTGAGCCACAAATGTCAGAAAATGGGAGTTGAGTTTTCCGTCATTTTCTTTAAGAGTCAATCTGAAGACACGAGCTGAAACTGGGACCAACCTGTACTTAAAAATTCGTGAAACCCTGGGCTTGAGTCTTAATGTTCATCTGGTCAGTCTTGATCCTTCACTAAGCACAAGCCATAACCTCTTGAGCTCCCGAGTATGGCAAAAACCTCCTGGGTCCTGGAAATCGTACTTAAGGTTTAAATATCAAGAGTCCTGGTTAGCCGAGAGATGATCAATGTCATGTGAGACTTAAAGTACTGGTAGTCTTCTCTGCAATTGGTTCTCACAATATCCAACAATAAACACACCTTTATCGCCTCATAAGAAAATCTTCAGCTAAAGATCATTTCTAAATACAACAAAAAAAGGTTTTGCTACGTACTAGCAAAAGATAGGCATGGGGGTATGATTGCACCGCAAAAATCCACCTGCAATTGTACCGTCTTGTGCTATTTCCTAGCATTACCTGTGCATAGTAGGTTTCCATAGTCGCATTTGTGAAAATACATGCATGCATGCATTTAATTGAGAGGGGAGGAGAGTGAATAAAATGGCCTCGCAATTCACATTTTTCTTCAAGTTCTGCTTCGCAAAATTTCCATCTTTATTTTTATTTCTACTTGACTTTGAACACTTCTCGCGGCTGCATGGAATGGCCTCTTCCTCGCGCCATGTCCTGCTCAACCATTCCCTACTCAAGCTCTCCCTGCAGCTGCATGCACAGCCATGCATAGCCAGGGCATGCTTGTGCATGCTTTCTTCCTCTATAAAATAGGCATGGCTCCTTCTTGCAAAGGAGAGCCTGGTCCCCATGAAAAAAAACACTCTGCAGCTTCTCTTCTCCTTCCAGGCCGTCTCCTCCCTCTCCCTCCATACGCAGTCCCTCCTCCTCTGAGGAGCCACTCTGTGGGTAGGAGTACATCACTGCACTGTACACCCACCACCGTGAGACCACCACCGCCCAGCTCATCAAAGAGCCGGTGGGCGTGGTGGTCTTCTCTTCCCTGTTTCAACTTTTCCCGCCATTTCCGCCATTACCACAAAGCTTCAAGCTTTGGAGCTCAACCGGCCACCGCACGCCCCTGCAGCAGTCGGCCAAGCCCCACAGCAGTAACAGCAAGGTGGCAGCAGTGCACGCAGGCCTCCAACGTGCGCCTACAGGTGCCCTCGCCTCCCGCTTCTTCGCATACGCCCGCCTCTCCGAGCCTGCAACCAACCGGCGCACCCTTCCACGTGCGCGCCAGCTCGCACGTGCCAGCCGCAAGCTGCCCGCACTCACAGCACCTACAGCACTTGGTTGCGCGGCTCTCCCTGCCACCGTAGCCATTGTTCACGCGTTTCAGTGGAACACTGTGGCTACAATGGGGTGACCGGTAAGTTTCTCACTTATCCGATCACCCGAGCTGCCGCAATCGACCTTCGCCCGCGCGCGCGTCCCGCCCCGCATCCTGCTCCAGCGCCTGCCTGCGTGTCTGCGTGCGGTCCTCTGCAAGCACCTGCTCCCGCCCACGTCTTCGCCTGCGTGCGCCTGCGTCTGCCCGCTCCAGCCCCTTCACGCAGCGCGGTGCACTACGTTCCTTCCTCCGCACCCACTCCCCTGCGTGCGCACGCCTCTCTGCGCACCTACGCACCTGTGCATGCGCATGGATTACCAGACGACGCTCCACTGTTGCAGACGACTTAACTCCCAGCTCCAGCAGAACCGAGCGCTCTCTCTCTCTCTCTCAGCACTCTCTCCCTATCTCTCTGCAGAAACACATACACACACACTCACACTCTCGCACGCACACACTCTCACTTATATATTATTATATACTTATATATATACATATACATATATATATATTGATATATATACATATATTTATATACATATATATATACTTATATCTATACATATAGTAGAACCTATATAACTAAGTATTATTATACATATATACATATATATATATATACAAATATACATACATATATACATGTATATCTATAACTATATATACATACATCTATATATATATATATATCTATACATATATCTATCTATACATATAGTTACATACCTATATATATATACATATACATATATATATACATATGCATATATATATATATATATATATATATTTTTTACATTACTTACCATACGTTGTATCGCGGGAATATCTGCACCAGTTGCTGATATTCCCTGATACACGCATACAAAAAGCGTGGTCAAACACATCTTCCACCATCCATCCTACACTCCACGCGGCACCTCGTCCAGTTGGTGTCGTCTTTCTAGATGACGACCGACTCGACACCGTGCTACACTCCATCTCCGCCTCCACTCCCACCCATTTATACATATATATATACTATATTTACTTTATTTTTGCTTCTCTTTCCTGCCAATAAAGAGATAAAAAAATATATAAAAGAGAAAAGATAATCTTTAACTTGCAGGTACTCCGTCTTGAGACCTGATTTGGCTCAAAGCCAAGAACCTAATTTTGTGGGTGTGCCTCAAGGACAAGAATTATCAGAAAAAAATCTAAATAGAAAAACACAATAAACGAACGGAAGAGATTCGTTGTAGGAAAGGCGTAGAAACTTGACTTCTAACCCCACTTCCCTGAGTTTGACCCTGGGCCTAAAAGTGACCAAGATAAAATCAAGTAGGCCAAGTTAAAAATTTTGTAAAGAGATGGTTAGCCTCAATTTAGGTTAACCACTATATACACTTCAACGATAAAATCACCATATTAACACACCTATCCGAGTCTACACCAATACACACCCAAACACATAATCGAGTAGAAATCAGATTAGGTAATCACTTGTGTGTCTAATTAAGTGGTGCATCAGGCCAATTGTTTGAGTTGTTTGAGCTACACCACTTTAACTAAAATCAACTCATCAAGTAGCTGCCACATAGGTTCAACTTTTAGGGATTTACTAAGCACTCCACATTCTTTTAAGTTTTAAAGGAAATAATCTTCACATGTGCTTTCAAAACCTGGTGTGCCAATTGAACTTGATTGAATTTACCTAAAGTTGAATCATGAAAGCTACTACGATTTGAACCTTAAAATTCACTGCATCCAAAAATAATCTTGCTTGAAAACCATTGGTTGTGCACGCACACAAATATCAATCATTCATTAAGGGCACAACCCAAATAAAAGGCCCATCACATTCCAAAGCACATTCAAACCTAACCCTAATTAAAATAGAGTAGACGTTGGCCCTAAGGATTTGACTCGCTCTTCGGAGCCCAGACCGAGATTATTTTCGATTATTCTGTTTCTACCGTTCAATCTGATGTCTAGCTAGGGGAGCAGAAGTAAACGATCGTGGATAGGGGGTACACTAGGAACTAGAGGCGCAAGCCAAAGGAAGAACCTTCTCCCCAGTCCCTCCCTCTAACTAGTTGGATTGACCGGAAAGAAGTAGATCAAATCGTTTCTTTATCTCAAGATGGGTTCTGGGAGTCTGTAGGTCTTTGGGCTAGCCCACTTAAGGATAGGTTTGTTTGTTTGTATTGCAGGGTACCTTTCTTCCATTCTATCATGGATCCTTCCACATTCTACACGCATTCCTATCCTCCTAATACATCTTATTCCCAAAATGATTATTATTCTAACCAGACTTATTCTCATCCATCTTCTAGTTGGTATAATCCTGATTAGGGATACAGTTCTGGAGCTTCATGTTTAGGGTCTAACCCTGGACACCATAATCTTGATTCTTATCCTTTTCCAAGCTACATCGATTATAGATCATCGCCCTCATTTGGACAACCTAATATGATCTACAATCAAGAAGGATACACTAATCCTTACCCCTCCCCAGAATACACTGCCTTTAGGTCATCACTACCTTATAAACAACCTTAAATGACATATTATCAAGGAGGATATCAAGATCCTCAATTCGTTAACTCCCCTGCACTGAACCCAAACCCACCCAACTATGAACCAAACCATGTGGTTCAGGTTAACCAGGTCCAGGAGGAGGTGTTGGCTAACTTAAGGAATACCATGCAATCTTTAGAAGCTCAGCCAATGCCTTGCCTTGAAGAATTGGAGCCCTTGATTGAAATGATTGATGTTAACAGAGCGAAGAAGCTACAAAAAGCGAGGTTGTCCCTAGCGACGGTGCAAAAAATGTGTAGAGGAGCACGAAGTTGGGTTTAAAATAAATGCATCGTACTATAGTCGAAATCACCTTGTAAACAAATAAGAATTTTTATTACTCAAATGTTGAGTCTGAGGTCAAACACAGGGAGCAAATAGAATTTATTCATTAATCTCAATCAACGTAATTTGAACACTTAAATCTACTCAAAATCTAATTCAGAGCATAATGCAGGAGTTTATGAATACTAAAATATAGCAATAAAAGAGAAATTGAGAAGATTGGATAAAAAGTATTTGGTTGTTTCTTCTCTTAGACTTGTTCTTCAGCTTCTTCTTTCTTCTTTCTTTTCTTTGTTCTTCTTTGCCTTAGCTTTCTAATGCTTCCTTCTTTTCTTTTCTTAGCTTTCCTCTTTCTTCTTTTTCTTTTCTTTCCTCTTCATGCTTGCCTTAGCTTCTCTTTCTTTTCCTCTTTGACTTTGGCTTCTTGTGCTTCTTCTTCCTTCTTCTTTCCTTTACCTTTGGCTCTTCTTTCCTTGACTTCTCTTGCAACAGTGCCTTTTCTCATTCCTTGTCTTCTTCTTCTGCCTTATTTCCTCGGCCTTCTTCTTCCTTGGCTTCTGATTTCCTTCTTTCTCTTTCCTTCTTCAGCCGCACTTCCTTTCCTTAGCTTCAGCCTTCAATCGTTCTGCTTTTCCTCCTTAGCTTCTCTGCAGCTGCTTCTTCTTCCCTAGCTTTTTCCTTCTTCGCTTCAGCCTTCTCTTCCGTTAAGACCCGTGCTGTTTGAGCCTTTTAAGACATCTAGACTGTGGATCAGACATCTGGACACCTTCCCAGACGTCTGGAAATCAAAAATTTTGAGTACGATCTCGCGTCTTCACGCGGGTTGCGCGCAGACAGTGCTCTCATTTTTCCTCCCCTTCTTCTCTCTCTCCCCACCTCTAGCAAACCCTAAACACTTGACCTTATAAAACCCTTTCCCCTCTCTTGTTCTCCACACACCAGCCACCTTCCCCTCTTCTTCTCCACTCCAGCGAGAGAGCCAGCGCGAGCGAGAGTGCGAGAAAGGCGGAGAGGAGGAGCGACGTGAGGAGAGGAGGAGAGTGAGCTTGCGAGCACGAGTGGGAGCTCACTGGTGAGTGCATGGCCGGAGCGGCACGTGCGTGAGGAGGAGTGCATCGGGGGAGTCCTCCCCGACGCTGCTGTAGCCGGAGATGCAGGCGAGGAGGGGCAAGGCGCGGCCACACGCGGAGCTAGGCAGCGGAAGCAGGTTCTGGTTCTGGGTTTTTCCCAGAATCAGACGTCTGGAGTGACCTCCAGATGATGGTGCGGACGTCTAGAGGCGGTTCCAGACGACTGAGGTGAGAGTTTCGCGAAGGTACGTTCCCTTTGTGGATATGGCCATGCAGGCCATTTCATAGGAACACCTTGCATGCCCTTTTTGAGAAGTTTTGGTGGATTTCGAGCAGGATTCATTTCGGGAAGGTGCGAAACATGCCCCTCCATGCATTTCAGATGTCCGAGCGACGTACAAAACGACGGGAAGAATTTTCAGACGTCCGGAGAGGTGGTCGGACGTCTAGAGCTGGGTCCAGACGGTCCAGAAGAGTTCCTGGATGTCTGAGAATTGGCGCAGAGCTTGAGGTATGATACTGGACACTTTTAAGACGGCTGATTTGAGTCAGAAATCCTACTTTTGACCCGTTTAGGGCCCATTTGAGGTCTGCTTTGCACAAATAAGATACCGATGTGTTCCTTGTGAGTTCCTCTACTTGTTAGAAGGCTTTCCTTACTGTTCTGATAGTTCCCTTGTGATTGTTCCTTGTTATAGGACTTTGTTCCGTTGCTGGTTCGGGGCTTGTTGAGGCACGTGAGCCTGCCGTTCAAGCCCCCAATACTCCTCGATTTACTGGTAGAGTGCCTTCCCCTAATTTAATTATAACCTAAATGCATGTGTGGAATGAATGATTAGAACCTAGGATTTGGCATGAATCCTAGGACGAGAAACACTTGAAATGTCTGTATTGGATGATTGAATTGCAGTCTTGAATGAGTAGATAGAATGATAACAATTGCCTGTAAATGAATAACAGCTGCCTGTGAAATATGAAGTACTTGTGCTAGCTAACTGTTGCATGTAAATTTCCTATTGTATAGGTTAAATGACATAATACGAGCTGCATCTATATAAATTGAGAATGGTAATGTGAATGATGGAAATACAAGCTACCTATGTATAACCTGTGTATGGAATTGTGAACGATAGCAATACAAGCTGCATTTATATAACCTGAGAATGGAAATAGAAATGATGAAACCTGGTATGACATGGCATGAGGAATATGAGCATGAACCTTACAGGAAATTAGGAGTAGAGCTTCGGGAAATAAATGGAATGGATCTGGAAATGTGAGTGGGGAAGTGAGCTGGCCCTTGAGTACGGAGTACTATGGAGAGTGACTGTCCCCCTATTTAGTGCAGAGCGGAGCTAGCCACCCTTGGGTTGGGACCCGGGGTTAGGATTGGCCACTCTGTACCGACTTTTTGGCCCTCGCGTACACGGTACTAGGGAGAGCTACTAGTGTAGGGAGAGAGCTAGCCACCCCACGAGGCCCGAGGTTCAGCTAGCTGCCCTACACCGACTTGTTAGGCCCACTAGGCAAACCAGGGTAGTCAGGCGAGGGTGCACGGACTGTGGAGGAGCGAGACCCCTGTTTGGCTCTTAGGGGCTAGACCCCTGTTACTGAGAGGGCTAGGCCCTACACTAGTTTCGTGCTATACTTTGGGCGCACCCACTAACGGAAACTACTGACCACGTGCCAGTGTGGGGTAGCTACCCGTGCACTTATCTGCGTGCCGTAGTCACCATTACGTCTGTCCGTGACCTTGGGGTGGTTGACTGGGTGTAGGATCACCACGGGAGACTCTCCCAGCCAGGAGAGCACCACATGTGCCTTCTACTCTTCGAAAAAGATTGCAATCAAGATCATTGCCATGAGGAACACTCGAGATCAAGAAAGAGACTTGATAAATAAACCAAGTGGTGAAAAAGAATAATTAGTTAAAGAAAGTAATTAAAAAATAACAGCTAGCTATCCACTTTTACTGCTTTAGTTAGTTGGTTGCCACTCTACTCAACGTTCGCTGACTTTGTGTACTCATAACCATTTTCTGGTCCAGGTGTTGAGCAACCCGAGTCTACAGCTGCAGAGGGTGCTGGGCCCAGTAGAGCCCAGTAGCTGTAGTTCTTTTGTTGTGCTCCTTTTGTAGTAGTGAGTAGACTCTTGTACCTTTATATTTTGTACTTTTACATTCTGTACTTTATGTTCCTGTACTTTGTTACTTTCTACTGTTGTGGTAGTGATATGTACTATAGTAGTTTTTACTTCTTTACTGCTGTACCTTTTTACTGTTAGTTGCTTAGCATAGTGAATGTGGTTTACTTTCCTACTTTTTGGTTACTTTCTCGTTGGATGACTGGGTCTTGGGATCAGTAGAGTCGGTCCGGTCTCGTGTCCTGTAGGGATTCGAGAACCGGGTCGTAACAAGATGGTATCAAAGTACGGTCGTCCCAAGAAGTGAACAAACTAGCTTGGGAATAACCAATTCACGTGCTTGTTACTAGAGTATCCACCACAACTTATCTTTTGACATCTATTCTAAGGTTCTTTTGCTGAATGTCCATTGAAATTGACTTCTTCCTGTTTTGTTATTCGGTTCTCCTTGCAAGAGATGCCTCGACGTGGAGTCATTGAGGTGGGCCGCGGACACGATCGTGGACGAGGTTGGAGGGGTGGACGTGTTGAGCCCAACGTTTCAGTGGACCAGCCACTTCTTCAGGCATTCAGGCCCAGGACCTCGCCTAGCTGATATGCGAGATAGTACGGGAGGAGCTCCACCTGCCTCCACGGGCACCTCTCCCTGCAGACGTGGAGAGGGAGTCCTCTGTGGGACCACGAGACAGACGCAGCACTGGACGTGGGGGAGGGGGTGGCCCTCCACCACCCCCACCGCACTCTGACACTTCCGAGCACGAGCCCTCCCTACCTGGAGGTGTGCCCATTTCCCCACTTCAGCGACATTACGAGCTTTTTGGATAGTTCCGGAAGCTGAAGCCCCCCCTTCAAGGGGGATGAGGACCCCACTGAGGCAGAGGACTGGTTAGAGTAGATCGAGAAGGTGTTTGACACCCTTCCGCCCTTACGGAGTGCCACGTGGCCTTTGCCACATACTAGATGGAGAGCACGGCACACAGGTGGTGGAGGGCGATCAAGGTTAGGAGGGGGCAGAGCCAACACGGGATTGGTTTGTCACCCTCTTCTGTGAGCAGTACTCTCTGCAGACGTGGCAAGATCAAAGGAGGAAGGAGTTCCACACTCTCCGCCAGGGGACGATGACTATCAGTGCGTATCGTACACATTTTCTGGAGCTATCTTGTTTCGCTACGACAGCAGTGGCTACTGAGGGAGAGCGCCTGTGGAGGTTCACTGAGGGGCTCCGATGTGCCATTCGGGGGTATGTCAAATGCCTGAAGCTTCCCACATTCTCGAGAGTGGTGGAGGCAGCTATGACCTATAAGGAGACCAACCCGGTCACACATGATACTGACAGTGGATGGAAGAGGCCCTACCAGTCAAACTACTCATAGGGCCGGCAAGAGAGGAGGCACACGGCAGCCACAAGAGAGCCGTCAATCTTTGCAGGGCCGTCAGTGGCCTTTGGGGGCCCCCGACAGGGGCCAGCTGCCAGTACTGGACCCCTGCCTAGCCGTCAGCAGGGACCTACTGAGGGCAGGAGTCGAGTTCCCCTCTGTTACCAATGTGGCCAACCAGGCCACATCAGGAGGGACTGCCTGTCTAGGGCTGGAGGTCAGCAGATGCTCCCCGCATCGAGCACTGGAGGACGAGTAGGAGGTCGTGGTTCCCAGGCGCGTGGGGGAGTACAACAGTCGTGGGGAGGGTACCGACCAGCAGCTACCCGTCCGACGCAAAGTGTGGCTACTTCTTCCGCACTAAGAGCTGAGGGGCATACCATCACCCTAACACACAGAGATGCCAGAGCTTCAGGTTCAGTGGTGGAAGGTATGGTTACAGTTTCCGACAGACTAGTTTACACACTTTTTGATTCCGGTGCCACGCACTCATTTATTGCAGCTAGTTTTGCTGTTAGTTTGGGACAGGACTGCGTGTTGTTAGAGGATCCTTTTGTGATCAAAGGTCCAAGTGGCCAGCTGTTTGTAGCTGAGGAGGTTTACACAGACTGTGAGGTCAGTGTTGGGGGCACAGCTTCCCCGCTGATCAGATTGTGATACTGATGGAGGACTTTGGCATGATTCTGGGGATGGATTGGTTGTCCGCTTACCATGCTTTGGTGGATTATTTTGAGAGGAAGATTGTCTTCTCCATACTGGAGATACCATCTTTTGAGTTTCATGGACAGCCGGTGGATGGAGGCTTCAGCTACATTTCTACACTTCGAGCGACGAGACTTTTGGGCCAGGGGTGTGAGGGCTTTCTGGCTTATGTAGTGGCAGAGCCCAACCCCATGGCAGACTTTCAGAGCATCTTGGTGGTCAAAGAGTACCCCGACGTGTTTCCAGAGGAGCTGCCAGGACTACCGCCTAAGCGTGAAATCGAGTTCGAGATCTCACTAGTACCGGGGACTAGCCCCATTTCTATGGCACTTTATAGGATGGCACCACTTGAGCTGTGAGAGCTCAAGTCCCAGTTGAAAAACCTATTGGAGAAGGGCTTTGTGAGGCCCAGTGCATCTCCGTGGGGAGCCCCAGTGTTATTTGTGAAGATGAAGGATGGTATCCTATGCCTTTGTGTGGACTACAAATAGCTGAATAGGGTCACCATCAAGAATAGGTATCCGCTGCCGAGGATTGATGATTTGTTTGACCAGTTGTGAGGTGCCACAATTTTCTCCAAGATAGACTTGAGGTCTGGCTACCACTAGTTGAAAATCAAGGAGACCGACGTCTCCAAGACAGCTTTCCGCACTCGGTACAGACACTACGAGTTTTTGGTCATGCCGTTTGGGCTGACCAATGCCCCGCTCTTTCATGGATTTGATGAACCGGGTGTTCAGACTCTATCTGGATAAGTTTGTGGTAGTATTTATCGATGATGTGCTCATCTACTCGCGGGATCAGGTGCAGCACGGACAGCACTTGCGGATGGTTCTGGACACGTTGAGACAACATAGGCTGTATGCCAAATACAGCAAGTACGAGTTCTGGTTGAGGCAGCTGACCTTCTTAGGTCATGTGATTTCAGGGGATGGCTTGGCTGTGGATCCAGCCAAGGTAGTAGCAATGCTTAGGTGGGAGAGACCACGTACAATGATAGAGATTCGTAGTTTCTTAGGACTGGCAGGTTACTACCGGTGGTTTATCAGGGGTTTCTCGCAAATTGCACATCCTATGACACAGTTGACCCAAAAGGACGTGCCCTTTTCTTGGACAGACGCTTGTGAGACATGTTTTCAGGAGTTGAAGGAAAGGCTGACTTCGGCTCCTATGCTTACCATCCCAGATAGCAGTGGCAGTTTCGTTGTGTACACGGATGCTTTGTTGCAGGGGTTAGGGGGTGCTCATGCAGCGGGGTCACATTGTCGCTTACGCTTCACGGCAACTGAAGCCCCATGAGCATAACTACCCTACCCATGACTTAGAGCTGGCAGCTGTTGTCTTCGCACTGTAGACATGGAGGCACTACCTGTATGGTGAGACTTTTGAGATATTCACGGATCATAAGAACCTCAGGTATTTGTTTGATCAGAAGGAGCTTAACATGAGACAGAGACGTTGGTTAGAGCTCCTGATGGACTACGACTACAGCATCTCCTACCATCCGAGGAAGGCCAACGTGGTGGCTGACGCCTTGAGCCGAAAGGCGAACATCCACTTAGCCAGTTTACAGGCACAAAGTTGGAGACTCATGGAGGAGTTGGGCAGTTGGCGACCCCTAGAGTTACCGGGGCACTGTGGGGCAGTGACGGTGAAACGGCAGATTGGACCAGAGTTGATAGACCGCATTATTACAGGACAGATGACAGACCAATATCTACAATCTTTGCGTGACAGAGTACTGTCAGGGGACCCAAGAGACTTCTCCTTTACTGATGAGGTACTGTGCATGAGGAGACGTTTGTGTGTTCCAGAGATGAGGAGTTGCTGAGAGAGCTCCTGACTGATGCACACAGGTCCAGGTTCACCATACATCCTGGGAACACGAAGACGGCACGTTTCTTGCCGATCCAAGTCACCTTGGGACCAACGTAGTTAGTAGAGAGATATATTCGTGACATGGTACATCTGCACAGAGTTCCGTGTGAGATTATATCCTACCGGGATACCCATTTTACGTCCTAGTTTTGGGTTGAGTTTCAGTAGGCTTTGGGGACACAGTTGAGGTTCAACACAGCGTACCACCCCCAGATGGACGGACAATTAGAGTGCACGATATAGATGCTTGAGGACCTTTTGCTTGCCTATGTACTGGACTGGAGGGGCTCTTGGGAGGAGCACCTGCCCCTGGCAGAGTTTGCATATAATAACAGTTATCACTCGAGCATTGGCATGGCACCCTACGAGGCTCTGTACGGACGGAGGTGTACTACGCCCTTAAGTTGAGTTGAGGTGGGGACCAAGTAGGAGGTTGGCCCCAGGCTGATCCGGCAGAGTCAGGAGGTGGTTGAGCAGATTCACAGATGACTTCACACTGTCAGGAGCAAACAGAAGAGTTATGATGATCGGAAGTGTAGAGAGGTGCAGTTCGAGGTTGGGGATCACATCTTTCTATGCGTTTCTCCCATGAAGGGTCTACAGCATTTTGGGGTGAAAGGGAAGCTTGTGCCAAGGTTTATGGGGCCCTTTGAGGTCCTGGAGCGGGTAGGACCCATTGCTTACAGGCATGCCCTTCCTATCCAGCTTTTTGGTGTGCACGACGTGTTCCATGTGTCCAACCTCAGGAAGTACGTCTCCAATCCCAGTCACGTTCTGAGCCATGAGAGTGTCGAGGTGGGTGACAACCTGACCTACCCCGAGCAACCAGTGCAGATATTAGACAAAGTCGTCCGAAGTTTGAGACGGAAGCAGGGACCCCTGGTGAAGGTCTTGTGGAGGAGCTAGAGGTATGAGGAGGCTACCTGGGAGCCTGAGGCGGCGATGCGAGAGCGATGCCTGGAGCATTTTGAGGGTACGCCTTTTCGGATCGGCTTCGGTCCTCTTTAAGTTTGTTATGTGTATATTGTTTTCTCTTTCGCACCCTAGCTAGCTCAAGTTTTAGGGATGAAACTTCCTTTAAGTTTGTTATGATGTTAAGACCCTTGCTGTTAGAGCCTTTTAAGACATCTGGACTGTGGGTCAGACATCTGGTCGAACATCTGTATACCTTTCTAAATATCTGAAAATCAAAAATTTTGAGTACAAGCTCGCGTCTGTGCGTGGGCTGCATGCAGACAATACTCTCATTTTTCCTCCCCTTCTCTCTCTCCCCATCTCCAGCAAACCCTAAACACTTGACCTTATAAAACCCATTCCCATCTCTCATTCTCCTCACACCAGCCACCTTCCCCTCTTCTTCACTCCAGCGAGAGAGCCAGCGCGAGTGAGATCACGAGAGCGACAGCGAGGAGGAGCGGCGTGAGGAGAGGAGGAGGAGAGTGAGCTCGCGAGCTCGCATGGGAGCTCACTGGTGAGCGCACGGCCGAAGCAACGCGTGCACAAGGAGGAGGAGTGCGTTGGGGGAGTCCTCCCTGATGCTGCTACAATCGGAGCTGCAGGCAAGGACGGGTGTAACGACCCGGTTCCCGAGTCCCTACGAGACACGAGAACCAGACCGACTCGACTAATCCCAAGACCCAGTCGTCCAACGAGGAAGTAACCAAAAGACAGTAAAATAAACCACATTCAACATGAATATAACTAACAGTAAGAAAGTACAGCAGTAAGGAAAGAAACTACTACAGTAGGCACCACCACAACAGTAAAACAACATTTATCATATAACAAAAACTGCAGGTAAAGAAGGTACAGCGGAAACAAAACTACTCACTAGAACAGAAACAAAAAGAAGGTACAAAGCTGTGGTAACTCTACTGGACCCTACTCGGCCCAGCGTCCTCTGCAGCCGCCGACCCTGGCTGCTGAACACCTGGTCCTGAAAAAGGTAACGAGTGTAACACGTCAGCAAAATGCTGAGTAGAGTGGCAAACTAACTAAAGGCAACAGTAGAGTGTACAGTAGCTGTTATGTTCTATTACTTCCTTTATTTACATCTTTCAATTTTTTTCACTATTTCATTTACTTCTCAGATCCTTTACTTGATCTCGGATGTCCTCGTGGGACGATCTTGATTGCAGTCTTTTCCAAAAGTAGAAGTAGCACGTGGTGCTCTCCTGGCCGGGAGAGTCCCCCGTGGTGATCCTACCCTCAGTCAACCACCCCAAGGTCACTGACAGACGTAACGGTGACTACGGCACGCGCGATAAACGCACAGGTAGCTAGCCCGTACTAGCACGCGGTCAGTCGTTTCCGTTAACGGGTGCACCCAAAGCACAGCACGGAACCAGGGCAGAGCCCTCTCAGTAACAGGGGTCCAACCCCTCCACAGTAACCAAACCGGGGCCTTGCCCCTCCACAGTCCGCGCACCCTCGCCTGACTACCCTGGTTTGCCCTAGTGGGCCTAACAAGTCGGTGAAGGAGGCTAGCAGAACCCCGGGGCCCGTGGGGTAGCTAGTACTCTCCTAACACTACTAGCTCTCCTCGGTACTACGTACACGAGGGCCAACAAGTCGGTACAGAGCGGCCAAGCCTAACCCCGGGTCCCTGGGGCGGCTGGCCCCACTCTGCACTAAAACAGGTACAGGTACTTCCCTTGGTACTGCGTAGCCAAGAGACAGTACAAACTACATCTCAGTTCCATTCCTTTTCTTTCCAGGAGTTCCACTCCTAATTCCCCGTAGGGTTCCAGCCCTTTATCTCAGAACATCATATGTTTCACTTTCCAGATTCACGTTCTCAATTTCCATGATCTCAAACATGTTTCTTTGTTCATAACAGGCAGCTGTTAATTAAATTCACAGGCAGCTTATATATTCCTTTCCATTTTTCCAAGACTGCAGTAATATACATTCCACTAGTTTTTCCATCCTAGGATTCATGCCATATCCTAGGATCTATCATACAATCTAGTTTTCCGGCCCTAGGATTCATGCAACACCTAGGAGCTATCATATATTTCTCATTCCTAGGATTCATGCAATGCCCTAGGTTCTAGTTATGGTTCCATACTTTAACAGATTTTATTAATACTTAAAACCACTCTACCAGGTACAACGGGAGTAATGGGGGCGTGGTCGGGAATCCCGCGCACCTCCGCGACTCGCAAGACTGCAACCGAACGAGGTCCTATCACAAGGATCAAACACAAGGAGTGTCTCAAAACAGTGTATAGCTACTGTATGCGGGTAGAGGAATAAATTCTGAAACGAACGCAACTCGAATCGCGGAAAACGGAGCCCAAACGGGCCCTAAACGGGTCGAGAAAGACAATACTGTGCAAAATCAGACGTCTGGAACTCCTTCCAGACGTCTTAAACGGTGGATCAGAGAATTACCTGTTCGGCTTGGTTCCCCGGACGTCCAGAAGTCTGTGGGGATGTCTCTCCTAGATCCCAGACGTCCGATGGTCACTCCGGACGTCTGGAGGTTACTCCCGCCGTCTGGTACAACTTCCAGACGTCTGATTCGCAAAGGATGACGAATCAGAACACCTGCGCACAGCCAACCCTCCTCCCTCAGTACGGTCAGTCGACAAGAAGAAGAGGAAAGCGGAAACTCACCTTTCAGACGTCTGTATGATCTCACAGACGTCGACCTTGCCGTCTGGATATCAGTCCAGACGTCTGATTCTGGAAATTTTTCCAGAATCAGAACCTTGCTCGGCCTCCGCTCGCGACGCCGCCCGCGTCGCACCTCGCGCGTCCGCTGCTCCGCCCGCATCAGGTCCCTCTCCGCGACGCTCTGCGCCCCCTGCGCCCTCCGCCGGCCGGCCAAGCCGCTCCCGGCGAGCTCGCCCTCACGGCAGAGCCCCGCCCTCGCACGCCGCAGCTCCTCCGCGCCTACTGCGGCTGCCGCTGCCGCTGCGCCCTCGCGTCCGCTCGCTCTCGCGCACAGGTAGGAGAGGAGGAGGAAGATGGTGGAGACGGGAGGGGAGGCGCGCCCCCCCTTTTAACGCCGCGCGGAGAGGAGAGAGAGACGGTCGCAGTCGCCTGCAGCCGCAGAGAAGATGCAGGATCGCAGGTCTGCGCGCACAGGCGCGCAGACGAATATCCCGTGCGAGCATAACTGTTCGCCAGACGTCTGTAAACTATCCCGGACGTCTGGTCAGACGTCTGGATGTGATCCCAGACGTCTTTACAGACGTCTGGGCCACCTCCCAGACGTCTTAAAAGACGTCTGGGGCACGCGCTCGTTACAATATAACAAACTCAAAGGAAGTTTCGTCCCCGAAACTTGCGCCAACTAGGGTGCAGGAAGAAGGTGTCCAAATAACCATAACAAACTCAAAGAGGACCGAAGCCGGTCCGAAAAGACGTACCCGCGAAAAGCTCCGGGTACCGCTCCCGCATTGCCGCCTCAGGCTCCCAGGTAGCCTCCTCGTACCGCTGGCTCCTCCACAAAACCTTTACCAGGGGTACTTGCTTTCGTCTCAACCTGCGGACGGCTCGGTCTAGGATCTGCACTGGCCGCTCGGGGTAGGTCAGGTCGTCGCTCACCTCGACGCTCTCGTGACTCAGTACGTGGCTGGGATCGGCTACGTACTTCCTGAGGTTGGACACGTGGAACACGTCGTGCACACCAGAAAGCTGCGGGGGAAGGGCAAGTCTGTAAGCAACGGGTCCAACCCGCTCCAGGACCTCGAAGGGCCCCACGAACCTCGGCGCGAGCTTCCCTCTCACCCCAAACCGCTGTAAGCCCTTCATGGGCGAAACACGAAGAAAGACGTGGTCCCCGACCTCGAACTGCACCTCTCTGCGTCTGCGATCTGCGTAGCTCTTCTGTCTGCTCCTGACAGTGCGGAGTCGTCTGTGGATCTGCTCAACTACCTCCTGACTCTGCCGGATCAACCTGGGGCCAACCTCCCACTTGGTCCCCACCTCAACCCAACTCAAGGGTGCCGTGCATTTCCGTCCGTACAGAGCCTCGTAGGGAGCCATGCCGATGCTCGAGTGATAACTGTTGTTGTATGCAAACTCCGCCAGGGGCAGGTGCTCCTCCCAAGAGCCCCTCCAGTCGAGTACACAGGCACGCAAAAGATCCTCAAGTGTCTGTATCGTGCGTTCCGACTGTCCGTCCGTCTGGGGGTGGTAAGCCGTGCTAAACCTCAACCTCGTCCCCAAAGCCTGCTGAAACTCAGCCCAAAACTGGGACGTAAAGCGGGTATCCCGGTTGGATACGATCTCTCGCGGAACTCCGTGTAGTCGCACCACATCACGGATATACCTCTCGGCCAACTGTGCTGGTCCTAAAGTGACTCGGATCGGCAAGAATCGTGCCGTCTTCGTCAATCTATCCACTATTACCCAGACCGCGTCGTGTCCTCGCTGGGTAACAGGTAAGCCCACCACCAAGTCCATGGTGATGCTCTCCCACTTCCACTCTGGCACTGGAAGCGGCTGAAGCGGCCCTGCAGGCCTCTGATGCTCGGCTTTCACCTGCTGGCACATTAAGCACTGCTGCACGAACTCACCCACATCCGGCTTCATCCCTCTCCACCAGAACTCGCGTCTCAAGTCATGGTACATTTTCGTGTTTCCAGGATGTATGGTGAATCTGGAACCGTGTGCCTCAGTCAGGAGCTCTCTCAACAGCTCCTCGTCTCTGGGGACGCACAGCCGTCCCCTCAAGCGTAACACCTGGTCTGTGAAAGAGAAGTCCCCTGGGTCCCCTGACAGTACTCTGTCGCGCAAAGACTGCAAGTACGGATCGGCCATCTGTCCCGTGATGATGCGGTCTATCAACTCTGGTCTGGTCTGCCGTGTCACCGTCACTGCCCCACAGTACCCTCGTAACTCTAGAGGTCGCCAACTGCCCACCTCCTCCAAAAGGCTCCAACTCTGTAACTGTAGACTGGCCAAGCGTGTGGGCGCCTTACGGCTCAAGGCGTCAGCCACCACATTGGCCTTTCCCGGGTGGTAGGAGATGCTGCAGTCGTAGTCCTTCAGGAGCTCCAACCAACGTCTCTGTCTCATGTTGAGCTCCTTCTGGTCAAAAAGATATCTGAGGCTCTTGTGATCTGTAAAAATCTCGAAGGTCTCACCGTACAAGTAGTGCCTCCACGTCTTCAGCGCGAAGACAACAGCTGCCAACTCTAGATCGTGGGTAGGGTAGGTATGCTCATGGGGCTTCAGTTGCCGCGAAGCGTAAGCGACCACGTGACCCCTCTGCATGAGCACACCTCCTAACCCCTGCAAGGAAGCGTCCGTGTACACAACGAACCCGCCACTACTGTCAGGGATGGTGAGCACGGGAGCCGAGGTCAACCTCTCCTTCAGCTCCAGAAAACACGCCTCACAGGCGTCTGTCCAAGCGAAAGGCACATCCTTCCGAGTCAACTGTGTCATAGGACGTGCAATCTGCGAAAACCCTCTGATGAACCGTCTGTAGTAACCTGCCAGTCCCAGGAAACTGCGAATCTCAGTGACTGAACGCGGTCTCTCCCACCTGAGTACTGCCTCGACCTTGGCGGGATCCACCGCCAGGCCGTCTCCAGAGATCACATGACCCAAAAAGGTCACCTCCCTCAACCAGAACTCGCACTTGCTGTATTTGGCGTACATCCTGCGTCGTCTCAGAGTGTCCAGAACCATCCGCAAGTGCTGTCCGTGCTGCGTCCGATCTCTAGAATAGATGAGTACATCATCTATGAAAACCACCACAAACTGGTCCAAGTACGGTCTGAACACCCGGTTCATCAGGTCCATGAAAGCAGCGGGGGCATTGGTCAGCCCAAACGGCATGACCAAAAACTCGTAGTGTCCGTACCGGGTGCGGAAAGCTGTCTTGGAGACGTCGGTCTCCCTGATCCTCAACTGCTGGTATCCAGACCTCAAGTCGATCTTGGAAAACACCGTGGCACCCCGCAACTGGTCAAACAAATCGTCAATCCTCGGCAGCGGATATCTGTTCTTGATGGTGACCCTATTCAGCTGTCGGTAGTCCACACAAAGGCGTAGGGTCCCATCCTTCTTCTTCACAAACAGTACCGGGGCTCCCCAGGGAGACGCACTGGGCCTCACGAAACCCTTCTCCAAAAGGTCCTGCAACTGAGACTTGAGCTCTCGCAGCTCAAGCGGTGCCATCCTGTATGGCGCGGTGGAGATGGGGCTGGTCCCTGGTACTAGTCAGATCTCAAACTCGATCTCACGCTCGGGCGGTAGTCCTGGTAACTCGTCTGGAAACACGTCGGGGTACTCTCTGACCACCGGGATGCTCTGGAAGTCTGCCACGGGGCTGTGCTCTGCCACCACACAAGCTAAGAAGCCCTCACACACCTGGCTCAAAAGTCTCGCCGCCCGAAGTGCCGAAATGCACCTGAAACCTCCATCCACTGGCTGCCCGTGAAACTCGAAGGAAGGCAACTCCGGAATGGAGAAGACAATCTTCCTCCCAAAACAGTCTACCAAGGCGTGGTAAGCGGACAGCCAATCCATCCCCAGAATCACTCCAAAGTCCTCCATCTGTATCACAATCAGGTCAACTGGCAGGCTGTGTCCCCCGATGCTGACCCCGCAACCCGTGTACACCTCCTCAGCTACAAACAGCTGACCATTCGGACCTCTGATTACGAACGGGTTCTCTAACAATGTATAATCCTGGTCCAAACTAACTGCAAAACTGTCTGCGACAAACGAGTGCATAGCGCCGGAATCGAAAAGCGTGTAAACGAGTCTGCCAGAAACTGAAACCATACCTGCTACCACGGATCCCGAAGCTCTGGCGTCCCTGTGTGTTAGGGCGTTGATACGCCCCTCAGCTCTAGGTGCGGACGAAGCAGCCACACTCTGCGTCGGACGGGTAGGTGCTGGCCGGTACCCTCCTCGCGACTGCGGTCCTCCTCCTCGCGCCTGGAAACCGCGGCCTCCTGCGCGCCCTCCAGTGCTCTGCGCGGGAAGTATCTGCTGACCTCCTGCCCTAGATGGGCAGTCCCTCCTGACGTGGCCCGGCTGGCCACACTGGTAGCAGAGGGGAACCCGACTCCCGCCCTCAGTGAGTCCCTGCTGTCGGCTAGGCGGGGGTCCGGTGCTGGCGACTGGCCCCTGTCGGGGGCCCCCAAAGGCCACTGATGGCCCTGCACAACGTGACAGCTCTCCTGCGGACGCCACGTGTCTCCGCTCTCGCCGGCCCTGTGAGAAGTCTGGCTGAAAGGGCCTCTTCCGCCCGCTGTCGGTCTCTCGCGCGGACGGGTTGGTCTCCTCGTAAGTCATGGCTGCCTCTACCACCCTCGAAAACGTCGGCAGCATCAGGGGTTTGACATACCCCCGGATCGCAGGCCGGAGCCCCTCGGTGAACCTCCAAAGGCGCTCCTCCTCAGTGGCTACCGCTGTCGTTGCAAAGCGGGACAGCTCCAAGAAACGCGTGCGGTACGCGCTCACGGTCATCGTCCCTTGGCGGAGAGTGTGGAACTCCCGCCTCCTCTGGTCCTGCCACGTCTGGGGAAAGTACTGCTCGCAGAAGAGGGTGACGAACTGGTCCCACGTCGGCTCGTCCCTCTCCTGTCCCCGGACCGCCCTCCACCACCGGTGTGCCGCACTCTCCAGCTGGTACGTGGCAAAGGCCACACGGCACTCCACCGGGGGGCGAAGGGTGTCGAAGATCTTCTCCAGCTGCTCAAGCCAGTCCTCTGCCTCGGTCGGGTCCTCATCCCCCTTGAAGGAGGGGGGCTTCAGCTTCCGGAACTGTCCGAAAAGCTCGAAGTGGTGCTGTAGGGGAGGTGCTGGTGCACCTCCAGGCGAAGGTGCCTCGTGTACAGAAGTGTCGGAGGAAGGTGGGGGCGGCAGGGGCCCATCCCCTCCCTCGTGTCCGGCGCCGCGTCCGTCGCGTGGTCCCACAGAGGACTCCCCCTCTGCAACCCCAGGAGGAGGTGCTCGGGGCGGTGGGTGGAGCTCCTCTCGTACAATATCCCGTATCAGTCTGGCGAGGTCCTGGGCCTGGATGCCAGGGAGTGGTGGCTGGTCCACCGAGACGTCAACGACAGCACGTCCACCTCGCCGACCTCGCCCTCGGCCGCGCCCGCGGCCAGTCTCGCCAGTCCCACGACGAGGCATCTCCTGCAAGGAGACGCGAAACAAAACGGAAACGTCAAAACAGACGGTACCTAACAACACTTCTAAGAGCTCATGTCAAGAGATATGTTGTGGTGGCTACTCTAGCTATAAACATGTGAATTGGTTATTTTCCAGCCAGTTGATTCACTTCTCGGGACGACCTTGCTCTGATACCATCTTGTAACGACCCGGTTCCCGAGTCCCTACGAGACACGAGAACCGGACCGACTCGACTAATCCCAAGACCCAGTCGTCCAACGAGGAAGTAACCAAAAGACAGTAAAATAAACCACATTCAGCATGAATATAACTAACAGTAAGAAAGTACAGCAGTAAGGAAAGAAACTACTACAGTAGGCACCACCACAACAGTAAAACAACATTTATCATATAACAAAAACTGCAGGTAAAGAAGGTACAGCGGAAACAAAACTACTCACTAGAACAGAAACAAAAAGAAGGTACAAAGCTGTGGTAACTCTACTGGACCCTACTCGGCCCAGCTCCTCTGCAGCCGCCGACCCTGGCTGCTGAACACCTGGTCCTGAAAAAGGTAACGAGTGTAACACGTCAGCAAAACGCTGAGTAGAGTGGCAAACTAACTAAAGGCAACAGTAGAGTGTACAGTAGCTGTTATGTTCTATTACTTCCTTTATTTACATCTTTCAATTTTTTGCACTATTTCATTTACTTCTCAGATCCTTTACTTGATCTCGGATGTCCTCGTGGGACGATCTTGATTGCAGTCTTTTCCAAAAGTAGAAGTAGCACGTGGTGCTCTCCTGGCCGGGAGAGTCCCCCGTGGTGATCCTACCCTCAGTCAACCACCCCAAGGTCACAGACAGACGTAACGGTGACTACGGCACGCGCGATAAACGCACAGGTAGCTAGCCCGTACTGGCACGCGGTCAGTCGTTTCCGTTAACGGGTGCGCCCAAAGCACAGCACGGAACCAGGGCAGAGCCCTCTCAGTAACAGGGGTCCAACCCCTCCACAGTAACCAAACCGGGGCCTTGCCCCTCCACAGTCCGCGCACCCTCGCCTGACTACCCTGGTTTGCCCTAGTGGGCCTAACAAGTCGGTGAAGGAGGCTAGCAGAACCCCGGGGCCCGTGGGGTAGCTAGTACTCTCCTAACACTACTAGCTCTCCTCGGTACTACGTACACGAGGGCCAACAAGTCGGTACAGAGCGGCCAAGCCTAACCCCGGGTCCCTGGGGCGGCTGGCCCCACTCTGCACTAAAACAGGTACAGGTACTTCCCTTGGTGCTGCGTAGCCAAGAGACAGTACAAACTACATCTCAGTTCCATTCCTTTTCTTTCCAGGAGTTCCACTCCTAATTCCCCGTAGGGTTCCAGCCCTTTATCTCAGAACATCATATGTTTCACTTTCCAGATTCACGTTCTCAATTTCCATGATCTCAAACATGTTTCTTTGTTCATAACAGGCAGCTGTTAATTAAATTCACAGGCAGCTTATATATTCCTTTCCATTTTTCCAAGACTGCAGTAATATACATTCCACTAGTTTTTCCATCCTAGGATTCATGCCATATCCTAGGATCTATCATACAATCTAGTTTTCCGGCCCTAGGATTCATGCAACACCTAGGAGCTATCATATATTTCTCATTCCTAGGATTCATGCAATGCCCTAGGTTCTAGTTATGGTTCCATACTTTAACAGATTTTATTAATACTTAAAACCACTCTACCAGGTACAACGGGAGTAATGGGGGCGTGGTCGGGAATCCCGCGCACCTCCGCGACTCTCAAGACTGCAACCGAACGAGGTCCTATCACAAGGATCAAACACAAGGAGTGTCTCAAAATAGTGTATAGCTACTGTAGGCGGGTAGAGGAATAAATTCTGAAACGAACGCAACTCGAATCGCGGAAAACGGAGCCCAAACGGGCCCTAAACGGGTCGAGAAAGATAATACTGTGCAAAATCAGACGTCTGGAACTCCTTCCAGACGTCTTAAACGGTGGATCAGAGAATTACCTGTTCGGCTTGGTTCCCCGGACGTCCAGAAGTCTGTGGGGACGTCTCTCCTAGATCCCAGACGTCCGATGGTCACTCCGGACGTCTGGAGGTTACTCCCGCCGTCTGGTACAACTTCCAGACGTCTGATTCGCAAAGGATGACGAATCAGAACACCTGCGCACAGCCAACCCTCCTCCCTCAGTACGGTCAGTCGACAAGAAGAAGAGGAAAGCGGAAACTCACCTTTCAGACGTCTGTATGATCTCACAGACGTCGACCTTGCCGTCTGGATATCAGTCCAGACGTCTGATTCTGGAAATTTTTCCAGAATCAGAACCTTGCTCGGCCTCCGCTCGCGACGCCGCCCGCGTCGCACCTCGCGCGTCCGCTGCTCCGCCCGCAGCAGGTCCCTCTCCGCGACGCTCTGCGCCCCCTGCACCCTCCGCCGGCCGGCCAAGCCGCTCCCGGCGAGCTCCCCCTCACGGCAGAGCCCCGCCCTCGCACGCCGCAGCTCCTCCGCGCCTACTGCGGCTGCCGCTGCCGCTGCCGCTGCGCCCTCGCGTCCGCTCGCTCTCGCGCACAGGTAGGAGAGGAGGAGGAAGATGGTGGAGACGGGAGGAGAGGCGCGCCCCCCCTTTTAACGCCGCGCGGAGAGGAGAGAGAGACGGTCGCAGTTGCCTGCAGCCGCAGAGAAGATGCAGGATCGCAGGTCTGCGCGCACAGGCGCGCAGACGAATATCCCGTGCGAGCATAACTGTTCGCCAGACGTCTGTAAACTATCCCGGACGTCTGGTCAGACGTCTGGATGTGATCCCAGACGTCTTTACAGACGTCTGGGCCACCTCCCAGACGTCTTAAAAGACGTCTGGGGCACGCGCTCGTTACAACGGGCGAGGCACGGCCACGCGCGGCGTGAGCACAACCGAAGCAGGTTCTGGTTCTGGGTTTTTCCCATAATCAGACATTTGGAGTGACCTCCAGATGACGGTGCGGACATCTAGAGGCGGTTCCAGACGACTGAGGTGAGAGTTTTGCAAAGGTACGTTCCCTTTACGGATACGGCCATGCAGGCTACTCCGTAGGAACACCTTGCATGCCCTTTTTGAGAAGTTTTGGTGGATTTCGTGCAGGATTCTCTTCGGGAAGGTGCGGGACACGTCCTCCCACACATTTCAGAAGTCTGGGTGACGTACCAGATGACGAGAAGCATTTCTAGACATCCAGAGAGGTGGTCGGACGTCTGGAGCTGGGTCCAGACAGTCCAGAAGACTTCCTGGATGTCTGAGGATTGGCGCAAATCTTGAGGTATGATACTGGACACTTTTAAGACGTCTGATTTGAGTTAGAAACCCTATTTTTGACCCGTTTAGGGCCCATTTGAGGCCTATTTTGCACAAATAAGATACCGATGTGTTCCTTGTGAGTTCCTCTTCTTGTTAGAAGGCTTTCCTTACTATTTTGATAGTTCTCTTATGATTGTTCCTTGTTATAGGACTTTGTTCCGTTGCGGGTTCGGGGCTTCCTGAGGCACGTGAGCCTGCCATTCAAGCCCCCAATACTCCTCGGTTTACTGGTAGAGTAGCTTCCCCTAATTTAATTATAACCTAAATGCATGTGTGGAATGAATGATTAGAACCTAGGATATGGCATGAATCCTAGGATGAGAAACACTTGAAATGTCTGTATTGGATGATTGAATTGTAGTCTTGAATGAGTAGATAGAATGATAACAATTGCCTGTAAATGAATAACAGCTTCCTATGAAATATGAAGTACTTGTGCTAGCTAACTGTTGCATGTAAATTTCCTATTGTATACGTTAAATGACATAATACAAGCTGCATGTATATAAATTGAGAATGGTAATGTGAATGATGGAAATACAAGCTACCTGTGTATAGCCTGTGTATGGAAATGTGAACGATAGCAATACAAGCTGCATTTGTATAACCTGAGAATGGAAATAGAAATGATGAAACCTGGTATGGCATGGCATGAGGAATATGAGCATGAACCCTACGAGGAATTAGGAGTAGAGCTTTTGGAAATAAATGGAATGGATTTGGAAATGTGAGTGGGGAATTGAGCTGGCCCTTGAGTACGGAGTACCAAGGAGAGCAACTGCCCCCTGTTTAGTGCAGAGCGGAGCTAGCCGCCCTTGGGTTGGGACCTAGGGTTAGGATTGGCCACTCTGTACCAACTTCTTGCCCTCGCGTACATGGTATCGGGAGAGCTACTAGTGTAGGGAGAGAGCTAGCCACCCCACGGGGCCCGGGGTTCAGCTAGCCACCCTACACCGACTTGTTAGGCCCACTGGGCAAACCAGGGTGGTTAGGCGGGGGTGCGCGGACTATGGAGGTGCGAGACCGCTGTTTGGCTCTTAGGGGCTAGACCCCTGTTACTGCGAGGGCTAGGCCCTATACTGGTTTCGTGCTGTACTTTGGGAGCACCCGCTAACGGAAACTATTGACCACGTGCCAGTGTGGGGTAGCTACCCGTGCACTTATCGCGTGTGCCGTAGTCACCGTTACATTTGTTCGTAACCTTGGGGTGGTTGACTGGGTGTAGGATCACCACGGGGGACTCTCCCAGCTAGGAGGGCACCACATGTACCTTCTACTCTTCGAAAAAGACTGCAATCAAGATCGTTCCCACGAGGAACATTCGAGATCAAGAAAGAGACTTGATAAATAAACCAAGTGGTGAAAAAGAATAATTAGTTAAAGAAAGTAATTGAAAAACAATAGCTACCTATCCTCTTTTACTGCTTTAGTTAGTTGGTTGCCACTCTACTCAGCATTCGCTGACTTTGTGTAGTCATAACCCTTTTCAGGTCTAGGTGTTAAGCAGCCCGAGTCTACGACTACAGAGGGTGCTAGGCCCAATAGAGCCCAGTAGTTGTAGTTCTTTTGTCGTACTCATTTTGTAGTAGTGAGTAGACTCTTGTACCTTTATGTTATGTACTTTTAGGTTCTGTACTTTATGTTCCTGTACTTTGTTACTTTCTACTGTTGTGGTGGTGATATGTACTGTAGCAGTTTTTACTTCTTTACTGCTGTACCTTTTTACTGTTAGTTGCTTAGCATAGTGAATGTGGTTTACTTTCCTGCTTTTTGGTTACTTTCTCTTTGGATGACTAGGTCTTGGGATCAGTCGAGTCAGTCCAACCTCGTGTCTTGTAGGGATTCGGAAAGTAGGTCGTAACATCTTCCTTCTTCCTTTCCCTGCACACACGAGTGCAAAACCTACCCCTACCCTCCCCGCGTACACTTTCTCTCTATTTCTCTCTTGGGTTCGCTCTCCCAAAGCCAGCCAATCAGGTATTCGGGTCGGGTTACGCACACCTGGGTCCAGGTGCTCCGGTGTGGGTGGTGCACGAGGAGTGCTGGGTAAACGGGTCGGGCAGCCAAGTCCGCGAAGCATGGGTCACGGACGAGGCAGGTGAGCGGGCGAGGGGACCTCACCCCGTGATCTAAGGCGACAAGGTAAAAGCACAAATTTAATATAAACGACTCACCTCACTCCTAACTTTTCGAGGTGGGACTGAAAGTCCCACTCGCTTCGCATGTGACTGCAGGAGATGTGCTGCCTAATTGTTGCTGCTGCGAGACCTTGCAGAGCCTCTTTCCTGGCTGGATGCATGCGCGAGACCAACCTGCATCACCTGGGACTCTTCTACCTGGAGCGACCTTGCGAGAGAGCTTGCTCATGCTCCAATGGCGGCAGGTGGGTGAACCTACGATCACTCAATACGGCCTTGCGGCCTCATTAAACCACATGGGGAGCTTCGTCGTGACACAACGATGGTGTCTAGGTGGATGGCTGGCCGCGGGGCAGCCTAGGCGTGCGTGCCTAGGTTGCTCTATGGCCATGGAAGTGGGTTTGGTCGGGGGGCAAGTGTGGAGGTGATGGCGGTCAATGGAGATGGGAAAAATGTTCAGTGGATGATGGCGGAGGTTATGAGGGGTCTGGCGAGGCATGTGGAAGCATGGAGCGATGGATGCGCCTTCGCCGATGGTCGGCCGGAGATGAGGACGATGGTGGTGGTCTGCGGTGTCGAGGGGTTGAAAGTAAAAATAAAGAATGAGGAAATAAAGAAAGGAGAAAGGGGAAGAGAGTTAACCTAACTAAGTGGACAAAAGGATAAAGAGGGTGGCTGGCCGTACCTACCGCCGTTGGAGAAGAAGCTTCCAGTGGAGGGAGAACGACGATGACGAAAAGGTATTGGCACGAGTGCTGGTATGGCACAATGTGGAGGAAGGAGGTGAAGACGTCTCTACCACTGGTATTGTGGCAGAGAGACGAGAACAGGGAGGAGATGTCGCTGAAGCCTATTGAACACTTGGCCGGAGGAGAAGGGAAGAAATCAAAGGTGGTTCTCCGGCTTAGCCAAGCTAAGAGATGCGACAAGGACAGGGGGTCCTTTTATAGCTGCTGGCAGAGGTCCTTGTACTTGGAAGGCAAGCTTCCAAGTGCAAGAATCTCACCGGAGAAGGAAGGTGCGGATGATACCCATTTCTCTCGAACGTTCGCATGAGAGATTGGGTGCGAATCATATCTAGGGATTATGTTCAGACGATAGGGAATTCCTCAAAGAATCTCCCTTCCAAATCTGGGAGGATATCTCTAAGGAATCGGGGAGGAATCCTCCTCAAATACTCGGCGAAGTAGGACTCCTCCACTATATTGGCGGAGGGACCTAAATGCAAAGAGTGGCAAGGAAGATAGGGGGGCCTGTGCAAAGGTTTTCAAAAGCTAGGGATCAAAATGTAATTGGGTGGACTATTTTTCAAAGTAGGTTAAGGTGACCTCCCCTTTGGTACAAATTTTGGTAAAACCTAATTTGGACCTAAGAAATCCAATGGTGAAGTTGGATTTTAGGTTTGACCACGTTTGACTAGGCATTTTACACAAAAACCCAATTTAGGGCAAATAATTAGCTAGGACCCCTATTTAGGTCAAAATAGGTTCTAAAGGCCAATTTGAAGGTTCTAAACCCTAGGAGATATTTTTCCATGAATTTTAGAGGATTTAGTTGATTTTTAACCTGGCCAAAACCTTGTTAAATTAAGTGAGTTTGTTTTAGGGTTACAAGAAGCCATTTAATTCTTAGATTGCACACTAACCCTTTTCCTGATTGAACCAACCCACTTTATCTTGTTTAGACCAATTGATTTATGTTTAGCCCCTGAGAAATCCCGTTGATGTACTGCAATGGTAAAATTGTAGTTTACCCTTTGTTTCTTATTTTCTTCTCAGAATAGTTATTTCTTGAGTTAGGCCCTTCACTTGGTTATGTAGGAGCTTTTATTCTCTTTAATAGGTCAGAATGAGCTAGTTAGGGCTCATGATGGCGTTCCCATCAATTGACGATCTTAACAAGTATCAATTGGATTGGCTCTAGGATGTTAAGGATAAGGGCCTGGGTGAGTTTTTTACTTGGGAAGTTATCTAAATTGAGGATGAAATTTGTGGTTGCTTTAGTTCAATCCTGGGATGATTCCCAGGATGAACCCCCTTCAGGAGAGCCAATGTCAGAACCCACTCAGGCACCTGTTGGGGGGGACATGTGTTACGAGATCGAGATTGACCAAATTGGTCTAGAGCAACCAATTAAGGATGAACTGATTTCTTCACCTAAGATCCCTAAGTCGGGTTACGAGGAAACGTATGTCTCCATGGAACAGAAAATGATTGATGATTTTGAGGCATACATTAATGTGGATTTAGAATTCTTTGATTCTGAAGGTGAAGAATCATTATGCGAAGTCTCACATGAGTTTACAGAACATGATTTTAGTGAGACAACTGGGCCTGAGGAATTTGATAATCATTTGATGGCCCTGAAATTGAGGAACTTGATCCTGTTGGGGCTCGCATGGTGGATTCAGATCCTGATTTCATGAAGGATTCAATTCAAAGCCCATTCTCAATTACACCCCTTTGAGTATATTGACGATTCTATTTTTGAGATCACTAGACCCAAGTCAATTTTGATTCAATCACATCTTTTAGACTTGGAAATTTCAGATGGGGAGATTAACATGTATGAGGTCATAGAATTTGAAAGTTTGAATGAGGAGGATAGGAATTTAGAAATGATGATTTGGGAAGCCTATTCCAGAGGAAGTAAAAGACTGAGTCTAAGGGTGCCTATTTGTCTGAAACCACCAAACTTCTACTAGGGCCCTTATGACTCAGAGGATGTTCAACCCAAGCACAAATTCATTAATTATCCTTTTGAGATTGATCTTTCTGTAACTCAACTTTTTGGACTTGGGTTGCATCCTCACAAATCGCAGGCCCGACCCCGCTTGCATACTGATCTCAAGTTTTGGATAATATTTATCCAGAACCTTAGATATACTCAACCATGGGGTATGGACCTGCACTACAATCTGGTCCACATCTGTGGACATCTGTTGGTAGGTCTTGAGGTGAATCTTTTTATTCTGATTCTGACTTGCACCTGTGAATTCTTTGTTTCCTCTTTATTTGTATAGTGTGCCTAGCTGAACGCACTAAATTCAGCACATATACAGGCTCTTTTCATCTCAGAGCTGACCTGTTATTCATGCAATTCAGGTGCTTTCTACTCTACTCCACTCTGGTTCATGCCTTTTTAATATAATGAGGATATTACATTAGATTGGCATGGGGGGTGGATATCCATCACTGAATTATTTTGTCAGCTCCATAGATTCTTTTTGTTTTCTTTTAAAAAAGGGAAAAAAAATTGAATTAGGAGAGAATACTTGGGCATTATGACTTTTCAATCTTAGGAAATAACATAGTAGGATCTAAACACTAAGACCCTTCAGGTCTTTGGGATTAATCGGCCCGGGTACCCACTAAAATGTGGATTTGTTTATTAAGTCCTCGCCATCCTAAATTCTATTTCAATTTTATTAAATAAGTTTGGGTGATAACTACACGACTTATCAACCCACCCTCTGATTTGAGGAAACTTTAAGTCTAAGCATCTACACACTATTAGCACTAACTCGTTGTTCAATGATTTTAATGGAAATTGGGTTGCTAATCAACCTTCTAGGGTGATATGGCTGGCAGGTTATCATGGGTAACAACCCATTGGTAGGTTTTCCAGAGCCCAGCCACAGGACCATTATTTTCCTGCTGCCTTTAGGTAAATCTTAGACCAGGGAAGCCGCCTACTTAAAAAGGAAAAAGAAAGTCCAAAAAGAAAAGAAAAAAAAGAAGAAAAAGAAACAAAAGAAATAAGCCACACTTCACCGCACGAGTATGGCTGGCAAGTTATCGTGGGTAACAACACATTGGTAGGTGGTCGAACTCGAATAGGTTATGTTAATATAGTGAAATTATCGTTGAAGTGAGTATAGTGGTTAACCTAAATCGAGTCTGACCATCTTTCACAAAATTTTTTTTTACCTAACCTACTTAATTTTATCTTGGTCACTTTTAGGCTCGGGGTCGATCTCAGGGAGGCAGGGATTAAAAGTGAAGAAGTTTCTACGCCTTACCTAAAACGTATCTCTTCCGTGCATTTATTATGTTTTTGGTTTTTTTTCTATTTAAGATTTTTTTGCTAATAATTTTGTCCTTGAGGTACACCCTTAAAATCAGGTCCTTGGCTTCGAGCCAAATTGTTCTTGGCTTTGAGCCAACTTAGGGTTTCCAAAAAACTGGTCCTGCTATTCGCAAGACCGAGTACCTGCAAGACAAGGATTATCTTTTCTCTTTTACTCTTTTTTTTTATCTTTTTAATAGCAGGAAACAAAAGAGAAATAAAAACAAGATAGGTTGCTTGTAGAGAAATAAATATAGTCTATATATATATATAGATATATATATTATATATATAGGGGTGGGGGTGGAAGTGGAAATGGCATGTAGCACAGTGTCGAGTTGGTCCAGGTCTAGAAAGACGCAACCAACAAGACGAAGTGCCACGTAGAGTGTAAGATGGATGTGTGGGAGTGTGTGTGGAGGCGCTTTCTTTACGCGGGTATCGAGGAATATCAGCAACTGGTGCAGATATTCCAGCGATATAATGCGTGGTAGAGTGACTAGTGCGTAGGGATACAAGTAGGTGATGTGTATGTAAATATATATATATATATGTATATATGCATATATATATATATATATATATATATGTGTGTGTGTGTGTGTGTGTGTGTGTGTGTATATATATAGATAGGGTTATAACTATATTGGTATATATGTAGATATGTATATATATATATAGATATGTAAATATAGATATATATATATGTATATATATATATATTTATTTATTTATAAATAAATATATATATATACATATATATCTACATATACATATATGTTGATATATACTTATGTATATAAGTGAGTGGATATATAAATATATATGTGTGTAGAAGTGAGTTTATAAGGGTGTGTGTGTGTGTACAAGTGTGTGTGAGAGAGTACACGTGAGTGTGTACTAGTGAGTGTGTGTGCACGTGTACTGGCGGGTGGCTGTGAGAGGGAGCGGGCGAGTTAAGACGTCTGGTGGGGGCACCCGCTGTCTAATCTCGCAAGGGCGCAGACGCGGGCGCGAGCGTAGAGGGAACGTGCGGTACTGTTGTCGCGTGTAGGCTGAAGCGGGGGCATGAGAGAGGGAAACGCAGCGCACTGCGTAGCGCAGTGCACTGCTCTGTGGGCGAGAACAGGAGCGGGCGCAGATGGGCGTGGGCGTATGCGGACGCGGGCGTAGATGCTGGAACACGCGTGCGTGACTAGTTGGAGGCAGTCGCGGCGAGGAGAGAGAGCGCACGATGACCGGATAAGTGAGAAACAAACCGGTCACCGCACTGTAGCTATAGTTCCGTGTTGAGAGGCGTGAACAGTAGATAAGTGCCACGCGAAGTGAACAACCGGTTGCAGCCGATTCTGCATGCGTGGGGAGAGCTTGCGGACGTCGCTGGCATGCGCGGTGGCCTGCGTGGCTGCTGGAGGCCGTTGCTGCTGCTGCTGGAGCTTTCGACCTTGGACCTCTAGCAATGGCAGCGAGAGCTTCCAGCGAAGAAAGCAGAGGGTGAAACCACCACGCTCACCTGCTCACGAAGGAGCTGGGCGATGGTAGAACTCACAGTGGTGGTCGTGGGACCACTGTGAGCTTTCTCCTGCTCACAGTGTGTCTCTTCAATGAGAAGAGAGACTGCATATGGAGAGGGAGACGGGAGGAAGATGGCCTGGAGGAAGGTGTCTGCAGGTGGTGTGTGTTCCATGCTCATCTTGCACAAGGGAGAGGGCAGGGCTTTTTAAAGAAGGAGATGATTGCCACCGCCATGCTACTGGTAGAGGAAGTCCAGCCATGCAGTTGGCAGAGGAATGGCGTGAACAGGTGTATGCCCCATGCCCTGAGCCATGCGATGGAGAAGAAATTCAAAGTTAAAATAAAAAAATGAGAATGGTGAATTTGCAATGCAACCCTTGATGAAGGCGTTAATTACATGGCCAATTATTCGCATTATCCTCCCCTCTCAAATAAATGCATGCAAGTGTCCTTTTACAAATGCAACTATAGCTACCTAATATGCAATGGCTGTGCTAGGAAATAAAACAAGATGGCATATTTATTGGTGTATTTTTGTTGTGCAATCATACCCCTATGCCTATCTTTTACTGGTCCCTAGCAAAACATTTTGTATTGTATTTAGAAATGATCTTAGGCTGAAGATTTTCTTCTGAGGCAGCATGGGTGTGTTTATTTGTTGGATATTGTGAGAACCAATTGCAGAGAAGACTACCAGTACTTTAAGTCTTATGTGACATAGACCATCTCTCGACTAACCTGGACTCTTGATATTTAAACCTTAAGTACGATTTCCAGGACTCAGAAGCTTTTTCCATACTCGAGAGCTCAAGAGATTATGGCTTGTGCATAGTGAAGGATCAAGACTAACCAAATGAACATTAAGACTCAAGCCCAGGGTTTCACGAATCTTTAAGTGTAGGTTGGTCCCAATTTCAGCTCGTGTCTTCGGATTGACCCTTAAAAAGATGATGGAAAACTCAACTCCCATTTTATCACATTTGTGGCTCAAAGAATATATGGAAGAAACATGGTATTTGTAACTTGCCCTGAAAAACTTTTTAGGGAGAAGACTTTATAGATATTTGCGAGATATACTGACTTATTTGCACATTTTTTTTGTTTAAAACAAGTGTCAGTATATCTCTTACAACTTTATTTGGAAGAGCACACTTTTCTTTTGGTGGGAGAGTTCCTTTTTGGTGGAAAGAGTTTCTCCTAGACACAAGACTAAAGCCTGGGAGAAAAAGTCTACCTACGTGCATAGGTAAGGACTCCACCTTCCCTAATGAACACAAGGGTTGGATCTTATGTTCACTTGGTCTTTCTTGATATGTGTAGTGTGAAGCAAGATTACTTAGGCTCTCGAGTAGAAGCAAACCAACGGATCATGTACTGATGTCTCAAGTACAAGAATACGTCCTTAGTTAGGAGAGATTCCGATCCATCTTATCAATGCTCATGTGAATTAAGTGGAGCCTAAGCGAATCAAGCTTCTGTGGCCTGGAAGGTCATCAAAACAGTGGTTGAATATCCATAAACACTTATTGTATTTTTTTGTTTCAGCCTTCAGATCATTACTAAACACCTTTTTTTTTATGCTATGTACATATTTATAGAAGGATGGAAGCTGCATGATACCATATAATACCCAGATCCTATGGATGCCTATCCACCCCCCCATGCCAAATGATGCTATGTCCTCATATGCATGCAGGGTAGGGTAGAGGAAGGTCCAAAGATCGGGAAACGAGATCTGAGGTTCAAGGTATAGAGTAGGGTGGTAGGGTGGGTGGATGGTGGGTGGTGAAGTGAAAAGGTGCAAAGTGAAGTGTATGTGACAGTGGAGGAGAGTTACTGGGGTGCCTCCCAACGAGCGCTAAATTTAACATCCCCAGCTGGACTCAGAATGAGGCACGACATTAGTTACCCTCCAGCAGGGCAACAGTTTCTCCAACGGGGGCAGGTTCGTGAGTAAGATAGGGTTTTAAACTCTGCCCATTGACCATAAATTCATGCCCAGATTTGGGATCTTCAATTTCAACGGCCCCGTTGGGAAATGGTCTCGAGACTAGGAACGGACCAGTCCATTTGGACTTCAATTTCTCAGGAAAGAATTTGAGCCGGGCTTTGTAAAGCCAAACTTGCTGAGATGGCTCAAATTCCTTCCACTGAATTCGGCTGTTGTGAAAAGCCTTAGTGCGTTGCTTGAAAGTTAAGGCAGAATCATAGACTTCACGAGGGAGCTCTTCCAACTCTTGGAGTTGGAGTTTCCTTTCTCGACCACATAGTTCTGGGTCGAGGTTACATTGGCGAATCGCCCAATAAGCGCGGTGCTCCAGCTCCACGAGCAAGTGACAAGGCTTCCCGTAAACGATTCTATAAGGAGACATACCAAGGGGAGCCTTGATGGGGGTCCGATACGCCCAAAGTACATCAATCAGCTTGTCAGACCAATCCTTACGATCAGGCAAAATCATTTTCTGGAGAATTTGCTTGATTTTCCAGTTCGACACCTCAGCTTGCCCGTTCATCTGAGGATGATACAGAGATGCAATACGATGGTGGACTCCATATTTCCTCAGAAGTGCCCGAAAAGAAGCATGGGTAAAATGGCTTCCTCCATCCGAGATAATGGCTCGAGGGATCCCAAAGAGTGCAAAAATACGGTCTTTGACAAATCGAGTGGATATGACATGGTCAGCATGGCACATGGGAATAGCCTCAATCCATTTCGAAACATAATCAACAGCCATGAGGATGTATTCGAAGCCGTTGGAAGGAGGAAAGGGACCCATGAAATCGATTCCCCAAATGTCAAAGATTTCAGCAGCTAGGATGGGTTGCAAGGGCATCATGTCATGACATGACATTGACCCTAACGACTAGCACCAAGTGCAATGTCTGGCATAATTGTGTGCATCCTGGTGAAGGGAGGGCCAAAAGAAACCACACTGCAACACCTTGGCTACAGTTTTCCTCCCAGAGAAATGGCCTCCGCAGGCCTGGTCGTGGCAGAAGGATAGTGCACTAGGGAATTCGCTGTCAGGAATACAGCGACGGATGATCTGATCAGCACCTATTCGAAAAAGAAGTGGATTATCCCAGAAATAATACTTTGCTTCTGCAATGAGATGCTCGCACTGGTTTTTAGGCCAGCCACGTGGAAGGGAACCAGAAGCAAGGTAATTGGCATTGTCGACATACCAAGGTTCACTTGCCACATTAATTGCTAATAGGTGCTCATCGGGAAAAACCTCTTTGATTGGTAGGGTAAGTCCAATGTGGCCCGGGTCCAGTCTTGAGAGATGATCAGCCACAACATTCTGGGCTCCGGCCTTATCACAGATCTCAATGTCAAATTCTTGGAGCAGAAGGATCCAACGAATCAGTCTAGGCTTGGCATCCTTCTTGTGCGTGAGATGGCGAATGGCTACATGGTCAGTGAATACAATAACATGTGAGTCCAGAAGGTAAGAGCAGAATTTCTCCAGCCTAAAGATGACTACCAGTAGTTCTTTCTCAGTGGTTGTATAATTACGCTGGGCCTCGTCCAACGTCTTACTGGCGTAGTACACCACGAAAGGGTGTCTATCGCGTCTTTGTCCTAGGATGGCTCCGACTACAAGGTCAGAAGCATCACACATGAGTTCAAAGTCGAGGGACCAATCAAGTGGCTGGAGAACAGGGGCCTTGGTGATAGCATCACGCAACTGCATGAATGCTCATATGCAGTCAGGGCCCATATCAAAGGGTACGTCGGTCGATAAGAGATGAGTTAAAGGTCTAGAAATCTTGGAGAAGTCTTTGATGAATCTCTTATAGAAATCATGTGTCCTAAGAAGGAGCAGATTTGTTTGACAGAGTCAGGCACAGGTAAATCAGCAATTACATCAAGCTTAGCTCTGTCAACCTCGATACCCCTATCAGAGATGATATAGCCGAGAATAATTCCCTCGTGTATCATAAAATGACTTTTTTCCCAGGAAAGCACGAGGTTCACATCAATACATCTCCTAAGGATACGAGTCAGGTTGGCAAGACAATCATCGAAAGAGGGTCCAAAGACCGAAAAGTAATCATGAAAACCTCGAGAAAGTCACCCACCATGTCATGGAATATCGCCATCATACATCTCTGGAAAGTTGCTGGCACGTTACAAAGTCCGAACGGCATCCTTCTAAATGCAAAGGTGCCGAAGGGGCAGGTAAAGGTGGTTTTCTCTTGGTCCCTGGGGTTAATTGCCACCTGGTTATATCTAGAGAATCCATCTAGGAAACAGAAAATTTTATTTCCCGCTAACCGCTCCAGGATTTGGTCAATGAAAGGTAGCAGAAGTGATCTTTCTTAGTTGCAGCATTTAGTTTCCTATAATCTACACACATGATGGTCGGCCCGGATAGGTTGTTAATATGATATTTTTATCGTTGAAATGTGTATAGTGGTTAACCTAATTCAGACCTAACCATCTCTTTACAAAATTTTTAACCTGGCCTAATTGATTTTATCTTGTCACTTTTAGGCCCAGGGTCGAACTCAGGGAAGTGGGGTTCAAGTCGAGTTTCTACGTTTTCCTTAAAACGCGTCTCTTCCGTTCGTTTATTCTGTTTTTGGTATTTTTCTTATTTAGGTTTTTTTTCTGGTAATCCTTGTTCTTGAGGCACACCCTCAAAATTGTGTCCTTGGCTTTTAGCCAAAACAGAGTTTCAAAACACGTCTTGCTACTTGCAAGATGGGGTACCTGCAAATCAAAGATTATCTTTTCACTTTTATACCTTTTTTTTATCTTTTTACTAAGAAGGAAGCTAACAGATAGAAAGTAAATATAGTAGCTATAGATATATATTTATATGTAGTATATATATAAAGGGGTGGGGGTGGAGGTGACGATGGAGTGTAGCACTATGTCGAGTCAGTCGACGTCTAGAGAGACGCAACCAACACGACTAGGTGCCGCGTGGAGTGTGGATGGAGGATGGATGTGTCCACGCTTTCTGTACGCGCTGTATCGCAGAATATCAGCAACTGGTGCAAATATTCCCGCGATACAGCGTATAGTAAATAACGTGAAAATATATGTACATATGTATGTATATAAATGTATAAGTATATATGTATAGATATATATAGATATATATATATATAGGTGTATATATATATATATATATATATATATATATATATATATATATATGTATGTATATATGTATATAGCTATGTATATATGTATATAAGTATATATATATAATACTATATAGATATATATATATATATATGTATATAAGTATATATGTATCTAGATATATATGTATATATATATGTGTATATGTATAAGTATATAGATATGTATATATATATATATGTATATGAGTATGTGTATATATATATATATATATATATTATATATCTATATGTATATATATATTATATTATATGTATGTATACATAACTATATAGATATACTATGTATATATAAGTATATATATATAGATATATGTATACGTATATATATATATATATATATATGTGTATGTATATATGTTACTATGAGTGTGTGTGTGTGTGTGTCGGTGAATGGGTGTGTGTGTGTTGCTGTAAGTGAAAAAAGAGAGAGAGAGAGAGAGAGAGAGAGAGATAGAGAATACGTGAGAGAGAGAGAGCGGCAGACAGAGAGGGAGCGGGCGGGAGAGATCGGCGGAGAGAGAGAGAGTGCCAGAGAGAGAAAGAGCGGGCGGGAGAGATCGCGAGCGCGGACGATGGCAGCGAGTTAAGGCGTCTGCTCGCGACGGCGGACGTCTGACGCCGCGTCGTCTGAAGGCGGAGGCGGACGTCTGAAGATCGTGGATGCAGGCGCGTCTTCGCGCGGAGAAGGTGAGGCGTCTGCAGGCCGGGTGCGAGGAAGGAGAGCGGGCGATGGCGTGCTCGGAGAGGGCGGCGGGGAGTCTGCAGTCGGTCGTGGAGGGTTGCAGAGGTTCGTGGGGGTCGGCGCGAGGCCGTAGCCGGCCGCTGCAGTGCGCGCAGCGGCCTGTCGCGGGTGGAATTGCAGAGGCGACAGAGCAGAGGCGGAGACGGGGAACGGGCCTGCAGGCGCGCGCGGAGGGTTGCGCGCCTGCGGGGAAGGTCGCGGAGGAGGCGGGGGTGCTGCTGCTGCTGCTGTCACCGCTGGGCTGCTGCTGCTGCTGCTGCTTCAAGCTTCGGACCTTGAAGCAGCAGCAATGGCGTGGAGATGAAAACGAAGAGAAAAGAAAACACCACGCCCACCTGCTCGTTGAAGAGCTGGGCGGTGGTGTTCCCACTGTGGTGGTGAGCACCACAGTGGGTTCTCCTGCTCGTCGGGTGCCTCCTCGACGGAGGGCCGGCGTATGGGAGGGGAGAATGGGCGAGGAAGGTGGTGGACTGCAGCGTGGCGTTTTTCAGCCGCCGCCCCCCCCCGTCGCGAGGAAGAGCTGCGGCTTTATAGAGGAGGAGAGCATGGCGGGGAGGCATGGCAGCAGCAGGGAGAGGCGTTGGAGAGTGGCAGCTGCAGGGAGAGGCGCGGGAAGGACAGCAGGGAGAGGCGCATGGCGTTGCATGCGGCTGCGGGAGGAGTTGCAGCCGCGGGAAGAGAACAAAGAGAGATGAAAATAAAAATAGAGAAGGGACTTTTGCAAAGAAACACTTGATAAAAAAAATAATTATGCAAGCCATTTATTCCATTCTCTTCTCCTCTCAATTAAATGCATGCATGCAAGCATTTTTACAAATGCGACTATAGCATTATAATATACATAGTTAATGCTAGAAAATAGCATAAGAAGGCGTTCTTATAGGCGTGTTTTGAGGTGCAAACATATACCCCCATGCCTATCTTTTGCTAGTCCCTAGCAAAACCGTATTTAGAAATGATCTTAAGCTGAAGATTTTCTTCTGAGATGATATCGGTGTGTTTATTATCGGATATTGTGAGAACCAATTGTAGAGAAGATTACCAGTACTTTAAGTCTTACATGACAAAGATTATCTCTCAACTAACCAGGACTCTTGATATTTAAACCTTAAGTACGATTTCCAGGACCCAGGAGGTTTTGCCATACTCGAGAGCTCAAGAGGTTATGGTTTGTGCATAGTGAAGGATCAAGACTGACCAGATGAACCTTAAGACTCACTCCCAGGGTTTCACGAATTTTTAAGTACAGGTTGGTCCCAATTTCAGCTCGTGTTTTCGGATTGACCCTTAAGATGATTACGGAAAACTCAACTCCCATTTTCTGATTTTTTTTTTTTTTTTTTTGTGGCTCACCGAAAAACAAAGTATACAGACATTTATGAGATATACCGACTCTTTTGCAACATCTTTTTTTTTTTTTTTTTTTTTTGAAACACCTGTCAGTATATCTCTTACAACACATTTTGACAGAGCAGACTTTTTTTTTTTTTTTTTGGTGGGAGAGTTTCTTTTTGGTGGAAAGAGTCACTCCTAAACACAAGACTAAAGCCTGGGATAAAAAGTCTACCTGCGCGTACAGGTAAGGACTCCACCTTCCCTAATGAACACTAGGGTTGGATCTTATGTTCACCTGTCCTTTCCTGATATGTGTAGTGTGAACCAAGTTTACTTAAGCTCTCAAGAAAAAGCAAACCAACGAATCCTGTACTGGTGTCTCAGGTACAAGAAACGTTCTTAGTTAGGAGAGATTTTGATCTATTTCGTCAATGCTTTAAGTGAATTAAGCCGAGCCTGAGCGAATCAAGCTTCTGTGGCCTGGAAATTCTTCAAAACAGAGGTTGAATATCCATAAATACTTATTGTATTTTTTTTTCAGCTTTTAGATCATTACTAAACACCATTTATTACTAATATATATATATTTTTTTTCTTTTCTTTTCTTTTTTTTCTTTTTCTTGCATATTTATAAATAGGTGGTAATTGTCTGATACCATAAAATACCCGGATCCTATGGATGCCTATCCACCCCCCCATGCCAAACAATGCTATGTCCTCATATGCATGCAAGGAAAGGCAGAGAACGGATGACAGATCGGGTAACAAGAGCTGAGGTTCAGGGTATAGATCAGGGTGGAAGGGTGGTTGGATGGTGGGTGGTGAAGAGAAAAGTGAAGTGATTGCGATAGAGGTGTGAAAAGTGATGGTGGATGGTGAGTGCTGTTAGGGTGCCTCCCAACAAGCGCTGAATTTAATGTCCCCAGCTGGACTCAGAATGAGGCAAAGAATTAGTTACCCTCCAGCAGGGCAACGGTTTCTCCAACGGGGGCAGGTTCATGAGTCAGATAGGGTTTCAAACGCTGCCCGTTGACCGTAAATTTACGCCCAGATTTGGGATCTTCGATTTCGACGGCCCCATTGGGGAATGGTCTTGAGACCAGAAAAGGACCAGTCCATTTGGACTTTAATTTCCCAGGAAAGAATTTGAGTCGGGCATTATAGAGCCAAACTTGCTGAGATGGCTCAAATTCCTTCCGCCGAACATGGCTGTCATGAAAAGCCTTAGTCCGCTGTTTAAAGGTTAGAGCAGAATCATAGGCTTCACGACGGAGCTCTTCCAGCTCTTGGAGTTGGAGTTTCCTTTCTCGTTCACACAAGTCTGGGTCGAGGTTACATTGGCGAACCGCCCAATAAGCGCGGTGCTCCAACTCCACAGGCAAATGACAAGGCTTCCCGTAAACGATTCTATATGGAGACATACCAAGGGGAGCCTTGAAGGCGGTCCGATACGCCCAAAGTGCGTCAGTCAGCTTGTCGGACCAATCCTTACGGTCAGGCCGAACCGTTTTCTGGAGAATCTGCTTGATTTGCCGGTTCGACACTTCCGCCTGGCCGTTCGTCTGAGGATGATACGGGGTTGCGATACGATGGTGGACTCCGTATCTCCTCAGAAGTGCCCGAAAAGAAGCATGGGTAAAGTGGCTTCCTCCATCCGAGATAATGGCCCGAGGGATCCCAAAACGCGCAAAGATATGGTCTTTGACGAATCGGGTGGAGATAACATGGTCAGCACGGTGCGCGGGAATAGCCTCGATCCATTTTGAAACATAGTCGACGGCCACGAGGATGAATTCGAAGCCGTTGGATGGAGGAAAGGGACCCATGAAGTCAATTCCCCAGATGTCGAAGATTTCCGCAGCTAGGATGTGTTGCAAGGGCATCATGTCACGACGTGCCATTGACCCTAATGACTGGCACCTAGTGCAATGTTTGGCATAAGCGTGCGCGTCCTGGTGAAGGGAGGGCCAAAAGAAACCGCACTACAACACCTTGGCTGCAGTTTTCCTCCCAGAGAAATGGCCTCCACAGGCCTGATCGTGGCAGAAGGATAGCACACTGGGGAACTCACTGTCAGGAATACAGCGACGGATGATTTGATCAGCACCTATCCGAAAAAGAAGTGGATTATCCCAGAAATAATACTTTGCTTCTGCCATGAGACGCTCACGCTGGTTTTTAGGCCAGCCACGTGGAAGAGATCCAGAAGCAAGGTAATTGGCAATGTCGGCATACCACAGTCCACTTGCCGCATTTATTGCCAATAGGTGCTCATCAGGAAAAACTTCATTAATTGGCAGAGTAAGTCCAATATGGCCAGGGTCCAGTCTGGAAAGGTGATCAGCCACAACATTCTGGGCTCCGACCTTATCACGAATCTCAATGTCAAATTCCTGGAGCAGAAGGATCCAACGAATCAGTCTAGGCTTGGCATCCTTCTTGTGCATGAGATGGCGAATGGCCGCGTGATCAGTGAAAACAATAACGTGAGAGCCCAGAAGGTAAGAACGGAATTTTTCCAGCCCAAAGACGACTGCCAGTAGTTCCTTTTCAGTGGTAGTATAATTACGCTGGGCCTCGTCCAACGTCTTACTGGCGTAGTATACCACGAAGGGGTGTCTATCGCGTCTTTGTCCCAGGATGGCTCCGACTGCAAGGTCTGAAGCGTCACACATAAGTTCAAAGTTGAGGGACCAATCAGGCGGCTGGAGAACAGGGGCCTTGGTGACAGCATTACGCAGCTGCGTGAATGCTTGTATACAGTCAGGGCCCATGTCGAAGGGCACGTCGGTTGATAGGAGATGAGTTAAGGGTCGAGAAATTTTGGAGAAGTCTTTGATGAATCTCCTATAGAAGCCGACGTGTCCCAAGAAGGAGTGGATTTGTTTGACAGAACCAGGCACAGGTAAATCAGCAATGATATCGAGCTTAGCTCTGTCAACCTCGATACCCCTATCAGAGATGATATGTCCAAGAACAATTCCTTCGTGCACCATAAAATGACTTTTTTCCCAGGAAAGCACGAGGTTTACATCAATACATCTCCTAAGGATGCGAGTCAGGTTGGCAAGACATTTGTCGAAAGATGGTCCAAAGACTGAAAAGTCATCCATGAAGACCTCGAGAAAGTCACCCACCATGTCATGAAATATCGCCAGCATGCATCTCTGGAAAGTTGCTGGCGCGTTACAAAGTCCGAACGGCATCCTTCTAAAGGTGAAGGTGCCGAAAGGGCAGGTAAAAGTGGTTTTCTCTTGGTCTCGGGGGTCTATTGCCACCTGGTTATATCCTGAGAATCCATCCAGGAAGCAGAAAAATTTATTTCCTGCTAACTGCTCCAGGATTTGGTCAATAAATGGTAGCGGGAAGTGATCTTTCTTGGTTGCAGCATTGAGTTTCCTATAATCTACATACACTCTCCAAGATGTAGGAGTGCGTGTAGGGATGGATTCGCCCCTGTCATTGACACGGATGGTGAGTCCTGCCTTTTTGGGCACAACGTGAATCGGACTCACCCAGGGGCTATCGCTGATCGGGTAGATTATACCCGCATCCAGCCACTTAATGATTTCATTCTTAACGACCTCCTGCATGTTAGGGTTGAGACGTCGCTGCATCTCGCGAGAAGGTCGAGCCTCCTCCTCCGTATATATACGATGAGTGCAGTAGGAGGGACTAATACCAGATAAGTCTGATAAAGACCATCCAATAGCTGCCTTGTGTTCTAGGAGGACCTTAGTTAGTTTGCACTCCTGCTCCATGGTTAATTTTGAACTGATGATTACAGGGAGCGTTTCATTTGGTCCCAGGAAAACATACTTGAGTGTATTAGGTAGCACTTTTAGCTCGGGAGTGGATGGGGAAGGATCTGGCATTTCTTGGGACGAGAGTGTCCCAGACGGGTAGGAGAACAAGTTAGGAGGAAGAAACTGGCCTTCAGATTGGCCAAGAAGAGGGGCTTCTTGGATAGATGGATCCAAAAATGAATAGCCCCAGTGAGAAGTATATGGGCTCAAGGTCCCAGTGTGGATTTGTAAATCCGCCTGATTTGGCGGGGAAGAAAGGGCAATTCGGTCTTCATGAGTGTGGACTGACAGTGAGTAGCCCGGATATGACTCAGACCACGAGGTATGGGAAGCGGAGAAAACCTCGTCAGAAGTCTGGCCAGGAGAAGGTACTGGACAAGGGAGGGATTGGGGAACGTCACAGTATGCGTTGGTCAGGCAGTTATCAGTGTTTATAGGTAATCCGCAACAGTCCGAATAGGTCCCAATTAGTCCGATACACGCGCTGACGGCCATGTCCTCGTCAGACGTGTCATCCTCAATGCAATCGCAATCAAAGTTCTTGGCTGCCTTGAATATGTTAAGCTTGAGCTTCTCAGATCCAACGGCAATCTCAATACAGCCCGACTCGCAGTCAATGTGGGCGCGGGCTGTGGCCAAGAAAGGTCGACCGAGGATGATCGGACAATCAGAAAGTGAACTAGGAACTTCCATATCTAAAATAAGAAAGTCAACAGGAAAACAGAGACTGTTGACCCTAACCACCACGTCTTCCACCACACCCTTCGGGATTTTGACAGAACGATCTGCCAACTGTAACGTGACAGGGGTGGGTTTCAGATTTCCCAAGGAAAATTTTTTGAGAATGATGGTCGGTATGAGATTGATGGAAGATCCTAGATCAAGCAAGGCACGGTTAAAACTGCAGCCTTGGATGCTACAGGAAATCAGTGGTGTGCCCGGATCTTTCTGCTTCGGTGGTAAGTTTGATAGTATAGCACAACTCGCATGAGGCGAGAGAACCACCGGATTCTTAGTCTTCTTTGACTGTCGCCTGGGTGTTGTGTAGTCTTTGAAAAATCGAGCGACAGTAGGTATGTGGTCGATTGCCTCGAGCAGGGGTACCTTGATTTCTACATCCCTGAACAAATTACGTAGGTTGTTAAAGGCCTGCGTATTTTTCTTTTTGCCTTTTGGCTCCCTTAGTAGAGCCTCAGGGAATGGGACTGATTCTGGCACAAGTTTTGGTGCATCATCCTCTCGCGAATGCGGTATGCATCCCGAATGAGAGGGCGAAGAAGAAGATGGGCCAGGATCAGGTCGAGGCGGATCGACGGTCTGCTTACCGCTCCTCGTAGTGATAGCATTGGACGATGCGGGTCCAGTGGGATCATACGGTGGAGGAGGGTTTGCAATGGGGATATAAGAGTGTGGTGCTGCAGCAGGATTAGCCTGAAATCCCGGTGGAATGCTCGGAGCTTGCAGAACTTGATTATCCTGTCCCTGAGAAGGTCGTACCTGTGGTTGAGAACCACGGGGCACGAAATTTCGCGGGTTTGGAACAGGTTGGGCGGGAAGAGTGCCCTGAGATCGAGTCGCCATGCGTAGTTGACTGATCTCGGCATTCTGCTGCGCCAATTGGTGCTGAAGAGAGGTCATGTTCTCTTCATGGCGCTTTGACATTTCCGTCATCATTCGCATCAATTTGTCAAGAGGGCTTGATGCGTGTTCAGTTTGTGGTACGCAAGGGCCTGATGGCGGATTTGCCATAGGATTAAACTGGACCCTTGGGATGACGGGTGCGGACGGTCGCATTGGTCCACCCGCGGGGTTTTGGCGCTGCGGGTTGTTGGACCATGCAAAGTTCGGATGATTACGCCACCCTGGGTTATAAGTGGCAGAGAACGGGTTGTTCCCCAGGGCGCAAGCATCTTCTATGCCAGAAGACGCGTCCGCATGTAGATATGCGTCTGAGCACACGGAGGCTTGGTCCTCCGTGTCGAAATACTGGCTCGCAGAAGCCAGTTCCACATGACTTACCGAGTCGCTTGGCGCGACACTCGATAAGGAAGGTCTAACGGGGTTTCTCGGGATAAGCCTGGTATTAGAAGAACTTGGATTGTGACGAAGTGGTGAAGACGTGGTGTTTGCCATAGATCGGGCGGGGTTGGCCAGAAGCTCGTCCAGCTTCTTGTGCACGACGGAGACTTCATCCAGTTTTTGTGCAATAAGGCTTAGATCAGTGGATGAATGGGAGGGTCCCGTGTCAACTTCGTGGACATTTCGGGGCTGGCTGGTACGATTAAAGGCGACAATGGAAGCATTGTTCATTGAGTTTTCACTCATATTTTCAAATAGCTCGAATGCTCCATTCTCGTCTTTATTCATAAAGTTCCCTCCGCAGGAAGCGTCTGCAATCTGCTTCAAAGTCTCATTTAGCCCATAGTAGAAAATCTGGGCTATATGCCACTTAGGCAGACCGTGGTGCGGACACTTCCTGAGGAGGTCGTTATACCTCTCCCATGCCTCATGAAATTGTTCGCCGTTTTGTTGCGTAAATGAAGTGATAGCACGGCGAAGCGCATTGGTTCGCCCGATTGGGAAGAACTTCTTGAGAAACGTTGTTCGCATCTCTTCCCAAGAGTGGATGGTTCTCCCAAGGGTGCGTAACCATTGCGACGCTTTATCCCGTAATGAAAACGGGAACATCTTCATGAGGACTATAGATAACCCGACATTTCTTGGTTTAACGGTTTCAGCAAGTCAGGTTAGGTCTTCCAAGTGGAGAAATGGGTCTTCACTTGCAAGACCATGAAAGTGAAAATTGATTAGGCCAATTATGTTTGGTTTTAATTCAAAGTCGTCCCCGCCCATGGGGACCCGAATTTGTCCTATGGTCTCTGTAGCAGCGGGATTCTGATAAGAGCTAAGAGACCTAGGCTCCTCCCGTTCGGGAGGGTTCTGCATTTCCTCCAATGTTTCCTGAATGGCTTCCATTTGCTCATTATACATTTCCATTTGGGCTTGGAGGCGGGTTATGGGATCTAAGGCTCCACCACCTGGTGGGTTCTGAGGGCGGTTTCCTCCCTCGGGATTTGGGGGTGGGCGTGCAGCCATGTTTGTGGAGGAGGAGGACGATTCGGCTCTTTTTCTAGATTTATCAGTCAATACAAGCAATTCAGGGTTTTGTGACCTCCTCCCAAACATGCACTATCACAGGAAGAATTGGGGAGATGAGAAGGGAAAAGGGATGAGAGAAATGACGCCGCAAAGGTACACTTGATTACAAATCAATACAGTCAAGTTCCTAACCTCTACAGTGTGCCCTTAGACCTAAAGATCTAAGTTACCTACTATCACGAACTACGGAACCGAATGCGAGCACCACGGAACCACCGGGCCAGATTGAAAGGCCGTTTGCCCCAGTCTTAGACACCCGATAGCACGCGGGAACTCTCACCAGCACGTAGTCGCTACACACAGGTAGTTAGACCTCCAATCCTTAGTAAGGGTCAAGTTACTACCAGTTTTAATTAGAGGCTTAGGGTCAAGTGCTTTTGGAATGTGAAGGGCGTTGTTTATGGGTAATGCCCAAGTGATTGATTTTAAGAGTGTGTAAGAACAAGCATGCAATGGGGAAATCTCCCCGAATTGAAGTTTTAATTGGTGAATGGTTTTTAGAGTTCAACCTTAAGTAGTATGAATTTTAGGATTTTGCTGAATTACCAATTCAACCAATCTCCGGGTTTTGCAAGAATACAGGTTTTCTTTCTAAAGCCCAAGAAACCCTTCTTCAATTATCAGTTAGTTAATGCATGCTAAAATGCAATGGGCTACCCTAAATGGAGATTTCTATGTGTGGATGCGCGAATCAATTTTATACCAATGTGAAAGGGAGCCAAAACACTTCAATTCAAGTGCTCCCAATCACCAGAAAGATATCCACACACAAGGCTTCAACCAACAGATAAAGAAAGTAAAATTGTTGGGGTTGAAGTATTCAGGATCGAATCACAGGCAAGTTTGAAAAGTCGTGGTGGGGTTGGAATCAACTCAATTCCAAATTTCCCCACCAAAAATGTGATCCTGAATTAAAGATAAGTGAGGCAAAAGAGGGATACAAGCAATCTTTTTCTTTGCCTCAAAGAATACTTTCCACGGCGAAAAATCTAAGAATCAAGATTCTAGGATTTTCGCTATGCGAAGTAAGGCAGGAAATCCCGGGGCAGTGGGAGTGAAGACAACCAATCAATCAAGTGAATTTTAATCCACTTGCCCTCAAGAAATCCCAAAAAGTTTTTCTAGTTTTTAGTTTTAAAATTTTTTTTTTTTATTGTGGTGGCAAGTTAACCCTAATTTGATGAGAAAAGAAAACCTACTTGTTCGGCAACGTGTGCGAAGCTCCAATGCGATGTCGGCGTCTTCACGCTCTCGTTCCCGCCTTGGATCTGCTCACGTCCTCGACTTCGTCAGCCTTCTTCTCCTTCCACCAGGTTCACCTGCACACCAAAAACAACAATACCCGTGAAGAGAGAAGAGACAAATTTAAAGGAATTGGATAGAAACTTACTCGAAAGTGCACCTCCCTGGCAACGGCGCCAGAAAAGTTATGATGGTCGGCCCGGATAGGTTGTTAATATGATATTTTTATCATTGAAATGTGTATAGTGGTTAACCTAATTCAGACCTAACCATCTCTTTACAAAATTTTTAACCTAGCCTAATTGATTTTATCTTGTCACTTTTAGGCCCAGGGTCGAACTCAGGGAAGTGGGGTTCAAGTCGAGTTTCTACGTTTTCCTTAAAACGCGTCTCTTCCGTTCGTTTATTCTGTTTTTGGTATTTTTCTTATTTAGGTTTTTTTTCTGGTAATCCTTGTTCTTGAGGCACACCCTCAAAATTGTGTCCTTGGCTTTTAGCCAAAATAGAGTTTCAAAACACGTCTTGCTACTTGCAAGACGGGGGTACCTGCAAATCAAAGATTATCTTTTCACTTTTATACCTTTTTTTTATCTTTTTACTAAGAAGGAAGCTAACAGATAGAAAGTAAATATAGTAGCTATAGATATATATTTATATGTAGTATATATATAAAGGGGTGGGGGTGGAGGTGACGATGGAGTGTAGCACTATGTCGAGTCAGTCGACGTCTAGAGAGACGCAACCAACACGACTAGGTGCCGCGTGGAGTGTGGATGGAGGATGGATGTGTCCACGCTTTCTGTACACGCTGTATCGCAGAATATCAGCAACTGGTGCAAATATTCCCGCGATACAGCGTATAGTAAATAACGTGAAAATATATGTACATATGTATGTATATAAATGTATAAGTATATATGTATAGATATATATAGATATATATATATAGGTGTATATATATATATATATATATATATATATATGTATGCATATATGTATATAGCTATGTATATATGTATATAAGTATATATATATAATACTATATAGATATATATATATATATATGTATATAAGTATATATGTATCTAGATATATATGTATATATATATGTGTATATGTATAAGTATATAGATATGTATATATATATATATGTATATGAGTATGTGTATATATATATATATATATATATTATATATCTATATGTATATATATATTATATTATATGTATGTATACATAACTATATAGATATACTATGTATATATAAGTATATATATATAGATATATGTATACGTATATATATATATATATATATATGTATGTATATATGTTACTATGAGTGTGTGTGTGTGTGTTGCTGTAAGTGAAAAAAAAGAGAGAGAGAGAGAGAGAGAGAGAGATAGAGAATACATGAGAGAGAGAGAGCGGCAGATAGAGAGGGAGCGGGCGGGAGAGATCGGCGGAGAGAGAGAGAGCGCCAGAGAGAGAAAGAGCGGGCGGGAGAGATCGCGAGCGCGGACGATGGCAGCGAGTTAAGGCGTCTGCTCGCGGCGGCGGACGTCTGACGCCGCGTCGTCTGAAGGCGGAGGCGGACGTCTGAAGATCGCGGATGCAGGCGCGTCTTCGCGCGGAGAAGGTGAGGCGTCTGCAGGCCGGGTGCGAGGAAGGAGAGCGGGCGATGGCGTGCTCGGAGAGGGCGGCGGGGAGTCTGCAGTCGGTCGCGGAGGGTTGCAGAGGTTCGCGGGGGTCGGCGCGAGGCCGTAGCCGGCCGCTGCAGTGCGTGCAGCGGCCTGTCGCGGGTGGAATTGCAGAGGCGACAGAGCAGAGGCGGAGACGGGGAACGGGCCTGCAGGCGCGCGCGGAGGGTTGCGCGCCTGCGGGGAAGGTCGCGGAGGAGGCGGGGGTGCTGCTGCTGCTGCTGTCGCCGCTGGGCTGCTGCTGCTGCTTCAAGCTCCGGACCTTGAAGCGGCAGCAATGGCGTGGAGATGAAAACGAAGAGAAAAGAAAACACCACGCCCACCTGCTCGTTGAAGAGCTGGGCGGTGGTGTTCCCACTGTGGAGGTGAGCACCACAGTGGGTTCTCCTGCTCGTCGGGTGCCTCCTCGACGGAGGGCCGGCGTATGGGAGGGGAGAACGGGCGAGGAAGGTGGTGGACTGCAGCGTGGCGTTTTTCAGCCGCCCCCCCCCCCCCCCCCCCCCCCGTCGCGAGGAAGAGCTGCGGCTTTATAGAGGAGGAGAGCATGGCGGGGAGGCATGGCAGCAGCAGGGAGAGGCGTTGGAGAGTGGCAGCTGCAGGGAGAGGCGCGGGAAGGACAGCAGGGAGAGGCGCATGGCGTTGCATGCGGCTGCGGGAGGAGTTCCAGCCGCGGGAAGAGAACAAAGAAAGATGAAAATAAAAATAGAGAAGGGACTTTTGCAAAGAAACACTTGATAAAAAAAATAATTATGCAAGCCATTTATTCCATTCTCTTCTCCTCTCAATTAAATGCATGCATGCAAGCGTTTTTACAAATACGACTATAGGATTATAATATACATAGTTAATGCTAGAAAATAGCATAAGAAGGCGTTCTTATAGGCGTGTTTTGAGGTGCAAACAACACACTCTCCAAGATGTAGGTGTGTGTGTAGGGATGGATTCGCCCCTGTCATTGATACGGATGGTGAGTCTCGCCTTTTTGGGTACGACGTGAATCGGACTCACCCAGGGGCTATCGCTGATCGGGTAGATTATACCCGCATCCAGCCACATAATAATTTCCTTTTTAACGACCTCCCGCATGTTAGGGTTGAGACTTCGCTGCATCTTGCGGGAAGGTCGAGCCTCATCCTTCGTATATATACGGCGAGTGCAGTAGGAGGGGCTAATGCCAGTTAAGTCTAATAAAGACCATCCAATGGCTGCCTTGTGTTCCATAAGGACCTTTGTTAGTTTGCACTCTTGCTCCCTGGTCAATTTTGAACTAATGATTACGGGGAGCGTTTCATTTGGTCCCAAGAAAACATACTTAAGCGAATCAGGCAACTCTTTCAACTCGGGAGTGGATGGTGAAAGATATGGCATTCCTTGGGACGAGAGTGTCCCAAGCAGATCAAAAGAAAACAAGTCAAAAGGAAGAAGTTGGCCTTCAGTTTGGCCAAGAAGAGGGGCATCTTGGATAGATGGATCCAGAAAGGGATAGCCCCAGTGAGTAGTATGTGGGCTCAAGGTCCCAGTGTGGAGTTGCAATTCCACCTGATTTGGTGGGAAAGAAAGGGAAATCCAGTCTTCAAGAGTGTGGACCGGCGGTGAGTAGCCCGAATATGACTCAGACCCCGAGGTATGGGAAGCGGAGAAAACCTCGTCAGAAGTCTGGTTAGGAGAAGGTACGGGACAAGGGCGGGATGGCGGAATGTCACAATATGCGTCGATCAGGCAATCGTTAGTTTTTAAATGCAATCCACAGCAGTCAGAATAGGTCCCAACTAGTCTGATACACGCGCTAACGGCCATGTCCTGGTCATACGTGTCATCCTCGATGCTATCACAATCAAAGTTCTTGGCTACCTTGAAGATGTTAAGCTTGAGCTTCTCAGATCCAACGGCAATCTCAATACAGCCCGACTCGCAGTCGATATGGGCGCGGGCTGTGGCCAAGAAAGGTCGACCAAGGATGATCGGACAATCAAAAAGTGAGCTAGGAACTTCCATATCCAAAATAAGAAAGTCAACAGGAAAATAGAGACTGTTGACCCTAACCACCACATCTTCCACCACACCCTTTAGTATTTTGACAGAACGATCTGCCAATTATAACGTGACAGGGGTGGGTTTCAGATTTCCTAAGGCAAATTTCTCGAGCATGATGGTTGGTATAAGATTGATGGAAGATCCTAGATCAAGTAGAGCACGGTTAAAATTGCAGCCTTGGATGCTACAAGAAATAAGTGGTGTGCCTGGATCTTTCTGCTTCGGTGGTAGATTTGATAGTATAGCACAACTCGCATGAGGTTAGAGAACCACTGGATTCTTTGTTTTCTTTAATTGTTGCCTGGGTGTAGTGTAGTCTTTGAAAAATCGGATGATAGTAGGTATGTGGTCGATAGCCTCTAACAAGGGTACCTTAATTTCAACATCCCTGAATAAATTACGCAAGTTATAAAAGGCCTGCGTATCCTTTTTCTTTCCTTTTGGCTCCCTCAGTAGATCCCCAGGGAATGGGACCGATTCTAGCACTAGTTTGGGTGTATCGTCCTCTCGCGAATGCGGTGTGCATCCTGAATGAGAGGGCGATGAAAAAGATGGGCCAGGATCAGGTCGAGGCAGATCGACGGTTTGCTTACCACTCCTCGTAGTAATCGCATTGGACATTGCGGGTCCAGTGGGATCATAAGGCGGAGGAGCGTTCACAATAGGGACATAAGGGTGAGGTGTAGTTGCTGCGAGATTAGCCTGAAATCCCGATGGAATGCTCGGAGCCTGCAAAATCTGATGAACTTGCCCCTTAGAAGGTCGTACCTATGGTTGAGGAGCACGGGGTATGAAATTTCGCGGGTTGGGAACAGGTTGGGCTGGAAGAGTGCCTTGAGATCGAGTCGCCATATGTAGTTGACTGATCTCGACATTCTACTGTGCCAATTGGTGCTGAAGAGAGGTCATGTTCTCTTCATGGCGCTTAGACATTTCCGTTATCATTCACATCAGTTTATCAAGAGGACTCGATGCATGTTCTGTTTGCGCTATGCAAGGACCCGATGGCGGATTCGCCACAGGATTAGACTGGGCCCTTGGGATGACGGGTGTGGACGGTCGCATTGACCCACCCTGTGTTATAAGTAGCAGAAAATGAGTTGTTCCCTAGGGCGCAAGCGTCTTCTAAGCTAGAAGACGAGTCCGTGTGTAAATGTGCATCTGTCAAAATACTGGCTTGTAGAAGCCAGATCCACATGACTTACCAAATCGCTTGGCACGACACTCGGTAAGGAAGATCTCACGGGGTTTTTGGAGATAAGCCTGGTGTTGGAAGAATGAGGATTGTAACGAAGTGGTGAGGTCAGGGTGTTTTCCATAGAACGGGCAGGATTGGCCAGAAGCTCGTCCAGCTTCTTGTGCACAACGGAGACTTCATCCAATTTTTGTGCGATAAGGTTAAGATCAGTGGATGAATGGGAGGGTCCCATGTCAACTTCGTGAGCATTACGGGGCAGGCTAGTACGATTAAAGGTGACAATGGAGGCATTGTTCATTGAGTTTTTGCTCATGTTTTCAAATAATTCAAATGCTCCATTCTCGTCTTTATTCATGAAATTCCCTCCGCAAGAAGCGTCTGCAATCTGCTTCAAAGTCTCATTTAGCCCATAATAGAAAATCTAGGCTATATGCCACTTAGGCAGACCATGGTGCGGACACTTCCAGAGGAGGTCATTATACCTCTCCCAAGCCTCATGAAACTGTTCGCCATTTTTTTGCATAAGGGAAGTTATAGCACGGCGAAGCGCATTGGTTCGCCTGATTGGGAAGAATTTCTTTAGAAATGCTGTTCACATCACTTCCCAAGAATGGATGGTTCTCCCAAGGGTGCGTAACCATTGCGACGCTTTATCCCGCAATGAAAACGGGAACATTTTCATGAGGACAATTGATAACCCGATGTTTATTGGTTTAACCATTTCAGCCAATCGAGTTAGGTCTTCCAAATGGAGAAAAGGATCTTCACTTGCAAGACCATGGAAGTGAAAGTTAATCAGGCCAATTATATTGGGTTTCAATTCAAAATCGTCCCCGCCAATGGGGACCCAAATTTGTCCTGTGGTCTCTATAGCAGCGGGATTTTGATAAGAGCTAAGAGACCTAGGCTCCTCCCATTCGAGAGGGTTTTGCATTTCCTCCAAGGTTTCCCTAATGGCTTCAATATACTCATTATACATTTCCATTTGGGCTTGGAGGTGGGTTATGGGGTCCATGGCTCCACCACCTGGTGGGTTTTGGGGGCGGTTTCCTCCCTCAGGATTTGGGGGTGGGTGTGCAGCCATGTTTGTGGAGGAGGATGACGATTCGATTTCTGTCCTTCTAAAATTATCAGACAATTCAAACAATTCAGGGTTTTGTGACCTCCTCCCAGACATGCACTACTGCAAGAAGAATTAGGGAGATAAGAAGGGAAAAGGGGATGAGAGAAATGACTCCGCAAAGGTACACTTGAAGACAAATCAAGGCAATCAAAGTCCTAACCTCTACAGTGTGCCCTTAGACATAAAGATCTAAGCTACCTACTATCACAACCTACGGAACCAAATGAGAGCACCGCAGAACCACCGCGCCAGATTAAAAGGCCATTTGCCCCAGTCTTAGACACTCGATAGCACATGAGAACCCGTACCAGAACGTAGGCACTACGCGCAGGTAGTTAGACCTCCAATCCTTAATTAGGGTCAAGTTGCTACCAATTTTAATTAGAGGCTTAGGATCAAGTGCTTCAGGAATGTGAAGGGCGTTGTATACGGGTAATGCCCAAGTGCGTTGATTTTAGAAAGTGTGTAAACCAAGCATGCAACGGGGAAATCTCCCCTAATTGAAGTTTTAGTTGGTGAATGGTTTTTAGAATTTCAGCCTTAAGTAGTATGGATTTTAAGATTTCGCTGAGTTACCAATTCAATCAATCTCCAGGTTTTGAGAAAATACAAGTTCTTCTATGCCCAACAAACCCTTCTTCAATGTGAGTTGGTTAATGCATGCTAAAAATTCAATGGGCTTCCCTAGGTGGAAATTTCTTTGTGTGGATGCATGAGTCAATTTTAGGTTAGTGTGAAAGGGAGCTAAATCACTTCAATTCAAGTGCTCCCAATCACCAAAATGATGTTCCACACACAAGGCTTAACCACAAGATAATGTAAAGAAAATCAAAGTGTTGGGGTTGAAATATTCGGGATCAAATCTAAGGCACGTGAAAGGTCGTGGTCGGGTTGGAATCAACTCAATTCCAAGTCTCCCCACCAAAAAAATGTGATCCCGAATTGCGGATAAATGAGGCAAGGAGGGATGGCAATCAATCTATTTAATCTTGCCTCAAAGAATACTTCACACGACGAAATATTCAAGAACCAAGATTCTTGGATCTTCACTATGCGAAGCTTGGCAGGAAATCCAAGGGTAGTGGGGGTGATAGCAAACAATAAAGCAAGTGATTTTTAATCCACTTGCCCCAAGAAATCCCAAGAAGTGTTTTTAGGTTTTTTTTATTATTTTATTTATTTAGGTGACAAGTTAACCTACGTTGCTAAGAGAGAGAGGCCTACCTTTTCAGCAACGTGGGCGAAGCTCCAGTGTGGCGCCGGCGACTTCACGCTCTCGTTCCCACCTTGGATCTACCCACTTCTCTGACTTCCTCTTCTTGCCTCCTCCTTACAACTTGTTCACCTGCACACCAGCAAACAAAAACACCCGTGAAGAGAAGGGAGTGAGAAGAGAAAATCAAAGGAATGGAGTAGAAACTTATCTCAATGAGTACCTCCTCGGCAACGGCACCAGAGAAAGGAGTGGTCGAACTCGAATAGGTTGTGTTAATATGGTGAAATTATCGTTGAAGTGAGTATAGTGGTTAACCTAAATCGAGTCTAACCATCTTTCACAAAATTTTTTTTTACCTGGCCTACTTAATTTTATCTTGGTCACTTTTAGGCCCAGGGTCGATCTCAGGGAGGCGGGGATTAAAGGTGAAGAAGTTTCTATGCCTTACCTAAAATGTATCTCCTCCGTGCATTTATTATGTTTTTGATTTTTTTTCTATTTAAGATTTTTTTGCTGATAATTTTGTCCTCGAGGTACACCCTCAAAATTAGGTCCTTGGCTTTGAGCCAAATTGTTCTTAGCTTTGAGCCAAATTGTTCTTGGCTTTGAGCCAACTTAGGGTTTCCAAAAAACTGGTCCTGCTATTCGCAAGACCGAGTACCTGCAAGACAAGGATTATCTTTTCTCTTTCACTCTTTTTTTTTATCTTTTTAATAGCAGGAAACAAAAGAGAAATAAAAACAAGATAGGTTGCTTATAGAGAAATAAATATAGTCTATATATATATAGATATATATATTACATATATAGGGGTGGGGGTGGAAGTGGAAATGGCGTGTAGCAGTGTCGAGTTGGTGCACATCTAGAAAGATGCAACCAACAAGACGAAGTGCCGCGTAGAGTGTAGGTTGGATGTGTGCAAGTGTGTGCGGAGGCGCTTTGTTTACGCGGGTATCGGGGAATATCAGCAACTGGTGCAAATATTCCCACGATATAACACGTGGTGGAGTGACTAGTGCGTAGGGATATAGGTAGGTGATATGTATGTAAATATATATATGTATATATGTATATATATATATATATATGTGTGTGTGTGTGTGTGTGTGTGTATATATATAGATAGGGTTCTAACTATATAGGTATATATGTAGTTATGTATATATATATAGATATGTAAATATAGATATATATATGTATATATATGTATATATTTATAAATAAATAAATATATATTTATAACCATGTAGATATATATGTATATATAGTAATATAGATATGTATATGTATATAGATATATTTGTATAAGTATCTATGTATATAGATATATATATATAGATATATATATGTATATTATATATATGTATATATATTTATATATATCTATATATATATATATATATATATATATGTAGATATATACTTATGTATATAAGTGAGTGGATATATAAATATATATGTGTGTAGAAGTGAGTTTAAAAGGGTGTGTGTGTGTGTACAAGTGTGTGTGAGAGAGTACACGTGAGTGTGTACTAGTGAGTGTGTGTGTGCATGTACTGGCGGGTGGCTGTGAGAGGGAGCAGGCGAGTTAAGACGTCTGGAGGGGGCACCCGCCGTCTGATCTCTCAAGGGTGCAGATGTGGGCATGAGTGCAGAGGGAACGCGCGGTGCTGTCGTCGTGCACAAGCTGGAGCGGGAGCGTGAGAGGGGGCAACGCAGCGCACTGCGCTGTGGGTGGGAACGGGAGCAGGTGCGGACAGGCGTGGGCGTATGCGAATGCGAGCGCAGACGCTGGAACGCACTCACGTGACTGGCTAGAGGCAATCGGGGCGAGGAGAGAGAGCACACGGCGACCGGATAAGTGAGAAACAAATTGGTCACCACACTGCAGCTACAGTTCTACGCTGAGAGGTGTGAACAGTAGCTACAGTGCCGCGCGAAGTGAGCAACCGGTTGCGGCCGGTTCTGCATGCGCAGGCGCGCTGGAAGGCGTCTGTGCGTGCGGGGAGAGCTTGCAGACGTCGCTGGCGTGCACGCGGTGGCCTGCGTGGCTGCTGGAGGCCGTTGCTGCTGCTGCTGGAGTTTCCGACCTTGGAGCGCTGGCAATGGCAACAAGAGCTTCCAACGAAGAAAATAGAGGGTGAAACCACCATGCCTACCTGCTCACGAAGGAGCTGGGCGATGGTGGAACTCACAGTGGTGGTCATGTTACCACTGTGAGCTTGCTCCTACCCGCAGTGTGTCTTTTCAGTGAGAAGAGAGACTGCGTATGGAGAGGGAGATGGGAAGAAGATGGCTTGGAGGAAGGTGCCTATGGGTGGTGTGTGTTCCAGGCTCATCTTGCGCAAGGGAGAGGGCAGGGCTTTTTAAAGAAGGAGATGCATGCCACCGCCATGCTACTAGCAGCTGAAGTCCAGCCATGCAGTTGGCAAAGGAATGGCGCGAATAGGTTTATGCCCCATGCCCTGAGCCACGCGATGGAGAAGAAATTCAAAGTCAAAATAAAAAAATGAGAATGGTGAATTTGCAATGCAACCCTTGATGAAGACGTTAATTACATGGCCAATTATTCACATTATCCTCCCCTCTCAAATAATTGCCTGCAAGTGTCTTTTTACAAATGCAACTATAGCTACCTAAAATGCAATGGCAGTGCTAGGAAATAACACAAGATGGCATATTTTTTGGTGTATTTTTACTGTGCAATCAGTAGGTTGTCTAGATCCCAGCTTAAGAAATGCACGTTTAATTACTAAACACTTAGGAAGAAGAGGAGAAGTAGAATAAACTAAGGAGATATACACTGGGTTCGCCCTTATGTTGATCCCATAAAAATAAAAGTAGGGAGAAAGCTACCGATCATATAGATACACCTTTAGGCAAAATTCTTTTTAAGGTCACCTAGGGGCGTAGAACCCCGAAGTCCGTTCTGATTTCCGATCAATGAGTCTATCACATTCACCAAAAGATGCTTAGAACTTAAGGTTCACATCAAGTCTTGGGTGGGTTGAGTGGCTGTTGAAAGCTGCTCCGAAACCCTAAACTCAAAAATCCAAAAAAAAAAATAAGAAAAGAAGAAAGAGAGAAAAGGAGATCCTTCTTTGAATAAGGTGAGGGCTTGAGACGGTCTGCATTTTGGCAGATACTCGGGCGCTATTGTGCCTTTGAAGTTCAGGTCCTAAGTAAAAATTTCTTAATGTTGAAAATGACTTTTGCTCGAGTAATCAAATCCTAATTCTTTTATAAATAACATGTAGTTTTTGCTAGGGACTAGCAAAAGATAGGCATGGGGTGTGATGTGCATACATCTAAATAGCCAAAAATGTCTATTAATGCATGTTCTTAGTACCATATTATCATCATGCATTGTAAATATTGCATAACACGCATAATCATGCATTTAGGTCAAATTGTACAAATTATATAGTAATTGTCTCCTTTTATGGCCAGGGACAAGGCGACTTTTAATCAGAGCCCAAACCGAGGATCCAACAATACGGATCTAATCAGGGCGACGACTAGAGTTCAATGACTCCAAGATCACCCTGATCGGACATCCGTAGCACCAGATATAGTCTGAGGAATCTCAAAGATCAAGGGATAAGATGGTGTCAATCCGTACCTCAAATGACAAATCCAATCACACAGATGGGTTTGGAGCGACGATCGCAGCCTAACGGCATGAAAATCGGTCCAATCTGACATCCGTGGCACCATCTACAACACAAAGAAGATGGACCCCTCCACTCAACTCCTAAAGGCTCATGTGACATGAGATCTCAACTGTTGGATGAATATTCAATGGCCAAGATTGGCTGAGCGCAAAAGCAACGCTGCGCCTCAAACCGCTGCGTAGCGTAGTGGTTAAGTTACTGCTCATGCAAAGAGCACGAGTTCAAGCCGCCTGTGAAGCACTTCTCCTCGCGTGGATGCATGTGATCTCGACCATGCAATCAGCTGGTCCTTAGTGACGCTTAAATCTGTCTGTCACTAAAGACCCCTTGATTTAAGCGTCACTAAGGACCCCCTCATTTAACATTTTTGAATATGTAAAGACCAAATTGTCCCCAATCCTTGCAATTATAAAAGGGACGCCTACCCTACAAAATTCTCATCCCTTCTTCTCTTCTCTCACCTCCTCCAAAGCTCAAAGAGCTTGTCCCAAACACAGGATGCTCCTCTAGAGTAAAAATTAGAAATTTTCCACCTTCTCCTCCCTTCGTGGAGCATCCCGCGGTTGTCCCCTCACTCCATTCAGGAAGTAGATCCCACAATGACGACGACAGCCTGCCTCACCCCCGTTTCCTCCTGATTCGTCCTCCTTCCCGCTCTGTCCTTCGTCTTCCAGGCGTCACTCCATCTGGCTCATCCTCCAAGTAATCGTCGAGGAGGATACTTCTCTCTTCATTCTCTTTACTTCTTTCTAGAGTAGATTTAGTGCTTTCTAGCATAGATTTCCTGCTTTCTAGTTGTAATATTAGTGTAATGAATAGCATTTGATGATGAAATCCATGTTTATTCTTCCTCTCTTTTGTCTTTATTTATAACATTCTCTCTCTTCTATTTATTATTTGTTTAATAGATATCTAGTTTTTGACCAGCTAATCTATTTCGTGACAAACAAAACAAATGCGTATTTTTAATCAAACATCCGCCTCCCTATGTTCAACCCGAAATTTCTTTACGAATTTCGATAAAATTTTATCTATTGACAGATTACTTCACAAATCTAACTACAACGACGAGTTTTCAAAATCTAATTTCGATCGCGTAGTTTTCTGCTTCAACACCTTATATGGGCATCCTAAAGACCTACAAACACCTAGGACCCATCTTGAGATGATAGAAACGATTTGGTTTACTTCTATCCAATCAATCCAACCAGTTAGAGGGAGGGGCTGGGGAGAAGGTTCTTCCTTTGGCTTGCACCTCCAGTTCCTTTGATACCCCCCAACCGTGGTCGTTTGATGCTACTCCCCTAGTTAGACATCAGATGGACCAGTAGAAGCAGATTAATAAAAAAAAACCTCAATCTGAGCCCTAAAGAGAGAATCAATCCTTAAGGCCAACATCTACTCAGTTTTAGTTAGGCTTGGGTTGATCGTGCTTTTAGAATGTGATGGGTCCTTTAGATGGGTTGTGCCCTTAATGATCAGTTAAAATGTGTGTGTGTGCACAACCAGAGTTTGCAAATAAGGTTATTTGATGATGTGTCTTTTAGGGTTTAACCTTGTTTAGTAGCTTTAAGGGTTTAATTTTTAGGTTTGTTCTATCAAGTTTAGTAGAATACTCCAAGTTTTGAAAGCACTAATGATGATATATTCCTTTAGAAATCATAAAAGATAATGTGGAGTGCCTGGTTCAGGCCTAAAGAACAACCTTAAGTGGCAAGCTACTTGATTGATCGCTTTTATCTCAAGTGGTGCGACCCAAACAGCTCAATCAATTAACATGTTGCACCACTTGATTAAGGCACACAAAATGTTTAACTTATTCAAATTTTCTACTCATTTGTGTGTTTAGTTGAGTACCGGATCCACAGGTCAAATTCCAGTTAAGTGGTAGAATCAATGTAAAGTGGTGTGGCTTAAGTCGAGAGTTGTGGGTGTTAATGTGTGTTTCTTTCAGTAAATCCCATAATCAGATAACTCTTTTTTAATTTTTTTTAATTTATGTGGGTGGGTAAGATGAGTCCAAGTGACAATCAAACAACCAAATCTATCCTAGGGTTTATAAAAGCACCTAGGTTGATTTGAGTTTGAGTTATTAGTGTGGTGAAATGAAATCTTGGGTGGGGGTGATGGGGGTACACTTACAAAACCTTCATCCGCACTTTTCTCTGATATAACTGCTTTGGCCTAGCTCAGAAGAGTACCTGCAATCATAATAGGATCAGAGAAAAAGTGAGATGAAAGTTAGGTAACGTGAAAAAATGCGAGAAAAACCAAAGAGCATTGCGTCCTCGGCAACGGCGCCAAAGTGATGAACGTGATTTCATACACAAAAAGGTTTTGAGTTTGGAAAACCTATCGTCATAGTTCGATTCATGAGAAAATTCGTCAATCAGATAATATTTATAACCAAAACTCGAGGTGAGTCCCAAGTCGAACATGGGGAGGCGAACGTTTGGTCTTGAGAAAATCCGCATTTCGCTTTTATTTCTTTTTGTCATTTTTATCTTTTATAATTTTTTTATGTTTTTATCAAGCAAGAGATCAGATCGATGAGAACATTATCTAACTAATCTACTTACAAAATATAAGAGAGAGAGAGGAACAATCATATATTTATGAACAAATGTTTCTACAACAATGAGAGCGAGAAAACTACACTACAAAAGTGAAAAGATAGAGATAGGTGAGAAGAATTCCCGTCGACGGTCGCTTGGAGGACGGCTCGCTCTAAGGGCACCCCGAAGAAGGTGGTGAGGAGAGAGATGAAGGAGAATGGTGGCAGAGGAAGGAGGGCAGGATAGGACGTCGTTGCAGCGAGGATCTTCTTTCGGAAGGAGGTGAGAGGACGGTCACGGGATGAACCACGAATGGGGATGGGAGGTGAGAAAATATTTTATTCTACTCTAGAGGAGCATCCCGGGCTTGGAACAAGCTCTCTCTAGATTCTTGGAGGTGGTGAGAAGAAAGGAAGAGATGAAGAAGAATGGGAGGGGTAGGAGTCCTTTTATAGTGGAGGAAAGGATCAATTTCTTATACAGGACATTTAGTGACGGTCATAAACGTTGCTGAAGGTCTGTCGCAAACATCGCTGAAGACAACCTTGTGCCCATGCTGCTGCTGCGCTGGCTCGCTCTTCACGCACCCTTACCACGCGCTACGCGCTTGGTCCCTTGCACGCGGTGCCTTGCGTGCTCGGGAATGCCCAAGCTGCTATGTGCGTGCGGTGGCACATGTATGCGCATGGGTGTTTGCGGCGTAGATCACGTAAAAGATGAGCGTGTTGTAGTATAGCGCGAAATACATCTTGAGCAAATAAATTAATAGAATTGGTGAGTCCTGGTCATCTCAGGGAGGTAGGAAGCGCTTTTGATTTCATGTGTTTGTTTAAAATATAAATACCAAGTAATAGAAACAATCAATTACAAATCCACATCACAAAGAGAGATTGAATATGAATTTGATACATGCAATAAAATGTAAACAAACCACTACTGTAACAGAATGAGGGCACCACGAGTGGTCCGTGGTGGCCTTCTGTAGAGGTTGGGAAGAGCAGCGACGACCCGCTAAGGTGGCTCAATAGTCGCTTCGCACGGAGATGCAGAGATGGCGGCAGAGAAGACGAGAAGAAGGAAGGAGAAATCTACTCTAAATCTACTTTTAATGCCTTTGAAAGAGGACCCTTAGGCCTCTTTTATAGCTGTTACCAAGGGTATTTAGGGCATTGGAGTCCTCAAATTTGTGTAACAACCCTTGGGTTGATCAGATCCATTGATCGGGAGATCAATAGATCAAATTACCCCTCAAAAAGCCTTCAACATCTCCTTCTTATGTTCGGACGCTCCTGGTGCTGACACATGGCGTAACATGCACCCTTGGATCTCGATTGCACAGACCCTGCTCTCCCCCACGCGCTTCTGCCTTTGCGTGCTCATCGCTCGACCTCCAAATGCGCCTAATCTTCGTAGTTGTTCGATCATATGATCGGACAGCTAAGAACACCTCGCGATCAAACCTATTAGGATTTGAACATGCCTTCGTTTCCTAAAGCTTGCGTCATCACACGCGTCAGCGTCTCCCTCACATCCACGTGCGCTACCCGGCCACCTCTGTCGCCGTTCAATGAAGATCGAATGGCCAATAATGCGTGCACCTCGCCATCAAACCTATTAGGATTTGAACATGCGGCATGCATGTTCGTTAAGCGCGTAGTCAACTAGCCTGCATCGCGAGTTGTTGCAAAGTTCGATTGAGGTGCCTGCTGCCTCGACCATTGGATGGAGATCCAACAGTCGAGATCTCATCCTCGCTTGATGAAGCAGCTAAAGGCGGGCAACATGGCACGTTCGCGGGTGTTGGATGGAGATCCAATGGCCTACAACGCAGAAAGGATGGTCTTCAGAGGTGGGGCGTAGCAAGGGGGCAGCTATGTTGGTGCCACGTGACACCATCGTGGCCGTCCATCTTCTTCTCCTTGTATCTGATGATGTACACCTCCGACTGAGTTGTTTTTTGTGCCATTGGACTGTAAACATCGATCCGGATCCATCCGTTCAGTTGGATTTGTCATTCGAGGTTTGGATATTCTTCAATTTTTCCCTTGCCTCTTGCTCTTCTACGAACTCCCTAGGGTGTTACGGGAGTCTGGTTGATGCAATCTTGGAAGCATTGGACTCCTATCGTCATTCTAAATAGATCGATAAGGTTGGATCAGTCATCCACATCTCGGAATTACCTGCAATGAGTAATACCTCTCAAATAGAACAGTAATATGCATAAAACATATAAATCAACTAGATGAAAAACACGATGCATATGCATGCAGAATGCCCATGTTAAGCTAGGTTCTAGCTTAATTCATGCGAATTAGGGCCTATGATTGCTACACAATCATACCCCCATGCCTAAATTGTGCTAGTCCCTAACAATTACAAGACTAAATGCATTCTATCAATAGTTAAACTAACGATTTATTTCTTTTTGTTTTATCCAAAAATTTAAAATCCAGATAACCATGAACATGTAATGTTGTAGCTCTTGCAACGGATCCAAGTGAAGAGTCAATATACATTTAGAGCTTGTACTTGCCCTCTCAGTAAAATTCTATCGGGATAGGCAAACCACTTCCCTCAGGGTTATAAAATATTCTCTAATTTTAGCCCCAGTGTTTGGCTTGGGTAGCAGATGTCTGAGTTAACTAGATTTGTATTTGGTGTCTCACTCTCTTCTGGTGCTACATAGAGACTAGTATTTCAGAACCTAGCTTTCGAGATTATTGAAAATATTAACTCAGAGAGAGGCTGGAAAATTGTACTCTCTTCAGTCTTTTGTACTTTTTCTTTTCTCTCTTTTTTTCTGAGCTTACATCTCACCAGATGAATGTATTTGGTGGTCTTACATGGCATTACACTTTAATTAGGTTCTGATAACCCTACGACTAAGTTAGAAGCCCTCAACCCGTATTCAGGCGATCATAAATACAGAAAAAGTAGGTTAAGGTTGTATTTGGTGGTTCGTGAGGGTGGTAGGTGTTTCTACCTCAAAACATTTAACTTGACTCACATCACGCAACTGCTTCACATAACACTTTCTTCTTCTTTTTTTCTCTCTTTTTTCTTCTCTTTTTTTCTCTCTTTTTTTCGAGCAAACATTGCTTTTGTATGCATATCTACTGGCACAATGCCACAACACAACATACTGTTGTATTTATCAGCACAACATAACATGACATAGCACTTTTATATGTGAGGCACTCTTGCGAATTTTTGGGATGACCAAGAGGATCTCGGGTGGCTTATTTGGTGGAAGTGCCTACTCTCGGCATTGAGTAGGGAATGGATAGGATGACGTATTTCTTACCTTGACATCGGTACCCTCCTTTAGCTGAGGATTCCGTAGAGGATGGTCATGACCATCCACCTCAGTCCTAGTTTTATCAGAACCCACTCTCTGTGTTTTTGCCGTATTTGGTGACTCTCGTACGGAATTTCTCATAGAATTAGTACACAAGAACTGAGAGCAAAAACTATACCCAACTCCGAGTGTCATTATTCAATTATCTAGAATTAAAGATTCCTTATACTAGCCTTAAAGCACCAGTAGACTCTCTACTCTTACCTCACATATGTTTTGGTGGATCTACTAAAAGATAGTTCACCTGACTCCCTGATTGCTGTCCAAAGGTTCAAGAGAAGAAGCGATGCTTCTTCTCGACAAACTAGAGATGTCTATCGATTTTCACAGTGGATCCATTGCAAATTTTACATGCAGGTGTAAGGTTATACTAGATTCTAAGCTTAGGAATCTACTAAAGAATAAATCTTTAATAAAACCTCTTGATAAAATGATCTAATCCCCCAATTTTTGGCAGAAAATTTTCAATTTTTATGGACTACCCCCCCATGCCTAAGTGTTTGCATGTCCTCATGCATGAATAAAAGAAATTGGAATAAGGCAGGGTGTATGTGAATAGAAATCACCTGGGACTGCTTTTGAGTTGTCGTTCAGCTCATGCCAACACTGCAATGCTACACACTATATGCAAAACAATATGTGAAAATGAAATATGCTATGTATATAGGCATACGTGCTGAGTTTAATGCCTCCAGCTGGGCAACTCATCAGTCACACGTCCTCGAGAAGATGTATCATTTCGTCAGTAGGAGGAGTTTCCTGGGCAAAAAACAGTTTGAGGTGCTGGCCATTAACCGTAAAAACATGCCCAGATTTTAAGTCTCTAATTTGGACCGCCCGTTAGGATACGGGTGGACCACCAGAAACAACCCAGTCCACTTGGACTTGAGCTTTCCCTCAAAGAATTTGAGTTGGGAGTCAAACAACCTGAAATGACCTGCCGCTCTTGGGTTGGATAAGACGTCTAGAGTATCATCAGACGTCTATCCAGACATTTGGATTGATGGTCAGACGTCTGAAAGTAGGGAAAACCGTACGTGTTTTTGCTTTTCGCATGCATGCGACATGCATGCATTTTCTCTCTCCTCTGGCCTCCTCACCCGAAACTCTAAACACCTCCTATTTAAACCCCCACACCCTTCATCCTTCTCCCCATTACCACCAGCCACCGCCCCTCCATCTCTGTAACGACCCGGTTCCCGAGTCCCTACGAGACACGAGAACCGGACCGACTCAACTAATCCCAAGACCTAGTCATCCAACGAGGAAGTAACCAAAAGAGCAGTAAAATAAACCACATTCAGAATGAATATAACTAACAGTAAGAAAGTACATCAGTAAGGAAAGAAACTACCACAGTATGTACCACCACAACAGTAGAACAACATTCATAATATAATTTGAACTGCAGGTAAAGAAAGTACAGCGGAAACAAGAACTACTCATTAGAACGTAACAAAAAGAGCTACAAGAGATAGTGGTAACTCTACTGGACCCTACTCGGCCCAGCATCCTCTGCAGCCGCTGACCCTGGCTGCTCAACACCTGGTCCTGAAAAAGGGAACGAGTGTAACACGTCAGCAAAACGCTGAGTAGAGTGGCAACTAAACTAAAGACAACAGTAGAGTGTACAGTAGCTGTTATGTTCGATTACTTTCTTTATCCACATCTTTCAAATGTCTCACTATTTCATTTATTCCTCAGATCTTTTTCTTGATCTCGAATGTTCCTCGTGGGAACGATCTTGATTGCAGTCTTTTCCAAAAAGTAGAAGTAGCACGTGGTGCTCTCCTGGCTGGGAGAGTCCCCCGTGGTGATCCTACTCTCAGTCAACCACCCTAAGGTCACTGACAGACGTAACGGTGACTACGGCACGCGCGATAAATGCACAGGTAGCTAACCCGTACTGGCACGCGGTCAGTCGTTTCTGTTAACGGGTGCGCCCAAAGCACAGCACGGAACCAGTCCAGGGCAGAGCCCTCTCAGTAACAGGGGTCCAACCCCTCCACAGTAACCAAACCGGGGCCTTGCCCCTCCACAGTCCGCGCACCCTCACCTGACTACCCTGGTTTGCCCCAGTGGGCCTAAACAAGTCGGTGTAGGAGGCTAGCAGAACCCTGGGGCCCGTGGGGTAGCTAGTGCCCTCCTAACACTAGTAGCTCTCCTCGGTACTACGAACACGAGGGCCATCAAGTCGGTACAGAGCGGCCGGTCCTAACCCCGGGTCCCTGGGGTGGCTAGCCCCACTCTGCACTAAACAGGTATAGGTACTTCCCTTGGTACTACGTACCCAAGAGACAGTACACAACTATATCTCAGTTCCATTCCTTCCTCTTTCCAGGAGTTCCACTCCTAATTCCCCCGTAGGGTTCCATCCTTTTTACTCAAACATCCAGGTTTCACTTTCCAGTTTCACATTCTTACAATCCATGTTCTCAACCACGTTATTTATTCACAACAGGCAGCTGTTAATTCAAATTACAGGCAGCTTTATATCTCTTTCCATTTTCCAAGACTGCAGCACCATACATTCCACTAGTTTTCCCATCCTAGGATTCATGCCATATCCTAGGATCTATCATACAATCTAGTTTTCCAGCCCTAGGAATCATGCAACACCTAGGAGCTATCATTCCATCTATTTCTCATTCCTAGGATTCATGCAATGTCCTAGGTTCTATTTATGGTTCCATAATTTAACAGATTTTATTAATAACTTAAAGCCACTCTACCAGGAACAACGGGAGTAATGGGGGCGTGGTCGGGAATCCCGTGTGCATCCGCAACCCTCGAGACTGCAACGGAACGGGGTCCTATCACAAGGATCAAACACAAGGAGTGTCTCAAAACAGTGTATAGCCACTGTAGACGAGTAGAGGAATTAATTCCGAAAAGAACGCAACTCGAATCGCAGAAAACGGAACCCGAACGGGCCCTCAACGGGTCGAAAATGACGACACTGTGCAAAATCAGACGTCTGGAACTTCTTCCAGATGTCTTAAAAAGTGGATCAAAGAATTACCTTGTTCTGCGTGGTTTCTCAGACGTCCAGAAGCCTGCGGGGATGTCTGGCCTAGTTCCCAGTCATTCGATGGTCACCCCGGACATCTGGGGGTCACTCCCGCCGTCTGGTACAACAGCCAGACGTCTGATTCGCGTTGGATGGCGAATCACCGAGCCTGCGCACACCCATCTCCCTCCCTCAGTACGGTCAGTCGACAAGAAGGAAGAAGAAGACGGAAAACTCACCTTTCAGACGTCTGGACAGTCTTCCAGATGTCGACCTCACCGTCTGGCTATCAGCACAGACGTCTGATTCTGGAAATTTTTCCAGAACCAAGGCACGACTCGCCCTCCGCTCGCGACGCCGCCCGCGTCCCACCTCGTGCGCCTGCTGCTCGAGCCACAGCAGGCCTCCCGCGTCATTCCGCGCCCGTTGCGCTCCCCGCCGGCCGGCCCTGGCAGCCCCGGCGAGCTCGCCCTCACGGCTGAGCGCCGCTCTCGCACGCAGCACCCCCTCCGCGCTCACTGTGGCCGTCGCCGCCACAGCAACCCCGCGCCCGCTCTCGCGCACTGGAAGGAGAAGAGGAAAGGGGTGGAGGCGACCGGAAAGAGCGCGTGGCCTTTTAAGGCTGCGCGAGGAGGAGAGAAAGTGACCGCAGTGGCGAGAATCTGCAGCCGCAAGAGCGAATATGTGGTCTGCGCGCTCGGGCGTGCAGACGACCCACGCGTGTCGTAAATAACCGATTTCCAGACGTCTGGAAACGATCCCAGACGTCTGGTCAGACATCTGGAAGTGACCCCAGACGTCTGGTCCGACGTTTGTGCCACCTCCCAGACGTCTTAAAAGACGTCTGGGGCGTGCGTTCGTTACAATACAACAAACTCAAAGGAAGTTTTGTCCCCGAAACTTGCGTCAACTAGGGTGCGGGAAAAGATGTCAAAATAACTATAACAAACTCAAAGAGGACCGAAGCCGGTCCGAAAGACGTACCCGCGAAAAGCTCCGGGTACCGCTCCCGCATTGCCTCCTCAGGCTCCTAGGTAGCCTCCTCGTACCGCTGGCTCCTCCACAAAACCTTTACCAGGGGTACTTTCTTTCGTCTCAAACTGCGGACAGCTCGGTCTAGAATCTGCACTGGCCGCTCGGGGTAGGTCAGGTCGTCGCCCACCTCGACTCTCTCGTGACTCAGTACGTGACTGGGATCGGCTACGTACTTCCTGAGGTTGGACACGTGGAACATGCCGTGCACACCAGAAAGCTGCGGTGGGAGGGCAAGCCGGTAAGCAACGGGTCCAACCTGCTCCAGGACCTCAAAGGGCCCCACAAACCTCGGCGCGAGCTTCCCTCTCACCCCAAACCGCTGTAAGCCCTTCATGGGCGAGACACGAAGGAAGACGTGGTCCCCAACCTCAAACTGCACCTCTCTGCGTCTCCGATCCGTGTAGCTCTTCTGTCTGCTCCTGACAGTGCGGAGTCGTCTCTGGATCTGCTCAACTACCTCCTGACTCTGCCGGATCAACCTGGGGCCAACCTCCCACTTGGTCCCCACCTCAACCCAACTCAAGGGTGCCGTACACCTCCGTCCGTACAGAGCCTCGTAAGGAGCCATGCCGATACTCGAGTGATAACTGTTGTTGTATGCAAACTCTGCCAGGGGCAGGTGCTCCTCCCAAGAGCCCCTCCAGTACAGTACACAGGCACGCAAAAGATCCTCAAGTGTCTGTATCGTGAGCTCAGACTGTCCGTCCGTCTGGGGGTGGTAAGCTGTACTAAACCTCAATCGCGTCCCCAAGGCCTACTGAAACTCAGCCCAAAACTGGGATGTAAAGCGGGTATCCCGGTCGGATATGATTTCCCGTGGAACTCCGTGTAGTCGTACCACATCACGGATATACCTCTCTACCAACTGTGCTGGTCCCAAAGTGACTCGGATCGGCAAGAATCGCGCTGTCTTCGTCACTCTATCCACTATTACCCAGATTGCGTCGTGTCCCCACTGGGTAACAGGTAAGCCCACCACCAAGTCCATGGTGATGCTCTCCCACTTCCACTCTGGCACTAGAAGCGGCTAAAGCGGCCCTGCAGGCCTCTGATGCTCGGCTTTCACCTGCTGGCACACTAAGCACTGCTGCACGAACTCACCCACATCCCGCTTCATCCCTCTCCACCAAAACTCGCATCTCAAGTCGTGGTACATTTCCGTGTTTCTGGGATGTATGGTGAATCTGGAACCGTGTGCCTCAGTCAGGAGCTCTCTCAATAGCTCCTCGTCTCTGGGAACGCACAACCGTCCCCTCAAGCGTAGCACCTGGTCTGTGAAAGAAGTCCCCCGGGTCTCCCGACAGTACTCTGTCACGCAAGGACTGCAAGTACAGATCGGCCATCTGTCCTATGATGATGCGGTCCATCAGCTCTGGCCTGGTCTGCCGTGTCACCGTCACTGCCCCACAGTACCCTCGTAACTCTAGAGGTCGCCAACTGCCCACCTCCTCCAAAAGGCTCCAACTCTGTAACTGTAGACTGGCCAAGTGTGCGGGCGCCTTACGGCTCAAGGCGTCAGCCACCACATTGGCCTTTCCCAGGTGGTAGGTGACTGGTCGATCTTTCGCTTTTAAGTCGTTTGTAGTTTAATGTGGTGGAAAAATCGACTAATCAATTTCTAACAAGAAATAACCACTCGTAGAGGAGTGGGTCGTATTCATAGGGAGGCAATAACATATTAAAATTCGCGCCACTTAAAAATGTTTGTTCGTAGTCAATTTGGACAAGAACCAAGCCAAGATTGCCTTTAGATTAAGGTTTAAGCAAGAAACAATGCTGAAATGGCAATTATGAGAAACTATAGGATATTTTCTGCAATGCAGAGTCAAGAAAATATGATTAAAATTTGGCAATGGCAGAAAATGTAAATTTTAATTAAAGGTTTCTTGTAGCAAAACAGGGGAATTTTTCCCCGTTGTCTTGCGCGACGAGGAGCCGATGACCGGGCGCGGGAAGCTCGGAGGAGGTCCCTTGGACCAAGAGCTTCGGATCGGTGGTGGCGGCGAGTCGCGCGGCGGCCGGAGGTGGCCGGACGAGCTCCGGCGGAGGTGCTACAGCCGGTGAGCTCGCGCAGCTGTTGGCGTGAGATCTGCTCACGCGCTGCTGCTGACGGCTCTGCAGGCGTGGGAGGACAGGTCTGCAGGCGGTTGAGTGGGTGCGGCTGCAGCTGGCGGGGGTGCGCAAGCTGCAGCAAGCGCAGGCGGGGGGGCGCTGCTGGCGATTTCGCAGGCGCGGGGGTGAACGGCGTGGATTGCAGGCGCTGTTGGAGTTCTGCAGGCGCGGTTGCTGCTGCAGGCGCGGGAGGTGGGTGCTGCAGGCTGAGGAGTGCGTGCGCGGTCTAGAGGGCGTGGATATGGCGAAGGCTGATGGTGGGCGCGGTTGCGTTGGAGGCTGGTGGGTGACGCTGCAGGCGTGGGCGCACACGGATGAAGGCGCAGGCGCAGGGGTGGTGGTGCGGGCGTGAACGGTGAGATGGGAGGATGTGGCTGTGCGGGTGCGGGTAGAGTTCAGACGGGTACGCAAGCGGGTGATCGCAGGTGAGCGGGTAGCTTCAGACGTCTGGGAAATTCCCCAGACGTCTTAAGTTACTGAGAGGGTGGCTGAATCAGTAGCTCGGTGATGGTGGTCGGCGATGACGGCGAGGAGGGTGCACGCTAAGGTGCTCACGGTGATGCGGCGAGCTCCGGATGGCGGTGTGGCCTGTCACACCACACGCCCACGGTGATGGAGACTCGTCGCCACAATAGAGGCCGACAGTGTGGAGTGGAAGAGAGAGGTTCTCTGCACAGTGGTGGGTCGGTGGCGGAGGCCTGCCTCGCTCAGCATCCTCTCTCCTTTTGTAGCAGCCTGCACAAATTTGAATGGAGAGGCGGGAGCAGATCCACCTTCTCCGCGGATCCATGAATGCGCTTTTAGTGAGGCCAGAGGTGTTGCAGCGGCAGCCGAGCCGTTGCTGAGAAGAAGAATAAATAATATTATTAAAATATTATGGTTATTTATATACAAACCCTCAAGTTTTATGTTAACTAAAATAATGTACTTAATTAGTTAACTAATTAGATGAATGGCATTCTAAGCTAATTCTAAATGCACTTAAAATATGAATGCAGTGCATGGATTATGTAATTAAATTAAAAATATGAATTAATCTATTTACATCCTAATTTATGCTAAATAAATGTTAGAATTATCCTAATGTTTAGGCATTTAAATACTTAAATAGCCCACAACTATGGGCTAATCAAATACCCCATGCCTAGTTTTTGCTAGTCCCTAGCAAAATTAAGCGAAACCTAGCACTCTAAGTAGACTAGTCAACTCACTTAGTCTTCCTTCAAAAGCATATTAAGTTCAGGCTCTAGACCCAAGATTCCTAAGTAGTTGCTAAGTTACAGACTAGGTTGGCTAAAGACGAGTTGCAGGCAAGAGTTTCCCTGATTTCTGACTCTACCCTAAAGTTTAATGATCCCTGAGATTAAAGCATCCGTGCTTGTGTATTGGTCTGAGTTATTTGAGTTAAAGGTTTATATATATATATATATATATATATATATATATATACCTTTTTTTTTTTTTTTTTGATTCTTCTAAGTCTAACCTCAGATCAGCTATCAACACGGTCTGTGTCGGATTCATTGTCCCCATTACCATACCTCGAAGGGTGCTTGGCTTTCGATGCTTCGAGATAGCACCACCCATAACGACCCCAAGAACTCCTGGCAATCGAAACTTCATGATAGTATCACCCATGGATTTCTTAAGCGAATTCAGGCCTATGGCAATCGGCACTTCGAGATAGGGCCGCCCATGGTACCTGAACCGCGCAATGCGCTTACATGCCCCCAGAAGGATGGATATCCTAAGAGACAAGCGCCGAGGAGGTAATATGTTATCATCACATCCTCAAGGTGAGTATATGCTCGACCTCTCCTACGGCGGGAACTCTTCCAATCAAAATGTGTTTTCAAGCCTCTCTTAAGTCAAAATTAAGAGAACCAAATCTCTTTTCAGAAAGACGAAAATTAAGTTGATTACCAGACCAAGTGTGTGAAATTTGGATGCTTGGGTTACAAGGACCCGTAAACCGAAAGGTAGAATAAGACTCCAGGTACTACCCCACCTTTTAACTTAAACCCTAGCTTCCCTTTCTCAACCTCTTGAGGAATGGTCTGCAACTTAACTCCTACTTAAGTTTTTAAGTCCACAAAGGACCCTAAAGGTCTAAAGCTAGTAGCTCATTTAGCTTCTAAAGTTTGACCCTAGAATTAACTTAGTCTACCTTAGAGTTCTGATTTGCTTAAGACTGCAAGATCTAGCCAGTTAAGCTCAAAACTTCTTTTTTTATTTATAAAGGCATGCTATAAACAAAATGCCTCAGGTCCTCTCCCCCATGCCTGGTTCAAACAATGTCCTCATTGAAAATCAAAAATAGCTAAAGGAAGATATTACCTGAGGCGGAGAATAGTAGGAGCTAAGGCTCCTCAAGAGTGACTTCGTCAACTAGATGGCCATCTAAAGTTATGTACGGTTTTAACCGTTGACCATTGACGATAAAGGGAGTTGCTAAAGAGGAAGGATTTTTGATCTCCACAGCTCCATGGGGGAATACTTTGGTGATTATGTAAGGCCCATCCCAACGAGATTTTAATTTCCCAGGAAAAAGCTTAAGTCTGGAATTGAAAAGCCAGACTTGTTGGTTGGGTTCAAAGGTCTTTCGAAGAATAAACTTGTCATGCAAGACCTTAGTTCTTTCTTTATAAGCTTGAGAGGTGTCATAAGCATCATTCCTCAGCTCCTCAAGCTCACTTAATTCTAGAAATCATGCCTTACCTGCCTTCTCTAAATCCATGTTAACACTTCGAATAGCCCAAAGTGCTTTATGTTCCAACTCAACAGGTAAATGGCACGCTTTTCCATACACAATCCGAAAGGGAGAAGTACCCAAAGGGGTTTTATAGGCCGTTCGATAAGCCCACAAAGCATCATCGATCTTTTGGGACCAATCTTTCCTATCAGGTCTAACGGTCTTTTCCAAAATATTTTTTATCTCCCTATTTGATACTTCAACCTGACCACTTGTCTGAGGGTGGTAAGGGGTAGCAACCTTGTGAGTCACTCCCAAACTCTTAATTAACCGATTGAAGTGGTGGTTTCGAAAATGAGGTCCCCCATCACTTATAATAGTCTTGGGGCAGCCGAAACGGGATATGATATTGGCCTTCACAAATTTCAAAACCACAGAGTGGTCATTTGTGCGCGTAGGAATGGCCTCTATCCATTTAGAGACATAATCAACTGCCACCAAGATATATTCAAAACCATGGGATGACGGGAAGGGGCCCATAAAGTCAATTCCCCACACATCAAGAATTTCAACAGATTGAATAGGATGTTGAGGCATTTCATTCTTCTTCCCAATCGTTCCAGCCCGTTGACATCTAATACAGGCCTTAACAAAATTATGAGAATCCTTAAATAAGGAAGGCCACCAAAAACCGGACTGGAGAACCTTAAAAGCAGTTTTCTTAGCACCAAAGTGTCCTCCACAATGAAGTTCATGGCAAAATGTCAGCACACTTTGTTGTTCCTCTTCAGGCACACAACGTCTCAATACTTGGTCTCGTCCAATTCTAAATAATTCTGGCTCTTCCCAATGAAAATATCTCGCTTGAGAAATGAATCTCTTTCTTTTCTGCTTATCCCAAGAGCCAGGAGTTTGTCCAGTGACCAAGTAATTTACAATGTCTGCATACCAAGGTAAAGTTGGTGTTACCGCCATCAGAGTTTCATCGGGAAATGTCTCGCGAATGTCTTCAGAAATAGAGTCATTAAGAGGAAGACGAGACAGGTGGTCAACCACAACATTTTCTACTCCTTTCTTTTCACGTATTTCCAAGTCAAATTCTTGAAGGAGTAAGATCCACCTAATCAGACGTGGCTTAGAATCTTTCTTAGCAATGAGATGTTTCACTGCTGCATGATCAGTAAAAATAACCACCTTAGACCCAAGTAAATAAGACCTAAACTTCTCCAGAGCAAAAACTACAACAAGTAATTCTTTTTCAGTGACGGTGTAGTCTTGCTTGCATAATGCAGCACATGAGGTCTTCCCTCAACCCTTTGTCCAAGGACTGCTCCCACTGCATAATCTGAAGCATCACACATAAGCTCAAATGGGAGTGTCCAATCAGGAGCTTGGAGAACAGGCGCAGAGATCAAGGCCTCCTTTAGAGTTTGAAAGGCCTCGGCACACTTTGAATCAAAACTGAGGGAAGATTCCTTCGCCAATAAGTCACAAAGTGGCCTAGAAATCTTACTAAAATTTTTAATAAAGCGCCTGTAAAAGCCAGCATGGCCCAGAAAGGATCTAATCTGTTTGACATTCGTAGGCAATGGAAGTTTGGAAATAGAATCAATCTTGGCTTTATCTACTTCCAAACCTTGCTCGGATACAACATGCCCAAGTACAATTCCTTTCTGTACCATGAAGTGACTTTTCTCCCAGCTGAGGACTAAACCAGTCTCCTTACATCGTTTCAACACATTCTCCAGGTGCAGGAGACACTGGTCGAAAGACAAGCCATAAATAGAGAAGTCATCCATAAATACTTCGACACACTCGTCAATCATGTCCGAAAAGATAGACATCATACACCGCTGGAAAGTTGCAGGGGCATTACATAATCCAAACGGCATACGCCTGAATGCAAAAGTACCGTAAGGACTCATGAATGTCGTCTTTCCTGGTCATCAGGAAAGACTGCCACCTGATTGTACCCAGAATATCCATCGAGAAAGCAATAATACTTATTCCCTGCCAATTTTTCGAGAATTTGATCAATAAAAGGCAAAGGAAAGTGATCCTTCTGGGTAGCGGTGTTCAGCTTGCGGTAATCAATACAGACCCTCCATCCAGTTGAGGGTCTAGTGACAACTTGTTCACCTTGGTCGTTGAGTTCCACAGTAAAGCCTGCCTTCTTTGGCACCACATGAATGGGACTGACCCATTTACTATCAGCAATGGGATATATGATCCCAGCGTCCAACCACTTCAGGATTTCCTTTTTTACAACCTCCCTCATATTAGGGTTCAGACGTCTCTGCATGTCCCTAAAAGGCTTGATGGAATCATCAGTATAAATGTGGTGCATGCAGAGTGTAGAGTCTATACCCTTAATGTCAGCAATGCTCCAAGCAATAGCTTCCTTGTGCCTAGACAGGCATTCAATCAAGGCTCCCTCCTGTGCCTCAAACAGCACAGCCGAAATGATAACTGGGAGCGTATCATTGGCACCTAGGAAAACATACTTGAGAGTGTCAGGGAGGGGTTTCAACTCAATGTTGGGGGCTTGTATGGTTGAGGGTTTCATAATAGATGTCCCCATCTTAGGTAGCAAATCTGCCTTCGGCGGAAATGATGGGGGAAGAGACTCAGCAGAAACTCCTAGCAATTCCACTAGTTCTAGTATATCCCCTTCACATTCCTCCAAGAGATGGGAATGCTCATTTAGCATGACATGCTGAAGGGGGTCATCACATAACATTGCAGGAGTTGCCTCTTCAATCAGCTCATCTATCACCTCAACTTGAGAACAATCCTCAAGTCCAGCTTGTTTGTAAGCATCAAACACATTAAGCCGGATTTTCCTATTCCCAAAGCCCATTTTCAATGCCCCAGTATTGCAATTAATTGAAGCATGGGAAGTTGCAAGGAAGGGGCGGCCCAAAATGATGGAGGGTTTGGTTGGCTTGTTGATAGGGTCAGTGTCCAAAACTAAGAAGTCAACGGGAAAGAAGAAATCCTCCACTCTTACGAGGACATCTTCCAAAATTCCCCGTGGTGTCTTAAGTGATCGATCAGCAACTTGAAGGATTACAGGGCTAGGCTTTAGATTGCCTCCCCCAAGTTGTTCATACACGTAGCTCGGAAGGATGTTCACCCCCGCACCCAAATCAAGCAGAGCCTCATCAATTTGTAAGTCACCAATAACTACAGAGATATATGGGGCTCCTGGGTCCTTAAGTTTCGGGGGTGTGCCATGTTGAACAATTGAGCTAACAGAATCAGGCAGGACAACTTTAGATTGGACCTGTTTTCTAGATTGCCGCTTTTTCGTGCACAAGTCCTTTAAGAAGCGGGCATAAGACGGAATCTGCCTGATAGCTTCAAGCAAAGGCAGGTTAATCTGCACTTGCTTGAAAGTTTCCATAATCTCATCCGTCTTATCTTTGGCTCCAGATGAGCCAGCAGAAGTCTGCCTAAAGGTGGATAAGCACTCTGGAAATGGCACTCTCGATCTCTGGGTGGAAGGGTTGTCATGTCGAGTAAGGGGTGGAACGGGGGCAACTTCTTCCGGTGAGGTGATTTCAAGCGGAGAAGATTTGGGCAAATCTTCTTCGGTGGGGGTGAAAGTTGGGGTGGATGTTTTTTTAGGGGGTGAGACTATAGGAGCATCGAGTTTGGAAATTTCTTTCCCACTCCTCAGAATAGTCACCGCCTGAGCATGCTCCCTAAAGACAATCCCTTTTCCTTTAGGATTTTCCTCAGCAGCACTTGGAAACTTCCCAGTCTCCCTCTGTCTAACGGCCTCAACAAGGTGTCCAATTTGTGATTTCATCTCATGTATAGCCTTGTCATGAGATTGGATGATGGCACTTTGACTTTCTTGCATAGTTTTCAACATCGCCTTCAATTCATCCATCTCAGAGGTTTTAGGTTGGGCAAAGGTCTGAGGTTGGTTCATTTGATGGTTTTAAAAGGATTGCGGTTTGTAATTCCCTGAATTTGAGACATTTCCTTGTCTCCATGAAAAGTTTGGGTGGTTCCTCCATCCCTCATTATAAGTGTTGGAGAAAGGATCATTACGAGGTCTTGGACGGAACCCTTGAGCGGCATTCAAATCCGCTTGTACAAGCTCAGGGAATTGGGAGGCCAAGTGGCAATCCACAGTGGCGTGTGTATTGCCTTGACAAATTACGCATTCGGAAGCTTGGGATGTGGAGGTGTTAGGTGTGAATGAACTCGGGTTCGACATAAGCCTTTCCATGTTTTGATTCAGTAATTGAATTTGATAGGCTAAATTCTGGGTGTCCCTTGCTTCATTCGCCTCCAACTTTCTTTGCATGAGAGTGGGCTTTCTATCCATGTAGGCAGAATTCAAGTGAATAGAATTCTCAGTCAAAGTATCAAATAAGTTCCAACCTTCATCCTCAGTCTTAGATAGAAAGGTTCCTGCACAGGCACCATCCACAGTTTGCCTATGTGAATCATTAAGTCCGGTGTAGAACCTTTCAACCAGTTGCCATTTAGGCACCTGGTGATGTGGGCAAAGTCTCAACAAATCGTTAAAGCGCTCCCACACATCATGGAAAGCTTCCCCATCCTTTTGAGCAAAACTCATGATTTCCCTCCTAAAGTGATTTGTTTTGCTCATGGGGAAGTACTTCTTCAAAAACTCCTTTTTCAGGGCATCCCAAGTATTTAAATTATCAAGGGTGTGATACCAATACTTGGCTTTGTCCTTTAGGGAGAAGGGAAAGAGGGTCCGCATTTGAGCGTCATCAGTAACGCCCTGCAGCTTCACCGTGGAACAGACCTCGGTGAATTCCTCAATATGCCTGTAAGGGTCTTCCCTAGTAGTACCAGAAAAGGAGGGTAGCAAGGATATGGTACTACTTTTGATCTCATATGGATTGTCCCCTCCAGGTCTACGTAGTGCTGGGCCAGCTTGGTTGGATGGGATGAAATATTCCTTAAGGCTCCTTTGACCGGCCATTTCCACCCTTGGGAGGTCTTTTCTTAGGATTCTTTCCGGTTCAGGATCAAATACAAGTTGTCTCCTAAGAGAACGCCTACCAAGCATGCACTACAAACACAATTCAAACGGACTTGTTTGGTCTTTACAGATTTAGGCTTTTGAATTTAATTCAAATTGTAGGTGACAAAACAAGTTGCCCAATCAATTACGCGCCTATTGTCAACCTTCGAAATGCCTAAAAAGACCTAGTTGGAACTTAGGTATTCTTCCCTAAATCTCAAATGGTCAAGTAAATCCAAAGACGGAAGATCGAGGGATGCAAGTAGGCCTAAGCCTTCCTTTGAAGCTGTGCTTTCGCGGTGCTCCTAAACTACCCCCAAAAATCCGTGACAGGGTATCCCCTTCTTTGGATTTACAAAAACTTTGATTTCCAGTTCTGAACACTTCAGAATCCAACGAAAGGAGGGCTCTTGTCCTAGTATTTCCAAACCTAAGGAGTGTCTAGAAGCGTGACGTGGTGCAAGTGAAATAAGTGTGCATACACCGTCAAAGATTTTGAACTTTGAATCGCACGTCAAGTTTGAAAAACAAATCCTTGGTTTTAAAAATGTCCTTCCTTTAATTAGTCCTTTTTCTAAAAAAAATGTGACCACTTGTTAGATCGCTTCAAGACAAACTTTGCGGTCTTTGCATTAAATCCTAAATGCAATGCGTGATCAAAAATAGGATGCAAAGTAAGAGAATACGTACCTTGCCTCCAGCGATCTTCAATGCAAAAATGCACGTAATGCAGAAAAGCAAATCTAGAGGCTGCTCATACAGACCTAAATGGTTCATCCTAGGGCAGGCAGCTTCTAGCAGGCAGCTTGTTTTTTTCTTTTTCTATTTTTTTTTTTTTAGAACTACTTATGCATAAGCAAATAAAAGAAATAATAAAAAAAAAATAAACCTAAATCTAAAGAAAAGGGAACAGGCTCCCAAAAATTACCCAACACTGGTCCAAAACAAAATCGGGGAACAAACCCCTCAAAATATGCCCCAGAACAAGGGTTTCAAACTAACTGTAATGAAAAATTAAGTCTACAATCTTAATTCTATTCTAATTAAACTAATGACTAAATGGTGTCCGTCGCGTCCTCGTCCTTCTCCTCCGTTTAAAAATGGCTCGCCCAATTCTCGTCTGGCGACGTCAAGGGTCGCCTCTCACACTGGTTGATTCTTGCACAAAAAAGAAAATAAAGAATGCTCAAATCTCTATGCAATTGACAAATAATCAAAATAAAATTAGGCGAAATTATTGCATTTGTTGCCTCCCCGGCAACGGCGCCATTTGACTGGTCGATCTTTCGCTTTTAAGTCGTTTGTAGTTTAATGTGGTGGAAAAATCGACTAATCAATTTTTAACAAGAAATAACCACTCGCAGAGGAGCGGGTCGTATCCACAGGGAGGCAATAACGTATTAAAATTTGCGCCACTTAAAAATGTTTGTTCGTAGTCAATTTGGACAAGAACCAAGCCAAGATTGCCTTTAGATTAAGGTTTAAGCAAGAAACAATGCTGAAATGGCAATTATGAGAAACTATAGGATATTTTCCGCAATGCAGAGTCAAGAAAATATGATTAAAATTTGGCAATGGCAAAAATGTAAATTTTAATTAAAGGTTTCCTGTAGCAAAACAGAGAAATTTTTCCCCGTTGTCTTGCGCGACGAGGAGCCGATGACCGGGCGCGGGAAGCTCGGAGGAGGTCCCTTGGACCAAGAGCTTCGAATCGGTGGTGGCGGCGAGTCGCGCGGCGGCCGGAGGTGGCGAACGAGCTCCGGCGGAGGTGCTGCAGCCGGTGAGCTCGCGCGGCTGTTGGCGTGAGATCTGCTCGCACGCTGCTGCTGACGGCTCTGCAGGCGCGGGAGGACTGGTCTGCAGGCGGTTGAGCGGGTGCGGCTGCAGCTGGCGGGGGTGCGCAAGCTGCAGCAAGCGTGGGCGGGGGGGCACTGCTGGCGGTTCTGCAGGCGCGGGGGTGAACGGCGTGGATTGCAGGCGCTGTTGGAGTTCTGCAGGCGCGGTTGATGCTGCAGGCGTGGGAGGTGGGTGCTACAGGCTGAGGAGTGCGTGCGCGGTCTAGAGGGTGGTGGGTGACGCTGCAGGCGTGGGCGCACACGGATGAAGGCGCAGGTGCGAGGGTGGTGGTGCGGGCGTGAACGGTGAGATGGGCGGATGTGGCTATGCGGGTGCGGGTGGAGTTCAGATGGGTACGCAAGCGGGTGATCACAGGTGAGCGGGTAGCTTCAGACGTCTGGGAAATTCCCCAGACGTCTTAAGTTACTGCGAGGGTGGCTGAATCAGTAGCTCGGTGATGGTGGTCGGCGATGACGGCGAGGAGGATGCACGCTAAGGTGCTCACGGTGATGCGGCGAGCTCCGGATGGCGGTGTGGCCTGTCACACCACACGCCCACGGTGATGGAGACTCGTCGCCACAGTAGAGGCCGACAGTGTGGAGTGGAAGAGAGAGGTTCTCTGCACAGTGGTGGGTCGGTGGCGGAGGCCTGCCTCGCTCAGCATCCTCTCTCCTCCTTTTGTAGCGGCCTGCACAAATTTGAATGGAGAGGCGGGAGCAGATCCACCTTCTCCGCGGATCCATGAATGCGCTTTTAGTGAGGCCAGAGGCGTTGCAGCGGCAGCCGAGCCGTTGCTGAGAAGAAGAAGAATAAAGAATATTATTAAAATATTATGGTTATTTATATACAAACCCTCAAGTTTTATGTTAACTAAAACAATGTACTTAATTTGTTAACTAATTAGATGAATGGCATTCTAAGCTAATTCTAAATGCACTTAAAATATGAATGCAGTGCATGGATTATGTAATTAAATTAAAAATATGAATTAATCTATTTACATCCTAATTTATGCCAAATAAATGTTAGAATTATCCTAATGTTTAGGCATTTAAATACTTAAATAGCCCACAACTATGGGCTAATCAGTAGGAGATGCTGCAGTCGTAGTCCTTCAGGAGCTCCAACCAACGTCTCTGTCTCATGTTGAGCTCCTTCTGATCAAAAAGGTATCTGAGGCTCTTGTGATCTGTGAAAATCTCGAAGGTCTCACCGTACAAGTAGTGCCTCCAGGTCTTCAGCGCGAAGACAACAGCTGCCAACTCTAGGTCGTGGGTAGGGTAGGTATGCTCATGGGGCTTCAGTTGCCGCGAAGCGTAAGCGACAACGTGACCCCTCTGCATGAGCACACCTCCTAACCCCTGCAAGGAGGCATCCGTGTACACAACGAACCCGCCACTACTGTCAGGGATGGTGAGCACGGGAGCCGAGGTCAACCTTTCCTTCAGCTCCAGAAAACACGCCTCACAGGCGTCTGTCCAAGCGAAAGGCACGTCCTTCCGGGTCAACTGTGTCATAGGACGAGCAATCTGTAATCTGTGAAAATCCTCTGATGAATCGTCTGTAGTAGCCTGCCAGTCCCAGGAAACTGCAAATCTCAGTAACTGAACGCGGTCTCTCCCACCTGAGCACTGCCTCGACCTTGGCTGGGTCCACCGCCAAGCCATCTCCAGAGATCACGTGACCTAGGAAGGTCACCTCCCTCAACCAGAACTCGCACTTGCTGTATTTGGCGTATAGCCGGCATCGTCTCAGAGTGTCCAGAACCATCCGCAAGTGTTGTCCGTGCTGCATCCAACCTCTAGAATAGATGAGTACATCATCTATGAAAACCACCACGAACTGGTCCAAGTACGGTCTAAACACCCGGTTCATCAGGTCCATGAAAGCAGTGGGGGCATTGGTCAGCCCAAATGGCATGACCAAAAACTCGTAGTGTCCGTACCGGGTGCGGAAAGCTGTCTTGGAGACGTAGGTCTCCCTGATCCTCAACTGGTGGTATCCAGACCTCAAGTCGATCTTGGAAAACACCGTGGCACCCTGCAACTGGTCAAACAAGTCGTCGATCCTCGGCAGCGGATATCTGTTCTTGATGGTGACCCTATTCAGCTGTCGGTAGTCCACACAAAGGCGTAAGGTCCCATCCTTCTTCACAAACAGTACCGGGGCTCCCCAGAGAGACGCACTGGGCCTCACGAAACCCTTCTCCATAAGGTCCTGCAACTGAGACTTGAGCTCTCGCAGCTCAAGTGGTGCCATCCTGTATGGCACGGTGGAGATGGGGCTGGTCCCTGGTACTAGTGAGATCTCAAACTCGATCTCACGCTCGGGTGGTAGTCCTGGTAACTCGTCTGGGAACACATCAGGGTACTCTCTGACCACCGGGATACTCTGGAAGTCTGCCACAGTGCTGGGCTCTGCCACCACACAAGTTAGGAAGCCCTCACACCCCTGGCTCAAAAGTCTCGCCGCCCGAAGTGCCGAAATGCACCTGAAACCTCCGTCCACTGGCTGTCCGTGAAACTCGAAAGAAGGCAACTCCGGAATGGAGAAGACGATCTTCCTCTCAAAATAGTCCACCAAGGCGTGGTAACCGGACAGCCAATCCATCCCCAGAATCACTCCAAAGTCCTCCATCCGTATCATAATCAGGTTAGCTGGCAGGCTATGTCCCCCGTCGCTGACCTCGCAATCCGTGTACACCTCCTCAGCTACAAACAGCTGACCACTCGGACCTCTGATTACGAACGGATTCTCTAACAGTGTATAATCCCGCTCCAAACTAACTGCGAAACTGGCTGCGACAAATGAGTGTGTAGCGCCGGAATCGAAAAGCATGTAAATGAGTCTGCCAGAAACTGAAACCATACCAGCTACCACCGATCCCGAAGCTCTGGCGTCCCTGTGTGTTAGGGCGTTGATATGCCCCTCAGCTCTAGGTGCGGACGAAGCAGCCACACTCTGCGTTGGACGGGTAGGTGCTGGTCGGTACCCTCCTCGCGACTACTGTCCTCCTCCTCGTGCCTGGGAACCACGACCTCCTGCGTGCCCTCCAGTGCTCTGCACGGGGAGTATCTGCTGACCTCCTGCCCTAGATGGGCAGTTGATGGGTCGGCCCGGATAGGTTGTTAATATGGGGATTTTATCGTTGAAATGTGTATAGTGATTAACCTAATTCGGACCTAACCATCTCTTTACAAAATTTTTAACTTGGCCTAATTGATTTTATCTTATCACTTTTAGGCCCAGGGTCGAACTCAGGGAAGTGGGGTTTAAGTCGAGTTTCTACGTTTTCCTTAAAACGCGTCTCTTCCGTTCATTTATTCTATTTTTTTGTTTTTTTTTTCTTATTTAGATTTTTTTCTATTAATCCTTGTCCTTGAGGCACACCCTCAAAAATGGGTTCTTGGCTTTGAGCCAAAACAGGGTCAAAAATGGGTCTTGCTACTAGCAAGACGAAGTACCTGCAAGTCAAAGATTATCTTTTCTCTTTTATGTATTTTTTTATCTTTTTACTAAGAAGGAAGCTAACAGACAGAAAGTAAATATAATAGCTATAGATATATATTTATATGTAGTATATATATAAAGGGGTGGGGGTGGAGGTGGCAATGGAGTGTAGCACCGTGTCGAGTCGATAGTCGTCTAGAAAGACGCAACCAACATGACTATGTGCCGCGTGGAGTGTGGATGGAGGATGGATGATGAATGTGTCCACGCTTTTTTTGTACGCGTGTATCGGAGAATATCAGCAACTGGTGCAGATATTCCCGCGATACAGCGTATAGTAAATAACGTGAAAGTATATATACATATATATAAGTAAATATATTTATATATATATATATGTATAGGTATATATGTATAGATATATATAGATATATATGTATATATATATATAGGTGTATATGTATATATATATATATGTATGTATATGTGTATATAGCTATGTATATATGTATATAAGTATATATATATAATACTATATAGATGTGTATATATATATATATGTATATAAGTATTTATGTATATATATATATATGTATAGGTATATAGATATATATATGTATAAGTATATAGATATATATAAGTAGCTATATATATATATTATATATATATATATGTATGTTACTATAAGTGTGTGTGTGTGGGTGTGCGTATGTGTGAGTAAAGGTGTGTGTGCGTTGGTGAAGGTGTGTGTGTGTGTTGCTGTGAGTAAGTGAAAAAAAAAAGAGAGAAAGAGAGAAAAAAAGAAAGACAGAGAGCAGAAGAGAGAGCGGGTGGGAGCGGATGGACGCAGGAGAGAGCCGCGGGTTAAGTCGTCTGCAGAAGGCGCCCGACGTCTGACGGTCGCAGATGCAGGCACGTCTTCGCGTGGAGAAGGTGAGGCGTCTGCAGGCCGGGTGCGAGGAAGGAGAGCAGGCGATGGCGTGCTCGGAGAGGGCAGCGGGGAGTCTGCAGTCGGTCGCGGAGGGTTGCAGAGGTTGGCAGGGGAGCGGGACGACGGTTGGCCAGCCGCTGCAGTGCGCGCAGCGGTCGGTTGTCGGTGCAACGGCGGAGGCGTCAGAGCGGAGAACTGAGCGGAGAGTGCCCTGCAGGCACGCGCGGAGGGCTGAGCGCCTGCGAGGAAGGTCGCGGAGGAGGCGAGGAGGTCTGCTGCTGCTACCGCCGCCGCGGTTTGGCTGCTGCTGCTGCTGCTTCAAGCTTCGGAGCTTGAAGTGGCAGCAGTGGCGTGGAGACGAAAACGAAAAGAAAAGAAGACACCACGCCCACCGGCTCATTGAAGAGCTGGGCGGTGGTGTTCCCACTGTGGTGGTGAGCACCACAGTGGGTTCTCCTGCTCGTCGAGTGCCTCCTCGACGGAGGGCCGACGTATGGGAGGGGAAGACGGTGGAAGAGGTGGCTGCAGGTCTTTTTGTTTTGTGCCGCAACCTCTCTTGTGAGGAAGGAGCTGCAGCTTCTTATAGAGGAGGAGAGAGGGGTATGTCGGCTGCAGCAGGGAGAGGGTGTGGGAGTTGCAGCTGTAGGGAGCGACGTTGGCAGGGAGAAGTGACATGGAGTAAATGCATGCAGCTGCTGCGGGAAGAAGTGCAGCCGCGGGAAGAAAAGAAGAAATCAAGAGAGAAAAAAATAAAAAGAGGTGGAATTTGTAAGGAGGCACTTGAGATAAAATGTAACTATGCAAGCCATTGTTTCACTCCTCTTCTTCTCTTGATTAAATGCATGCATGCAAGCGTTTTTACAAATGTGATTACAGGATCCTATTATGCAATGTTAATGCTAGAAAATAGCACAAGAAGGCGTTATTACAGGCGTGTTTTGAGGTGCAAACAGCAGTCCCTCCTGATGTGGCCCAGCTGGCCACACTGGTAGCAGAGGGGAACCCGACTCCCGCCCTCAATGGGTCCCTGCTGTCGGCTAGGCGGGGGTCCGGTGCTGGCGACTGGCCCCTGTCGTGGGCCCCCAAAGGCCACTGATGGCCCTGCACAACGTGACGGCTCTCCTGCGGACGCCACGTGTCTCCGTTCTCACCGGCCCTGTGAAAAGTCTGGCTGGAAGGGCCTCTTCCGCCCGCCATCGGTGTCTCGCGTGGATGGGTTGGTCTCCTCGTAAGTCATAGCTGCCTCTACCACCCTCGAAAACGTAGGCAGCTTCAGGGGTTTGACATACCCCCGGATCGCAGGCCGGAGCCCCTCGGTGAACCTCCAAAGGCGCTCCTCCTCAGTGGCTACCGTTGTCGCTGCAAAGCGGGACAGCTCCAAGAAACGCGTGCGGTACGCGCTCACAGTCATCGTCCGTTGGCGGAGAGTGTGGAACTCCTGCCTCCTCTGGTCCTGCCACGTCTGGGGAAAGTACTGCTCGCAAAAGAGGGTGACGAACTGGTCCCACGTCGGCTCGTCCCTCTCCTGTCCTCAGACCGCCCTCCACCACCGGTATGCCGCACTCTCCAGCTGGTACGTGGCAAAGGCCACGTGCCACTCCACCAGGGGGCGAAGGGTGTCGAAGATCTTCTCCAGCTGCTCAAGCCAGTCCTCTGCCTCGGTCGGGTCCTCATTCCCCTTGAAGGAGGGGGGCTTCAGCTTCCGGAACTGTCCGAAAAGCTCGAAGTGGCGCTGTAGGGGAGGTGCTGGTGCACCTCCAGGCGAAGGTGCCTCGTGTACAGAAGTGTCGGAGGAAGGTGGGGGTGGCAGCGGCCCATCCCCTTCCTCGTGTCTAGCGCTGTGTCCGTCGCATGGTCCCACAGAGGACTCCCCCTCTGCAGCCCCAGGAGGAGGTGCTCGGGGTGGTGGGTGGAGCTCCTCTCGTACAATGTCTCGTATCAGTCTGGCGAGGTCCTGGGCCTGGATGCCCGGAGTGGTGGCTGGTCCACCGAGACGTCAATAACAGCGCGTCCACCTCGCCTACCTCATCCTCGGCAGCGCCCGCGGCCAGTCTCGCCAGTCCCGCGATGAGGCATCTCCTGTAAGGAGACGCGAAACAAAACGGAAAAACGTCAAAACAAACGGTACCTAACGAAACTTCTAAGAGCTCATGTCAAGAGATATGTTGTGGTGGCTACTCTAGTTATAAACATGTGAATTGGTTATTCTACAGTCAGTTGATTCACTTCTTTGGACAACCTTGCTCTGATACCATCTTGTAACGACCCGATTCTCGAGTCCCTACGAGACACAAGAACCGGACCGACTCAACTAATCCCAAGACCTAGTCGTCCAACGAGGAAGTAACCAAAAGAGCAGTAAAATAAACCACATTCAGCATGAATATAACTAACAGTAAGAAAGTACAGCAGTAAGGAAAGAAACTACCACAGTATGTACCACCACAACAATAGAACAACATTCATAATATAATTTGAACTGCAGGTAAAGAAAGTACAGCGGAAACAAGAACTACTCACTACAACGTAACAAAAAGAGGTACAAGAGACAGTGGTAACTCTACTGGACCCTACTCGGCCCAGCGTCCTCTGCAGCCGCTGACCCTGGCTGCTCAACACCTAGTCCTGAAAAAGGGAACGAGTGTAACACGTCAGCAAAACGCTGAGTAGAGTGGCAACTAAACTAAAGACAACAGTAGAGTGTACAGTAGCTGTTATGTTCGATTACTTTCTTTATCCACATCTTTCAATTGTCTCACTATTTCATTTATTCCTCAGATCTTTTTCTTGATCTCGAATGTTCCTCGTGGGAACGATCTTGACTGCAGTCTTTTCCAAAAAGTAGAAGTAGCACGTGGTGCTCTCCTGGCCGGGAGAGTCCCCCGTGGTGATCCTACCCACAGTCAACCACCCCAAGGTCACTGACAGACGTAACGGTGACTTCGGCATGCGCGATAAATGCACAGGTAGCTAACCCGTACTGGCACGCGGTCAGTCGTTTCCGTTAACGGGTGCGCCCAAAGCACAGCACGGAACCAGTCCAGGGCAGAGCCCTCTCAGTAACAGGGGTCCAACCCCTCCACAGTAACCAAACCGGGGCCTTGCCCCTCCACAGTCCACGCACCCTCGCCTGACTACCCTGGTTTGCCCCAGTGGGCCTAAACAAGTCGGTGTAGGAGGCTAGCAGAACCCCGGGGCCCGTGGGGTAGCTAGTGCCCTCCTAACACTAGTAGCTCTCCTCGGTACTACGTACACGAGGGCCAGCAAGTCGGTACAGAGCGGCCGGTCCTAACCCCGGGTCCCTGGGGTGGCTGGCCCCACTCTGCACTAAACAGGTACAGGTACTTCCCTTGGTACTACGTACCCAAGAGACAGTACACAACTACATCTCAGTTCCATTCCTTTCTCTTTCCAGGAGTTCCACTCCTAATTCCCCCATAGGGTTCCATCCTTTTTACTCAAACATCCAGGTTTCACTTTCCAGTTTCGCATTCTTACAATCCATGTTCTCAACCACGTTATTTATTCACAACAGGCAGCTGTTAATTCAAATTACAGGCAGCTTTATATCTCTTTCCATTTTCCCAGACTGCAGTATTATACATTCCACTAGTTTTCCCATCCTAGGATTCATGACATATCCTAGGATCTATCATACAATCTAGTTTTCCAGCCCTAGGATTCATGCAACACCTAGGAGCTATCATTCCATCTATTTCTCATTCCTAGGATTCATGCAATGTCCTAGGTTCTATTTATGGTTCCATAATTTAACGGATTTTATTAATAACTTAAAGCCACTCTACCAGGTACAACGGGAGTAATGGGGGCGTGGTCAGGAATCCCACGTGCCTCCGCGACCCCCGAGACTACAACGGAACGGGGTCCTATCACAAGGATCAAACACAAGGAGTGTCTCAAAACAGTGTATAGCTACTGTAGACGGGTAGAGGAATTAATTCCGAAAAGAACGCAACTTGAATCGCGGAAAACGGAACTCGAACGGGCCCTCAACGGGTCGAAAACGACGACACTGTGCAAAATCAGACGTCTGGAACTTCTTCCAGACGTCTTAAAAAGTGGATCAGAGAATTACCTTGTTCTATATGGTTTCTCAGACGTTCAGAAGCTTGCGGGGACATCTAGCCTAGTTCCCAGTCGTCCGATGGTCACCCCGGACGTCTGGAGGTCACTCCCGTCGTCTGGTACAATAGCCAGATGTCTGATTCGCGTTGGATGGCGAATCACTAGCCTGCACACACCCATCTCCCTCCCTCAGTACGGTCAGCCGACAAGAAGGAAGAAGAAGACGGAAAACTCACCTTTCAGACGTCTGGACAGTCTTCCAGACATCGACCTCGTCGTCTGGCTATCAGCACACACGTCTGATTCTGGAAATTTTTCCAGAACCAGGGCGCGACTCGCCCTCCGCTCGCGACACCGCCCGCGTCGCACCTCGTGCGCCTGCTGCTCGAGCCGCAGCAGGCCTCCCGCGTCGTTCCGCGCCCGCTGCACTCCCCGCCGACCGGCCCTGGCAGCCCCAGCGAGCTCGCCCTCACGGCTGAGCGTCGCTCTCGCACGCAGCATCCCCTCCGCGCTCACAGCGGCCGTCACCGCCGCAGCAACCCCGCACCTGCTCTCACACTCACTCTCGCGCACTGGAAGGAGAAGAGGAAAGGGGTGGAGGCGACGGGAGAGAGCGCGTGGCCTTTTAAGGCCACGCGAGGAGGAGAGAGAGAGACTGCAGCGGCAAGAATTTGCAGCCGCAGGAGCGAATATGCGGTCTGCGCGCTCAAGCGTGCAGACGACCCGCGCGTGTCGCAAATAACCGATTTCCAGACGTCGGGAAACGATCCCAGACGTCTGGAAGTGACCCTAGATGTCTGGTCCGACGTTTGGGCCACCTCCCAGACGTCTTAAAAGACGTCTGGGGCGTGCGTTTGTTACAATCTCCTTCCCCTACTGGTGACCACCTTCATCACCGCTCTCCCCCCTACTGCGAGCAAGGGCATGAAGGAGAGAGGGAGAGAGCGTGAGCGAGTGAGTGAGAGGGAGAGGGTGTGAGCGAGGGCTCGAGCCAAAGGAGCTCAGAGGTGAGAGGAGTGGAGTCATGCGGGGAAGAGGAGCTCGCGAAGGGGAGCTTTACGACCTCCTGAGGCTGCTGGCGTAGAGCTGCAGGCGACGCAGAGGAGTCCACGCAAAGAAGAAGCCTCGCGAGAGAGTTATACATACTGGATCTTTTCCAGTATCAAATGTTTGGAGCTTCTACCAGATGTCTGGAGCAGCAGTGGGACGTCCGGAGTTGAGGCCGGACGTCTAAAAGCACGCTTAGTGCCAAGGTACGTGTTTCTGCATGGTTTCCGACCATGCAGCCTTACCGCAAGATGGCTTAGCCATTTTTGGCTCTGTGCATGTGTACGCAAGTGCAGAGCGTTGGAAAGGTGTGCAGAATGCCCTTCGAGGTACTTTTGGACGTGTGGGCACATCGCCAAATGTCTTACGATACTCCCAGACGACCGGAAGGAGAGTCCGACGTCTGGGATTCTCCTCAGATGATCGTGGAAGGATCTAGAAGTCCGAGGAAGTCGCAGGAAACAAAGGGTGAGTTCTAACGTCTTTTAAGATGTTTAGACCTAGTCCTAGATGCCTAATTTTGGACAGTATGCCTATTTTTGGCCCGTTTAGGGCCCAAACATAATCGGTTTCCTGCAAACAAATTATTGTTGTTTTCTACATGAGTTTCTCTATGAGTTAGTGTCACTTGTATACAATTTTGGACTTGTTTGATGTGATTGGTCAATTGTATAGGTCTCCAGCTAGTTGAGTATGCGAGGCCCGTGGAGGCGACGGGACCTACAGTTCTCGCCCCCATTCCTCCCGTGTTTCCCGGTAGAGTGGTTTGCTTTTATTATCAAGATTTAATAAAACTAAGTGCATGTTTAGAATAACTTAATTGAACCCTAGAGCATAAAATGAACTCTAAGATAGAAACGAACGAATATTGCTTGAGCTACACTGCCTTGCTTGAGATGCATGTTAAACCAATTTGCTAGCAAATGCATTAGTTTATTGATGTGATGCTTTCTTTAGAAAAGCACGAGCTGCTTGTTATACGAATGAAACTCGTAATGTGAATAGTGAGATCTGAATGTTGGAAAATGGAATGAAAGAAATACAACCATGAACCCTACGGGGAATTAGGGGAAGAACTCCTGTATATGGAAAGAACTTAGTGAGTAGACGGAAAGTGAGCTGGCCCTTGTGTACGAAGTACCAAGGAGAGCAACTGTCCCTTTAGTGTAGAGGGGAGCTAGCCACCCCTTTGGGTTGAGACCTAGGGTTAGGTCTAGTCACTCTGCACCGACTTCTATTTGGCCCTCGTGTTTGTGGTATCGAGGTGAACTACTTTGTGTAGGGAGGGAGCTAGCCACCCCACAGGGCCCAGGGTTAGGACTAGCCACCCTACACCAACTCTTGTTAGGCCCACTGGGTAAACCGGGATAGTCGGATGAGGGTACGCGGACTGTGGAGGGGCAAGACCCCTGTTCTAAGAGGGCAAGGCCCTATGTTATTCCGTGCTGTACCTTTAGCTGTACCCGCTAGCAGAAACGACTGACCGTGTGCCAGTGTGGGGTAGCTACCCATGCGCTTATTGTGCGTGCCGTAGTCACCGCTACATCATGACCGTGACCTCAGGGTGGTTGACTGGATATAGGATTACCACAGGGGACTCTCCCGACCAGGAGAGCACCACGTGTACATCCTACGTCACGAGAAAGACTGCAATCAAGATCGTCCCCTTGAGGGATCGACAAGATCAAGAAATGATCGGTTTCTAAAGGAATAAATGAATTTGAACCACTTAGTTGAGCTAAATGGAATTAAATAATAAACTAGTTGCTTGACTTAAATTCAATTGCATATAAATGGTTTAGCTACCACTTTACTCAGTGTTAGCTGACTACAAAGTTTATAACCTTGTTTGGGTCAGGGAGTTGAGCAGCCAGCACCACCGGCTGCAGAGGGAGCTGAGCCCAGTCGAGCCTAGCCTTAGCTGTTGACGTTTTCTGTTCTAGTACACTTCTTTTTGTAATGAGTATTTTTGTTATATGTAATACTATTCAGTTACCTTTCCACTGTACTCTCCGTTGATGTTGTTGTGATGGCCTGTAATATTGTAAGACTATTTGTTCTCTTTCCCTTATTGTCTCTTATTATTTTTCTGCTTAGTTACATTGCATGTGTGATTGTGAAATATTATCTGCTTTTGGCTATTTTCTCATTGGACGACTAGGTCTTGGGATTAGTCAAGGCAGGCCGGTCTCAGGTCCTGTAGGGATCAGGGATCGGGTCGTAACATAACCAGACCTGCTGGTTAGGTGCAAACTCCTTCCTCTAGATGTGTCGATCATGAAAAGCCTTCTTCTTATCTTTGTATATTTTTGCATTCTCGTAAGCTTCCCGCCTAATATCCTCTAACTCACTGAGTTGGAGCTTCCTTTCATAACCTCTGGCCTCGAGGTTAAAATTACACTTCTGCACTGCCCAAAAGGCATGGTGCTCCAACTCCACAAGAAGGTGACAGGCCTTTCCATACACCATGCGGTATGGCGACATTCTGAGCGGGGTCTTGTATGCAGTCCGATATGCCCATAGTGCATCAATCTACCAATCGGATCAATCCTTCCTATCAGGTCTAACCATCCTTTGAAGGATAAGCTTGATTTAACGATTAGATACTTCATCCTACCCATTGGTCTGTGGGTGATACAGGGTAGTAATGAGGTACTGCACCCCATATTTCTTCAATAATGACCTGAAATGGGCATGGATGAAGTGACTACCCCTATCGCCTATTAAAGCACAAGGAACTCCGAATCTCTCAAAAATGAATTCCCGGACGAAGGATATAACAGTCTTATGATCAGCTCATCTTGCCAAGATAGCTTCTACCCACTTTCAGACATAGTCTACTACAAGGAGTATGTACTCAAAGCCATGCGAGTTCGAGAAGGGGCCCATAAAATCGATGCCCCAGACATCGAACACTTCTACGACTAGAATAGATTGGAGAGGCATCATGTCTCTCTGGGTCATAGAACCGACCGACTGGCATCACTTACAGCATTTTGCAAACTCGTGTGTATCTCTGAAAATGGTTGGCCAGAAAAATCCCAACTGCAAAATCTTTGCAGTGGTCTTTCGGTTCGAGAAATGACCCCTACAAGCATCGCTGTGGCAGAAGGATAGCACACTAGAGATTTCTGAATCAGGAACGCATCTACAGATGATCTGATCAGCCCCAATACGAAAGAGCAGTGGGTCATCCCAAAAATAGAATTTAGCCATTGAGATAAATTTGAGTTTTTGATCCTTGGATAATCCCACAGGTAGCCTACCTGCGACGAGATAGTTCGCTATATCAGCATACCAAGGAAACTCAATAGAGTTGCTGGATAGCAGAGACTCATCTAGAAATCAGTTTGATATCAGCAGGGAGTACGAAATATAGTATGGGTCTAGCTGAGACAAGTGATTCGCCACAACATTATGGGCTCCAGCTTTGTCACGAATCTCGACATCAAACTCCTGCAAAAGAAGGATCCATCTGATAAGGCAAGGTTTGGCATCCTTCTTTGCCAACAAATGTCGAAGGGCGAAATGGTCAATGTAGATAATAACTCTGGACCCAAGTAAGTATGACAAGAATTTCTTCAACCCGAATACCACAGCTAGCAATTCTTTCTCAGTGACTATATAGTTACGCTGAGCCTCGTTCAGCATTTTGCTAGCGTAGCATGTTACGAATGGATGGTGCCCCCGACACCGACCAATAATGGCTCTGATAGCGAAGTCAGAGGCATCACACATCATCTCGAAGTCAAGAGACCAGTCGGGAGGTTGGAGAATAGGTGCATTTGAAACAACACTTTGCAAGGTCTCAAAAGCACTGAGACACGAGGAGTCAAAATCAGAGTGTCAGTTACCAGAAGATTCATTAATGGACGAGTAATTTTCGAGAAATCTCAAATGAATCTTCGATAAAATCTGACATGCCCTAAGAATGATCTGATTTGCCTAACCGAGCTAGGCAGAGGTAATCACAAAATGATTTCGAACTTAGCTAAGTCGACCTCAAGTTCATTAGAGGAGATCCTATGACCTAGTACAATGCCATCCCTTACCATAAAAAGGCTTTTCTCCCATGAAAGTACTAGGTTAACTTCAATACATCTCCTCAGGATCTTTGTGCAGTTATCAAGACAAGATGAAAAATTGTCTCCAAACACGGAGAAGTCATCCATGAACACTTCTACGTAGTCCCTGATCATGTCTGAAAAGATGGCCATCATGCATCACTGAAAAGTAGCTAGTGCGTTGTAGAGGCCAAAGGGCATCCACTTAAAAGCGAATGTTCCGAAGGGACATGTAAAAGTTGTCTTGTCTCGATCTTCCGAGTTCATCGCAACTTGATTGTACTTGGAGTATCCATCCAAAAAGCAGAAGAAACTACGCCCAACCAACAATTCTAAAATCTGATCAATAAAGGGTAAAGGAAAATGATCCTTTTTGGTAGTCGACTTTAGCTTCCTATAATCAATGCAGACCTGCCAAGAAGTCATGGCGCAGGTCGGGATGGATTCGCCCATTTCATTTTTTATCACTGTGAGTCCTGCCTTTTTGGGCACAATTTGAATAGGACTCACCCACTGGCTATCAAAAATTAGATAGATAATGCCCGCGTCCAGCCATTTAATGATCTCCTTCTTGACAACCTCCAATATATTTGGATTTAGGCACCTCTAAGGTTGTCTCGATGGTCTCACCCCTTCATCAGTGTAGATATGGTGAGTGCAATATGAGGGGTGAATCCCGCGGAGATCAGCAATGCTCCACCCGATAGCAGCCCTATCTGCTTGCAGAACGGAGATCAACTAGTGTTCCTGGTTTGGAGTCAAGTAAGCATTGATAATCACAGGATACATCTCACTTTCTCCCAGAAACACATACTTGAGCGAATCAGGTAAGGGCTGTAACTCTAGTAGCGGAGGGTGGGGAGAGGGTTTATGTAGGGGAGGAGAGGAAGTAACAGTGGAAATCTGCTGATCCTAACTAATGGAAAATCCGTCTGTAGTGGTCATGTAATCCTGTCTTAAGATATCAGTGCTAGGTGGGACAGGATAATCAAGATTAGGGGTGTTAGGAGTAGATGAACACCCATGACAACCAGATCCATGGGATGAAATATGTATGTCATTAGTCTCAGTCCCATGTGGACCGTGACCTAAGACCCTTGATAGTGAGGATGAATGTGCCATTGGGTTGCTGTAGAGGAGCCTAATGTTCCCACAGAGAGCCGAAGTTTCATCTTCACCATCCTCCTCGATTAGATCGCAATTGAAGTTCTTTGATGCCCTGAAAATGTCCATTCTAAGCTTTTCGTTCCCTAGGGCAATCTCCATGCACCCCGATGCACAGTCGATGTTCGCGTGCGTGGTTGCCAAGAATGGGTGACCTAGAATAATCAGTGCATCACGGAGATTAGGAGGAACCTCCATGTCAAGATCAAAAAAGTCCGCTGGAAAGTAGAGTCCTTAAACTTTCATGATCACACTTTCAACCACCTCCCTTAGCATTTTCACCGATCGGTCAGCCAACTGTATGGTAACTGAGGTGGGCTTTAACTCCCTGAATCGGAATCAATCAAATACTGCTGTGGGAGTTAGGTTGATGGACGACCCCAAATCAAGAAGGGCCCTATCAAAAAGGGAATTCTGCAAAACGAAGGAAATCAATGGTATTCCCAGGTCCTTTTTGGGTGGTAAGTCAGCTAAGATAACAGCACTGGCTTCCTCAGATAATACCGCCTGTCGTCCGTTTTTCTATTGTCGCTTCAGAGTATAGCAATCCTTGAAGAACCTAGCAATAGTAGGGATGTGATCTATTGCTTCGAGGAGAGGGACTTGAATGTGAACTTCCTTGAACAAAGATTTCAGGTCCTCAAAATTCCACATATCCTTTTTCCTTGTTGAATCTCACGTTAGAGCCACGGGAAAAGGGACGGGTATCTCAGGGTCTAGGGGCTTCTTTCCTTTATCTATTGAAGATGCTTGTGAGAGGAAGAGGGTTGTGAGCCATTTTGTGGTAGAGAGTAGGAAAAATCATTACTCGCTAGGTAGCAGGTCCTGTGTAGTATTTTCACTCCTCAAAGTGGCAACTTTTACATCGACGTGCTGTCCATGAAGGGTCAGAGGAGCGGGTTGGCCTGAATACACAGGGTTTGGCAACAGAGTTGGCTGACCGAGTCCATAACCAAGTGGTGTGGGAGGTGCTTGCAGAATAGCATGTGCCTGCCCCTGTGGTGCTTGGAATCTAGGCAGGGCACCCTGATTCTGCACATATCTCGGGTTTGGGACAGGTTGGGAGGGTAAAGCTCCCTATGACCTATGCTCCTACATCATCTAGTTTTGCATGTTTTGTATGCTCTGGATTTGGTCAGCCATTGCCTTCATTATTTGCAGGTGGTCATGAGTAGATTTTCAAATTGATGCCTGCAATTCCTCCTTCGGAGTCTCCAAAGGGTCGGCTCGCTTTGGAGGGTAGTTGGCAACTTAGTGCAGTGGCTGGTAGATAGACCGTGTCTATTGCTACAATGGGACTAGCTACTGCCTTGGGTATGTGTTCTGCGCATTACCGTATTTCCTGGTCTAGTAGTGTGGAGCTTGACTCAGTCTCTATGGGTTACCAAACCAGGATAATTTGGGATGCTAGCTCCAACCAGGGTTATACGTCTCAGAATATGGATTGTTACGCCCGTAACCCTAAATAGCATTGACATCTTCATAGGCCAAAGACGTCTCAGATGTAAATTCATCAAAAGAATGCGCACTCGAGTCGTCATGTGGTGTGCAACCTTGATTGTACGACGCCAGATCCACATTATTTACAGGTTCCTGGTACGCATGATCCCGCGAAGATGGAGAGAAAACATCCCAAGTGAGCGGATATGTATGAGCAGAGGGAGCTCGGGATGCTTGAGAGGAGTAAGAAGGAGCAATGCTGTTAGGAGATCTAGATCTCACTCGCATTAATTCATCAAGCTTCTTATCGATCATATCCACCTTATCCAGCTTTTTGGTGATAATGTCCATGTCGGCTTGAGCTTCATGGACACTGACTCGTTGCTATCCAGGTCACTGGAACTGGTTCATGGAGGCGGCATTCATCGAGTTCTCTGCTAAAGACTCGAACAGCTCAAATGCACTGTTCTCATCCTTAGCGAAGAAATTCCCACCACTAGATGCATCAGCCAAGTACCGATGTATGTCATTCAGCCCATGGTAGAATATCTGTGCAAGATGCCATCTAGGTACTCCATGGTGCGACTACTTCCTGAGAAGGCCATGAAATCTGTCCCAGGCATCATACAGCATCTCTCCCGAGCCTTGGGAAAAAGTCTTAATCGCACGCCTCATCGCATTCTTGTGAGCAATCGGGAAGAACTTCTGGAGCAATTCATGACGTGACTCCTCCCAGGTTCCAATTGGCCTCCCAATGGTCTTTAACTAGTATGAAGCTTTATCCTTGAGAGAGAAAGGAAAAAGCTTCATGAGAACAATTCCAATATTAATGTTTCTAGGTTGAACCGACTCCACAATTCGACTCAAATCCTTAATGTTGTGGAAGGGGTCCTCATTCGAGTTTCCATAAAAGTGAGTCTGAATCAGACTTATGATGTTTGACTTCAACTCAAATGTGTCGCCACCTGTAGGAATCCGAATTTGAGGTGCGATAATCGTCACGGCCGGATCATAGAAGTCCAGCAGTTGTTCTCCACGTGGTGGATGTTTCATTCTATCTAGCGTTGTGAGGATCATGTTGATGCTCTACTCGTAGTGTTGCTCAAACTCCTCGACATGGCTTCCAGATGAGCTATAAGGTCTTGATTTTTAGGGCCTTGATCAACTCCAAGATCGGGATTAGCCATCTCAGCTAATTAGGAAGGCGATGTGTGGGACAAAGGGTAGGGTAGGAATCACCTTTGTTGCCTTGGGTTTGGCTCCCAAGGTCCCTCTAGCTTAGGTCCTAGTGACCGTCTTCCTTGCATACACCAACACAAGGGTTGGTGTAGTCAAGCCAAACAAGGCTATGGCCTTGTTAATCAGAGTGGTCCTTTGGATCAGATGATCAGATTTTTCATTTAAGTTCATGTTATTGAAGAAAATTTGGCAAGAGTCCAACTACAAGGAATTCCCGCCTCTTAGGCTAACCCGGCCAAGCTGGTTACGAGGGGACTACGAGGAAGGTTCTTCCTTCGACTTTCACCTCCGATTCCATTACCCTGGAGCCTCGGTCGTTTGACACTACCCCCCAGCCTTAGACACCAGGTTTTGCGAGAGAGGTTGAAACTACCCAGTAGTTTCAAGCCAACTACAGGTTATTTGATGTGTTCTTCATGAATTTTAACTTGCTTCTTCAATTTAGTAAATGGCGGGAGGTTCACAAGGTGACTCGCCTCACCATATAACTCTTGGACTCGTCAGAGTCCAAGTTAGTCTATGTGGTCCTATTGGCTCATGCACTTCTAAGTTCTTTTTTCAAATTGAAGATCACAATTCAAATGTATATTCTCAAGTAAGATGGAATCCAAATGATTTGAAACTTGGTAAGAAGATTCCTTTTTCAATAATATTTTTAGAGAATATTTTTCCTAAATTTTTACTATTTTCAACAAGTAGTTATGTATTTTTAGCAAACCAGGGGTTAAATCTAGGATGTAGACCTTGTGTTGGTTTTTCTATTATAAACAATACCAAATATGCTCCAAAAATTTCTCAAAAATAAGATGATGAAAGTTAATTTGATTATCTTTCAAACCCCACCAATCGTGAGTAAATTCGATTTGTATGTTGGTCAAAATTGATTTCTAAATTTCATAAAAGTTCTATTTTCAAGCAATCTGACATGTATGTACTCCATGAATTCTAAAAAACCCACAGATGGAATTTCTTTTTGGGAAAGGTGGTGTTGGAAAGATAATTTGAAATTCTAATTCCAATCCAAATTTAAGAAATTTTGGAGTATCAGAAACATAGTTATTGAATTTTAAAGATGGCAATCAATTTCTGGGCGAGTTTCAAATAGGATTGTGTGCACCTGATTCTCGTAGCACCCACTTTAACTCATTCGCCACTCCTGTGGTTCAATCCCGCACGCACAAGTAATATGTAAGTGATGAAATCACAAATCACCGTGCCTCCCCAGCAACGATGCCAATTTGTTCACGGTGTAGAACATGTAAAAGATGAGCGCGTTGTAGTATAGTGCAAAATATGTCTCGAGCAAATAAATTAACAGAACTGGTGAGTCCCAGTCGAACTCTGGGAGGCAGGCAATGCTTTTGATTTCATGTGTTTGTTTCAAATATAAATACCAAGTAATAGAAACAATCAATCATAATATCCACATCACAAAGAGAGATTGAATATGAATTTGATACATGAAATAAAATGTAAACAAACTACTACTGTAACAGAATGAGGGCACCACGGGTGGCCCATGGTGGCCTTCTAGAGAGGTTGGTAAGAGCAACGATGACCCGCTGAGGTGGCTTAATGGGCACTTCACACGAAGATGCAGAGACGGAGGCAGAGAAGATGAAAAGAAGGAAGGAGAAATCTACTCTAAATCTACTTTTAATGCCTTTGAAAGAGGACCCTTAGGCTTCTTTTATAGTTGTTAACAAGGGTATTTAGGGCATTGGAGTCCTCAAATTTGTGTAATAACCCTTGGGTTGATCAAATCCTTTGATCGGGAAATCGACAAATCAAATTACTTCTCAAAAAGCCTTCAACATCTCCTTCTTATGCTTGGGCGCTCCTGGTGCGACATGTGGCACAACGTGCGCCCTTGGATCTCGATCGCATGGTCCCCACTCTCCTGTGAGCGCTTCTGCCTTCGCGTGCTCACCACCCGGCCTCTTAATGTGCCTAATCTTATTAGCCATTTGATCTTACTATCGGACGGCTAAGAACACCTCTCCATCAAACCTATTAGGATTTGAACGCAACTTTGTTTCCTAAAGCACGTGTCATCACGTGCATTCACATCTCCCTCGCATCCGCGTGTGCCACGTGGCCACCTCTGTCGCTGCTTGATGAAGATTGAACGACCAATAATGCATGTGCCTCGCCATCAAACCTATTAGGATTTGAACGCGCGTTGCGTGTGTTCATTAAGCGCATGGACCAACTAGGCTACGTTGGGAGTTGTTGCAAAGTTTGTTTGAGGTTTGCGCTACCTCAACCATTGGATGGAGATCCAACGATTGAGATCTCGTCCTCGCTCGATTGATTGGCTAAAGGTAAGCAAAGTGGCACGTTCGTGGGCATTGGATGGAGATCTAATGGCAGGATGGTCTTCAAAGGCTGAGGTGTGACGAGGGGGCAGCTATGATGGTGCCACATGGTGCCATCGTGGCCATCCATCTTCTTCTCCTTGTATCTAACCATGTAGGCCTCTGATTAAGTTGATTTTTGTGTCATTGGACTATGAACATTGATCCAGATCCATCCGTGCAGTTGGATTTGTCATCTGAGGTCTGGATATTCTTCAATTTGCCCCTTGGCTCTTGCTCTTCTGCAGACTCCCTAGGGTGCTACGGGAGTCTGATTGATGTGATGTTGGAAGCGTTGGACTCCTGTCATCGTTCTAAATAGATCCATAAGGTTGGATCGGTCATTCGTAGCCCCGAATTACTTGCAATGAGTAATACCTCTCAAATAGCATAGTAAAATACATAAAACATATAAATCAGCTCCGATGCAAAATACGATGCGTATGCATGCAGAATGCCCATGTTAAGCTAGGTTCTAGATTAATTCAGAAGAATTAGGTCCTATGATGCGCAATCAATGGGAGGCCTGGGTTGCACCACGTGGCGCGATCTGGGCCATCCATCTTCTTTCCTTTGTAGGGGCTACTACAGAGGTCGGATTAAGTCAATTTTCACACGTTGGGCTACGATCGTTGACCCAAATCTATCCATGTGGTTGGATTTGTCGTTTCAAACTCTGAATTATGTCACCTAGTCCCTCGACCATCGATCTTCCTCAAACTGCATATGGTGCTACAGGACTCCGATCATGGCAATTTTGGAGGTGTTGGACTCCGATCGTCGTCCTAATCAGATCTATATGATCAGATCATCAATCTAAGGCTACAAATTAAATCTCCTCTCCTGGCCATAAAAGGATGCAATAAACCTAAAATATACACAAACTACTCTAAATGTAGAATGATGCAAGCTATGCAATATTTATAGTATGGAATGCATATCTAAGCCTAGAGACATGCATAAATAGGCATTTTAACCTAAATGGATGTGTCTACATCAGGTTCGATGACTCAAGGCTTACAGTAGGCAGGGTAGAGGAATCTGAAGGTGATTTTTCATGGACTGTATGCACTTGGGCTCTCTTCTTCCCTCACTTCTATGGTTTCAAGGGTTTTCTCTCCATGCTCCATTTGAGTTCCTGACATAGGAGCTCTCTCCTAATGGATTGATCCCCATGAACTAGCTAGATTCCATTGCATTATTGGAACAAGACTAGATAGAAATAGGAAGGGATGGCCTTACATTTGTGTGTGGAAGGGCAACTGATGATCTCGTCAAATGTCATCGTCAAATTAGCCATCATGAAAGTGGCCATCCAATTGATGTGCTGGCTTCCATCTCAAATAGTTCCTGGTAGCTCAATCTTCCCATTAGGCATGACCATGTAGTTTCCAAATCCAACCCACCGAGTATGCCAAGGGGTCTGAACCCTCTTTTGGAAGTCTAATTTTATAAGGAACTTCAAGGAAAGGACAACTACTGCACTCCCTTCATTGACGAGTCAGTGTTGAGTTTTCCTTGCCACGAGTAGGGTGATTAGGTGTGGGTCCCTATGGGTACTTGGGCCAAGAAGTAGCTTGAAGAGGGTACTTGCCACCTACTCGATCTCATGTTGATGTGTCGCCCTTTACTAGTAAGCTGACCTGCAAATGTCTCAAGACTTGGTTGAATCAATTAGTTCAGGATAACTTTGAGGTGTGGTGTTAATGCCAAATATCACCTCAACCATTCCTCCTAGAGTTGTAATAGCAATGATAGGCTCATAGCGGTGGGTGTCAACTTGCCAAGTAGTGATAGTGGAATTTACGTGGTTTTGTAACTACGGGTTTTTGTCGTTGAGATGCATAAATTTGACCAACTTTTGAAATTTGTAAACCTAGATAGTGGGATATCTAGGGTCATCCAAGGAGGCTAAATTCTAAGTCAAATAGCTTGTTCTCTCTCTTGCTGTCTCAAATCCTCAATTTATGTTTTTATGCTTTTGACTTTTTCTAGGGTTTTCAGAGGATAATCTGGTAAGAAAATATGAAACATGCACAAATAAATTATGCCTAAGTGACAGGAATTAATCCCTCTTTCCAAGCTCACCCTAAGCAAGTGCACCTAGGGTAATTAGAAAGATGGAGAGTGGGAGCACTAAGAAAAACAAAACAACTTGGAATTGAAACACATGAAATTTAAAGGCAAAATAACTTTTTGTACTACTAGAAATGTCAAGTTACAACTAGATATTTGCTTGGAATTCAAATCAAGATAATACAAAAAGATGAAAATGAAAAAGAAGAAGAAAGGATCCTCTAATGGATCTTGAGAAGGGCTTTGCTCCAAGTACGGCAACTCCGCACTTGAAGAAGAACTTCTCTCACTTTTCTGCTAGATGATGATGTGCTCCTTCCTTCAAGTACTCCTCCTCTGGTTCTCTCTTCAAGGTGGATGTCCACCCTGTCTCATCCTCCTCTACCTAGATGTCCCCTCTAGTGAAGAACACCTTGGCTTAGTCCAAGGAAGAGGGAAGAAGAAGAAGGCACAAAGGGAGCAAGGTAGCACCCTTAATCTTCTTCTCTTTTCTTCTCCCTATGGATGGCTATGTAGTGGATGTAGGTATGGATTTAATGTAACCAAGGGTTCCTTTTTAGGTGGTAGGTAGGGGGTATTTATAGGAAGGGAAGAAGGGGGGTTAGCATGGATTTAATGAAGGTCTAGGATTAGGTTTTGGTGGGTGGTTATAGGTTTAAGGGATAGATTTAGGTGGCGCCACCTAAGGGGAGTGGTTGTGGTGGTTATGGGATGGGAGCCATCCCTTGGTGGACGACCATAGGTGGAGAGCCACCAAGTTTTGGCGCTAAGGGGAGTGGGTTCTAGAAGGCTAGTTGTTGGCACCAAAAGCAAGGGATAGGATGGCTTAGGTGGACATGTGTAGGGTGAAGATGTATGGCTAGGTTGGCACCAAAAAGGGCAGTAGTTATAAGTGGTTTTAGCGCCATTTTTAGGTGGCCTTTGGTGGTGGTTGTGGGGCTAAGGGGTGTCTCTAGGATGGTGCCAAAGGAGGAAAGTGGTGGTGGTGGTTTAGGTCAAGTAGTGGTGGAGCTAAATGGAGAGGTAGTTGGCCATGGTAGAGGAGATGGAGCCAAGCTAAGCTAGCTTAGCTAGTAGAGTAGTGGAGGATGATATAAGGTTTTGAGCTGCTCTGAGTTTGCATGGAGCTAGTGTTGAGCTGCAGAAAGTCTTTTAGGAGTTCAGCTACTCAGCTTAGCTAGCTAGTTCTTTGCTAGCTATTAAGTTGAGTAGGTTGAGCTAAGTTGAGTTGGTCTCAACTATTCTGTAGCTGAGGAAATCTGGCATGTGATGACTCTACAATTAGTAGTGTTAATTATATCAGTTAGACTCAATCTCAAGGGCACATGTGCATTAATGTCATATTATAGTGGATTTGGGAGCAATACATGCATGCTATGTGACTTCTACAGTTAGATTGCCACGAATTAATGTTTATGACCCTGTGTACAAGTGCATACTGGAATAGGTCTTAGATGAGCAATTGAACCATACGGATGGATCCAGATCGACGAATGGAGTCCAACAAGCTCAAAATCACCTCAATCCGACCTCTACATCTCCCACAACAAGCCTGAGAAGTTTTAACCGTTGATCTTATGATCAACAGCCCTCGTTGCGACATGTGGCACCCGCTCTGCCTCCCATCAGTGCCCGCAACCTCTCTCCATCACAAGAGAGAAAGATCTGGAGGATCCAATCTGCATCCAACAACGAAATCGCACATCATCAAGTTGTCCACACGACCATCCACGCGTGTGGCCCAACAATAGTGAGTAGCGCTCTCAAATCCACGCTGCTAGATTGAAGCCCTACGTGCGAATTTAATCTGCTCTCGTGCTCAAGTGAAATTCAGCCATGGATGCGGGAGTGGATAACGACGATAGCAACAACATGGCGTGATCTCGCATGCCGAATGCGTGCAACCAACAATGCGCGATCTGACATCGCATCGCACTCGCCATCGTACGCGCGAGCTGGGCATGGTCTTGAGCATGCGGCCATGCGAGATCTTAACCATTCATCCTTGATTTGACAACTGCTAGAGCGAGCACATGGATCATGCGGGTGAGGCACTATGGGCACGCACATGACCAACGAGTGAAGGTGGGTCTTCACCAACAATTGTGGAAGAGATATAGCGATGTTCTGGAGGTCGCTAAAGCCCCTTACCCATTTTAGAAGCCTCTTGTCCACTTAAAAACCCCCACACACCCTCCATTTGTGATTCTCTTCCTCATTTCTTCCTAGCCTCTACTAAGCATACTTCTACACACTTAGAAGTGCAAGCACCATCCCAGAGAATATCAAGCCATCGACGGAGGTCCCTCCATCGCTGTGGCTGCCTCGCCTCTCCATTTTGCGCATTTATACTTTAGTTTGATGTTCATGTTTATCTAAGCATTTATCTAGTATTATTGTAAAATGATTTCTCTTATAGAATGTATTAGCTTATGTTATCATCTTGCTTCATCATATCTTGGATTCATGCATAGCTAGTGACTTCAATTCTACTTACATTTTCTAACCCTACTCTCTCTCTCTCTCTCTCTCTCTCTCTCGTTCTCTTTTCGCAAGAAAACCAAACAAATATCATGAGACAACTAAGTGAGTAATTGATCTGATTTCATGCCTCCTCGTGTTCGACACTTGGACTCACCTAATCATCTTCTCATTAAAATTGATGTCGTAACACATGCTACAATGAATGAATTACACTTACGTGTTTTCTGACGTCAGTATGATCTTCTTAAAGACTCCCTAGCTAGCTAGCTTAGGTCCAGTAGACAAGCTTAATTAAGTCGAGCTAGGGTAAGTCTTCATGAGCTGGTGTTGAGCTGCCTTGAGCTAGTTGTTGACTTCTTAGCTGACTTAGCTTAGCTAGCTGAGGACTAGTAGCTAAGCTAAGTTGACTAGAGGTGCCATGAGCTGAGTAGAGCTGGGATGAAGGTGAGCTGGATTGAGCTAAGATCCAGCTGGAATGAGCTTAATCGTCATCTTCTTGATTAATCTGCCTTTCACATTGCCAGGGTTTAAGTGATTCTTATTGTGTGATCATCCTTGGCAATGACATAAAGTGTATGAGAGACAAAATAAAGGAAAATGATGTAATCCATGCCTAAATTAAGAAATGCCTAAATGCAATCCCAAACCATATTGCAGTTTGCAAATCCTAAGAACTAGGTGTGTTTTTAGGCATAATAGTGATGATAAAATGGTGTTTATCATGTAGCTCTCCTCTCAACCAAGAGTATTAGAGCCCTCCGATGGTAATCCTCAGGTGGGAGGTCTGTATCTAGTTCTACTCTTCCAAGACAACTATGGCATTAATTTGTCGTTGCCACTTCTTCTATGAGGACCATGTTTACCCCTTATAATTGTTGGAGCTTTTCCCTATGGTTGTCCTTGGGGTCTTCAAGGGGTTGTTTTCCCTTATCGTGGCCTCATTGCACTTGACAAATTGGATGAAATTACCGTGTTGGATTTGATGTTCAATTTGATCCTTGAGATCACGACAACTCTCTGAGGTATGTCCATGGGCTTTGTGGTACCAACACTAAAGCTCGTTATTATTCTATTCCTTCAAGGGAGGAGGCAACAACAAGAGGTCTTTATTAATAGCCCAGACCTTTATCAACATGTCTTCCTAATTGACAATGAGGAGGGTGTACTCCTAGTACCCTTCCCTTCAAACTACTCGAGCCCCTCCATCCTGGTTGTGGGTTTGGCGCTCACCCGTTTCATCGAGGTAGCACCCTCTCTTCTTATTAAAGCATGATCCTCCACCTCAATTTTGAGTTCGCTCAACTCCAATCTGCCTGTCATAGAGGGGAGTGTGGTGCTCCTCCCCCATGTTGTCGGCCAATGATAAACGCTTGTTTATCATCATCTGTATTATCCATTCACATTTAATTCCTAAGGTTTTGTCAATTGCATGGCATTATCTCATTGAAATTAGCATGCATTTAGGGTTTAGAGCATGCATTAGCATTTATTTTACACTATCTTATGTAGTTACCATTTGATTGCCAGGGATGAATGCTTTGGAAATCATAAAAGCCCTTGTAGTATGGAAGGCACAAGAAACAAGTGTGAAGATAGCTCATGAAAGCTCCTTCCAACTCCTCCCCTACTTAGCTAAGCTACTAGCTAGCTTAGCTAGCTCCTCCACTACTCCAGCTCCTACCCTACTCCCTCTCCACCTTAATGGCCATCCACCTACATTAAAACCACTAACCATTGGCACCTAAAATGCACTCCTTGGCACCCATTCACATGGCACCAAGGAAGCTTCCTAACCACCCTCCTTGGCACCCTTTCACATGGTGCCAAGGAAGCTTCCAAACCACCATCTAAGCCACCCTCCTTAACATCCTTTCACATGGCACCAAGGAGGCTTCCTAACCACCCTCCTTGGCGCCCTTTCACATTGTGCCAAGGAAGCTTCCTAACCACCATCCAAGCCATCCTCCTTGGCACCCTTTCACATGGCACCAAGGAAGCTTCCTAACCACCATCCATACTAGCCTATAAAAAGACCTCCCATCCTACCATTCAAAACATCCTTGGCAAGCAACAATTCTTCTTATCAAACACCTATTTCCACCATACATCCTACACCCAAGAAAAGAGAAGGAGAGAACAATATTAAGGGAGTAACCTACCCGCTCCCTTAGTGCCTTCTTCCCATTCTCTCTCCTTCCTTGTGCCATGCCAAGGAGCAAGCTTCCATCTAGGGTGGATGGCTAGGCAAGAGGAAAGGAGGGTGGAGGATGTCCACCTTTGAGATGAGCAACTCAAGGAGCTATAAGGAAGTCTTCTTGAAGTCTGGGAGTCAACATTCTTGGAGCAGAGGCTGCCTTAGTTACTCGGGAGAATTTTCTATCTTTTATTTTATTGCATTTTGATTCCTGTTAAGCATTCATCTACCTAGGGATTAACTAAGTGGAACCTCTACTTAGTTGAGCTCCCTAGGTACTTTGTAAACATTTCTTCTTAATAGCAAAGTGCCTTTCTTCATTCTTGAGTTTTCTATTTTTAAGTAGCATCTTTATTAATTTTAGTGCATCACTTCTCTCTTCTAATTACCCTTGGTGCACTTGCCTAGGGTGAGCTTAGAAAAGACGACATCTCTTGTCACGTAAAATTTAGTTGATAGGCATAGTCTTCTTTAGCATAGTTCTATCTTCGGATTTGTGTGTCCTTTATTTTGAAAATTTTAAAAACAACAAAATCAAAATTACAAAAAGTGAAGTGTTGATTTGAGAGAGCGAGAGAGAGAATCATTTATTTGACTAACAATTGGCCTCCGTGGACAACCCTAGATACCACCACTATCTAGGAATATAAATTTAAAAGCTGATTGATTTTGCATGTTGAAACAACACTATTTCGCATTAATTACGAAGTGCATAAATCATGGATCAGCCAGCTACCTTCAAAAGTGACAAAAGTCATCTTGCTCCATGAATCGTATGGTCTTGTTCCACAATTCTGTCATGTCTCTACCAAAGCCTAGGTAAAAAACTGTCAATGTCATACCAAAGCCTTTGGGTTAATAGACCAAAGTTGAAGTACTGGATGACAATTGCATTATGAGGCCTCTTGCACTTAAAGCCTGGACCTTGAAATAATTGAGGTAGGAGCAAAAGGATTCTCCCTTTCACTGCCTAACCTCAAACAATCTTTAGGGTTTCTAGCAAAATTTCTCTGCCAGCAAAATACTAACAAAATTTGGTGGTCAATTCTTGGAAACAGGAGATCTAGGCTACCAACAGCTCATTAAATCATTCAAGAGCCTTTCCAACAAGATATGATGGCAAAATTCGACAAAGCACCCCATTCGGACACCCATGGACCAACATCATCTGCTAGTAGCTATTGACAAAACTATTTAGGTTTGATGTACTGTCATATTAGGGGAGAGTGGGGTGTGTGAACATTTTGGGAAGTGGAGCATCCATCACTTCCTCCATGAAGGGGTACATAGTCACGTACACGTAGGGGTGAGTGTCCTCATTGCTTGGGTGACCTGATGAACTATCTCCAGGTAGGAGCCACTTTTACTGGGATGTAGCGCCCATGCTCCTGATTGCTGCTCAAAATCACGCTGGAGAAGAGGAGGAGGAGGGGCTTGTGGGGCCTTCCCCTCATGGTTCCTCATCTCCCTCTTGTGCTACTCAATCTACTCGTGGAGTTGATTGTTATCCTCCTCAACCACCTGACTCCAGTGTGCCTACTCGTCCACCTAACTAGATGGTGGAGGTGGATTTTATGATTGGGCCTTCTCCTTGTGCATAAGCACATTGTGAAGTTGGCCCATGATTGCCTTGTTCTGCCTAAAGAATGGCAAGGCGAGCCAAGTACTCCCACTCCTCATCTAGGACCTCCTAAAAAGAATCTACGAGGAGCTCCACATTCTCAAGAGCAACATCCTTGTTCTTCTGTGATCTTGAAATCGTAGTCTAAGTAAAATTGTCATCACAATTGTGAAAGCACGCCATTTATAATTTATAAATCATATTCGAAAGATTTAAGCGTAAAATCAGGAGTACGGGTCGTATCATATGAATGCAAAGATGTCTATATGTTTCCTAACCTAGCTAAGCCAACTAAGATTTTTTTGATATTTTTTATGTTGTTTTTAAATTTTTTTTTAGATTTTTGAATACGACACAGGAAAAACCAACAAAGACTCAACTAGACCCTGGACATATGATCATCACAAAAATTTACCAATTTTATAAGAGATTCCTGATTTGAAGAGCTAAATAAGTACAAAATTCAAGAAAAATCCAGGAAGTTAGGAAAATTATGTTTATTATACTGTCTGAGCCCTTGTTAGTGCACGAATTTTCAAAAATAAAATATAGTGATTTACACTCTAAAGTTTAAAAACAATAGACTTGAATCCCTAGCAACATGCAAAATTTGGTGATTTTATGATGACTACACCAGACAAAATGAATTTTCTAAGCTAGGGCTCAGACTATAAAAATAGAATGAGCTTCTAGAATACTAACCTAAGGACACTTTTTTTGGAGTTTTTGGGCTTTTAATATTTTTTTGCTTTTCGTAATAATAAAGCAAGCTAAAGGAGACATAATAGAGAGACAAGAACACTAAGAAAATATTATTACAAATCAAACTATGGTCTATAAGTAGAAAGCAAATACAAGAAGAAAATAACAAGTAGAAGAAGAAGAAGAGAAGAGTAGAGAATCAAGCTGGGTGATGCGAAGAAGCTTCAAAGAACTTGCAAAGGTGGTGGAGAAGCCCACCTTGATCTTCGAAGTGTAAGGAAAAAGCGAGAGAGCTCATAGAAGTTTAGAGAATGTGAAGAAGAACTTGGAGAAGTAGATAGGGGAGAAGAAATATGGGGGTAGAGGAATGCTTCTAAGGGAAAACCTAAGGGAATTGGGGATCTAAGGACGCTAAGGAACCTAACTAGAATGTGGAGATGGTAGAGAAGGCGATGGTGAGAGTTGGGCATGGAGGAGAAGGAGGAAGAAGGTGGTGGCTAAGGTTTTGCTAAGGGAAGAAGAAGAAGGCAAGGAGGAAGAACAAGCTACGGGAGGAAGGACAACCTAAAGGAAGACTAATGGAGACTAGAGGCTAAAGGAGATTAGGGGGAGGGAAGAAGAAAACCTAGAGAGGAAGGCTAGATGGTGCTGGAGATGGAGGAAAGGGGTATTTATAAAGGGTGTTGCAACAACCTTTTAGTGTTTTATTAACTTGTCTTGAATTTTTGGTCTCTTTATGTTACAAATTTCAAATTGTACATAAAAGGAACGTTGTATCCATTGAGATCACCCTTCAAATGCAACTTGAATCACTCATTTTAAATTTAAAATGAAAATGTTATGGCCAAAACACTAAAGGTGTGTCAGGCTATGTAACGACCCGGGTCCCGAGTCCCTACGAGACACGAGAACCGGACCGACTCGACTAATCCCAAGACCTAGTCGTCCAACGAGGAAGTAACCAAAAGACAGTAAAATAAACCACATTCAGCATGAATATAACTAACAGTAAGAAAGTACAGCAGTAAGGAAAGAAACTACTACAGTAGGTACCACCACAACAGTAAAGCAACATTTATCATATAACAAAAACTGCAGGTAAAGAAGGTACAGCGGAAACAAAACTACTCACTAGAACAGAAACAAAAAAGAAGGTACAAAGCTGTGGTAACTCTACTGGACCCTACTCGGCCCAGCGTCCTCTGCAGCCGCCGACCCTGGCTGCTCAACACCTGGTCCTGAAAAAGGTAACGAGTGTAACACGTCAGCAAAACGCTGAGTAGAGTGGCAAACTAACTAAAGGCAACAGTAGAGTGTACAGTAGCTGTTATGTTCTATTACTTCCTTTATTTACATCTTTCAATTTTTCTCACTATTTCATTTACTTCTCAGATCCTTTACTTGATCTCGAATGTCCTCGTGGGACGATCTTGATTACAGTCTTTTCCAACAGTAGAAGTAGCACGTGGTGCTCTCCTGGCCGGGAGAGTCCCCCGTGGTGATCCTACCCTCAGTCAACCACCCCAAGGTCACTGACAGACGTAACGGTGACTACGGCACGCGCGATAAATGCACAGGTAGCTAGCCCGTACTAGCACGCGGTCAGTCGTTTCCGTTAACGGGTGCGCCCAAAGCACAGCACGGAACCAGGGCAGAGCCCTCTCAGTAACAGGGGTCCAACCCCTCCACAGTAACTAAACTGGGGCCTTGCCCCTCCACAGTCCGCGCACCCTCGCCTGACTACCCTGGTTTGCCCTAGTGGGCCTAACAAGTCGGTGAAGGAGGCTAGCAGAACCCCGGGGCCCGTGGGGTAGCTAGTACTCTCCTAACACTACTAGCTCTCCTCGGTACTACGTACACGAGGGCCAACAAGTCGGTACAGAGCGGCCAATCCTAACCCCGGGTCCCTGGGGCGGCTGGCCCCACTCTGCACTAAAACAGGTACAGGTACTTCCCTTGGTACTGCGTACCCAAGAGACAGTACAAACTACATCTTAGTTCCATTCCTTTTCTTTCCAGGAGTTCCACTCCTAATTCCCCGTAGGGTTCCAGCTCTTTATCTCAGAACATCATATGTTTCACTTTCCAGATTCTCGTTCTCACATTCCATGATCTCAACATGATTCTTTATGCATAACAGGCAGCTGTTAATTAAATTTACAGGCAGCTTTATATATTCCTTTCCATTTTTCCAAGACTGCAGTAATGTACATTCCACTAGTTTTTCCATCCTAGGATTCATGCCATATCCTAGGATCTATCATACAATCTAGTTTTCCGGCCCTAGGATTCATGCAACACCTAGGAGCTATCATTCCATATATTTCTCATTCCTAGGATTCATGCAATGCCCTAGGTTCTAGTTATGGTTCCATACTTTAACAGATTTTATTAATACTTAAAACCACTCTACCAGGTACAACGGGAGTAATGGGGGCGTGGTCGGGAATCCCGCGCGCCTCCACGACTCTCAAGACGGCAACCGAACGAGGTCCTATCACAAGGATCAAACACAAGGAGTGTCTCAAAACAGTGTATAGCTACTATAGGCGGGTAGAGGAATAAATTCTGAAACGAACGCAACTCGAATCGCGGAAAACGGAGCCCAAACGGGCCCTAAACGGGTCGAGAAAGACAATACTGTGCAAAATCAGACGTCTGGAACTCCTTCCAGACGTCTTAAACGGTGGATCAGAGAATTACCTGTTCGGCTTGGTTCCCCGGACGTCCAGAAGTCTGTGGGGACGTCTCTCCTAGATCCCAGACGTCCGATGGTCTCTCCGGACGTCTGGAGGTCACTCCCGCCGTCTGGTACAACTTCCAGACGTCTGATTCGCAAAGGATGACGAATCCGACCACCTGCGCACAGCCAACCCTCCTCCCTCAGTACGGTCAGTCGACAAAAAGAAGGAGAAAGCGGAACTCACCTTTCAGACGTCTGTATGATCTCACAGACGTCGACCTTGCCGTCTGGATATCAGTCCAGACGTCTGATTCTGGAGATTTTTCCAGAATCATAACCTTGCTCGGCCTCCGCTCGCGACGCCGCCCGCGTCGCACCTCGCGCGTCCGCTGCTCCGCCCGCAGCAGGTCCCTCTCCGCGACGCTCTGCGCCCCCTGCGCCCTCCGCCGGCCGGCCAAGCCGCTCCCGGCGAGCTCGCCCTCACGGCAGAGCCCCGCCCTCGCACGCCGCAGCTCCTCCGCGCCTACTGCGGCTGCCGCTGCCGCTGCGCCCTCGCGTCCGCTCGCTCTCGCACACAGGCAGGAGAGAAGGAGGAAGATGGTGGAGACGGGAGGGGAGGCGCGCCCCCTCCCCCTTTTAACGCCGCGCGGAGAGGAGGGAGAGACGGTCGCAGTCGCCTGCAGCCGCAGAGAAGATGCAGGATCGCAGGTCTGCGCGCACAGGCGCGCAGACGAATATCCCGTGCGAGCATAACTGTTCGCCAGACGTCTGTAAACTATCCCGGACGTCTGGTCAGACGTCTGGATGTGATCCCAGACGTCTTTACAGACGTCTGGGCCACCTCCCAGACGTCTTAAAAGACGTCTGGGGCACGCGCTTGTTACAGGCTATCATGAATTTTGAGATTAAGATTAGGATTGGGATCTTGATTGGCTAAAATCTTGAAGGAAGTATATAAAACATTCTTGGACATGAATAGTGCTTGGGAAGTGATTATAATGGACATTCAAGGGTGGTGAAGGGTGTCTTGGAGACTAAGGTATGGGCTTGGATGTGCTTCTAGAATGTAAGCTCAATCACATCTTGACTTATGTTCACATTGGACTTGATTTGTAGCAAATTAAAAGATGTGATTGGCATCTAATTAAAGTGATTGATTGCCACATTTAATCAATTAATTCCAAAGAATATTTATTGTAATTTTAGATATAGAAAAATCATGTGGCTAATGGATAAGGCGGAAAGTCCTAAAAGGTAGGATTAGGACTAAGACTAGGAGAGTGTCTCTAAGAGTGTGAGGTAGGGTTTAGGAATATGTTAAGAATGAGGTGTAGGGTTAGGCTAGCTAAAGGGAGCTGGTTAAGGTGATGAAGACACGTTTAATTAGAATAAACTGCCTATTTATGCATGTTCCTAAGCGTAGATATACATTCCATACTATAAATATTGCATAGCATGCATCATTCTGCATTTAGAGTAGTTTGTGCATATTTTAGGTTAATTGCATCCTTTTATGGCTAGGAGAGAAGGAGATTTAATTTGGAGCCTTGAATTCACTGTCCGATCATACGGATCTAATCAGGACGATGATCGGAGTCCAACGCCTCCAAAATTGTCTTGATCGGAGTCCTGCAGCATCTTATGCAGTCTGAGGAAGATCAATAGCCAAAGGACTAGGTGATGCAATTTGAAGCTTCAAACGACAAATCTGACCACACAGATGGATTCGGGTCGACAATCGCAGCCTAACAGCACAAAAATCGACTCAATCCGACTTCCGTAGCAGCCCCTATAAAGGAAAGAAGATAGACAGCCCAAATAACGTCATGTGATGCTATCTAGGCCACCCATGGGTGTGCATGCACCACCGCACGCACGCAGCGCATGGGTACGCGTAGCAACGTGAGCACATGCAACGCATCGGCGCACGTAGTAGCATAGTGCACGTAGCACACAGAGGTGCGCAACAACGGGCACACGCGACATGAGTGCGTACGTGAGCGTTGCGCGTGGGGTCCATGAGTTGGGCTTTAGCAATGCTTGCAGTGGATCTTCAGCGACGTTTATGGTTGTCAATAAATATCCTATGTACGAAATGGATCCTTTCCTCCACTATAAAAGGACCCCTACCCCTCCCATTCTTCTTCATATCTTCCTTTCTTTCCATCACCACCTCCAAGTCTCTAGAGAGAGCTTGTCTCAAGCCCGAGATTCTCCTCTAGAGTAGAAAACCAAAATATTTTCCGGCCTCTCACCCCCATTCATGGAGCATCCCATGGCCATCCTCTCACCACCTTCCAGAAGAAGATACTCGTCGCGCCGTCGTCCTACCCTATCCTCCTTCCTCTGCCACCGTTCTCCTTCTTCCAGCTTCCCATCACCTTCATCCAGGTGACATTAGAGCAAGCCGTCCTTCAAGTGACCGTCAGGGCAGCCCATTTTATCTTTTACTGCTTTCTATTGTAGCTTTCCATTTTCATATCTGTAGCAAACATTGTTTAGCTAAATATTGATTTTTTTTTCTCTCTCTCTCTCTTTCTTACTTTGCAAGTAGATTATCTAGATAACTATGTTGTCGACCTGATCCCTTGTCTTATAAAAATTCAAAAAAAAAAAAATAAAAGATAAAATAACAACAAAAACAAATAAAAGCGAAACATGGATTTCTCAAAACCAAATGTTCGCCTCCCCCTATTCGACTTGGGACTCACCTTGAGTTTTGATTATAAATTTTATCTGGTTAGCGGACTTCTATGCACTACAACGACGGGTTTCCAACTCAAATCTTTTCGCGTACAAAATCGCTCCCATCATTTTGGCACCGTTGCCAGGGATGCAACACTGTTTGGTTTTTTCCGCATTTTCCGCCTTACTTAACTTTTTAGCTCACTTTGCTTCTTTCTTTTCGTGATTATAGGTACCCTTCCAAGGCGAAGCAAAGCTGAATAGATCAGAGTAAAATGCGGTTAGAAGGTTCTGTAAGTGTACCCCTACCACCACCACCCATTAGATTTTCATTCTGCCACCTAATAACTCAAACTCAAATCAACCTAGCTGCTTTAAAAACCCTAAGATAGATCTGATTGTTTGATTGTCACTTCACCTCACCTCACCTCACCCACCAGCATAAATTAAAAAATTAAACAATACTCCTCTCTTATGGAATTTAACTGAAAGTTACATACATTAAACACCCACAACTCTCGACCTAAGGTGCACCACTCTACATTTATTCTACCACTCAACCGGAATCTAACCTGCGGATCTAGTACACCTTAACTCAACACACAAATAAGTGAGCAGAAAATTTGAATAGGTTAAACAATTGTGTGCCTTAATCAAGTGGTGCAACAGGCCAATTGCTTGAATTGTTTGGGCCACACCACTCAAATTAAAAGTGATTCATCAAGTAGCTTGCCATTTAGGTTTGCTTTTTAGGGTTAAACCAGACACTCCACATTATTTTTTATTTTAAAGGAATATATCTACACCCATGTTTTCAAAACTTGGAGTGTTCTACTGAACCATGATTGAACCATCCTAAGGATTAAACCCTAAAAGCTACTAGACAAGGTTAAACCCTAAAAGACACATCATCAAAACCTTGTTTGAAAACCATTGGTTGTGCACGCACACACATATTAACTGATTTTTAAGGTCACAACCCATCTAAAGGGCCCATTACATTCCAAGAGCACAATCATCCCAAGCCTTAATTAAAATTGAGTAGACGTTGACCCTAAGATTCATTGAGTCTGTTCAGGGTGTTCTCTTAAACACATTTCAAATTAGTGATCTCTGCTTACTTCAAAAGGTGCAAAGGTAGGGTGCCCGATTGTCAAATGACTTAAGCAAGTAGGGGTTTGGCATAATTAGTGACCCTCGAGACACGCTCCCCCTGCTTCACCAACCCAACTTTACCACCTTCAAGAGTAAGGACAACACCAAATTCATTGTGTAGTCAGAGTTTATTTTTGAAGCATAGGTCCTTAAGCTACTCAATTTAAGGACAAGATTGATTGATTGTATTATAGAACACCTTTCTCTATTCTATTTTCTCTCCTACTTCACCATGTATGCTCCACATCCTACACACATTTCCAATCCAACCCTCCTACCAACACTTATCCTTAAGATGATTACTATCCTGACTCAACTTATGATTCCCCATCTCCTAGTCGGGATAACTTTGATTAGGGATATGATTCCAGACCTGAGTGTCCAGGGCCTAACCCTAGACAACAAGACTATGATTATTATCCTTCTCACGCCTACAATGATTATAGATCGCTACCCTTTGATGATCAATCTAACCCTATCTACAATCAAGAAGGATATGATAATTATAACTCTTACCCTCTCCAGGATTATGCTGAACATAAGTCACCATCATTCTTTGAACAACCCGGAATGACCTACTATCAGGGAGGGACCCAAGAACCTCAATTTCTTGACCCCTATAGATTTAACCCAAACCCACCCAACCCTGAACCAAACCATTCGGTTCAAGTGAACCAAGTCCCAAATAGGGTGTTGGCTAACTTGAGGAACACTATGCAATCTTTAGAAGTTCATCCAACACCATGCACTGAAGCATTAGAGCCTATGATCAAAATGATTGATGAGTTTAATAGTTCCTTATTAGATTTGCTCCAAGATGCTAAGGATAGGGGCTCAGGTGAGTTTTTGTTGGGGAAATTATCAAGATTGAGGATGAAATTTGTGGTTGCCCCAGTCCAATCTTAAGATGATTCTCAAGATGAACCCCCTTCAGGAGAGCCAATGTCAGAACTTGCTCAGGAACCTGTCGGGGGGACATACTTTACAAGATCGAGGATGACCAGGTTGGTCTAGAGCAACCCATTGTGAATGAACAAATTTTCTCACCCAAGATCCCCGAGCCAGGGAACGAAGAAAAATATGTTTTTATAGACCAAGGAATAACATATAATCTTGAGACATATATGTTGAATGCCCTGAATCGATGTTTTAAAAGTAACGTGTTGTAGTATAGCCAATAAATCATGTAGAACACTTAGAATTTATAACTCAGAAAAGTCCGAGGTCGAACGTAGGGAGCAATCAATCAATTAATCTCAAGATCACAATTCTAAGTAAGAGATATAAACAATTGCAATCAGAATTGATTCAAGAATGATATATCAAGATTTAAATATCAATGTGCAAAAAAGGATGGGTTAAAATGGTGATTTAAATCACCAATTAACCCTTTTTAATTAAGCTCAAGTATCTCAAATTAATGAATAGTGAATCCAACCAAATATTCCACGTCAACTTAAGTATTTCAATAATGCAACAGTGACTCAGAACCAGCAGCAGAGGCAAAGGCCTCTCTTTTCCTTCAGGCCTCAGGGAGAGGCAAGCACAGCTTAGCACCAACAAAGGCAAAGGCCTCACAAATTATCTAAGTGTAGAGAGTAACAGAGGCCAAAAACCCCCCTCCTCTCTCTCTTTCTTTCTCTTCCTTTTCTCTCAGAATCAGGCAAACCAGACCAAACCTGGGTAACTAAGTAAACAGACCAAGGCCCTGACCCGTGTGGTGTGAACCACGGGCGAGGGCATGCGTATGTGCATGTGTGGGTGAGGACCTCACCCCCTATGCGTGTTGAGGCAAATAGCCGTAAGCACGAATTCAATTTATCCACTGCCTCCACGTCTTCTCTTCACTAGGTGGGACTAAGTCCCACCCTTTTCCTTACATAGCTACAGTAGGTAGACTTGTGTTGATTTCAGCTGTTGGTGAGTCTCTTCTCTCCAATTGATACCTTGGATCGTATCGCAGATGGATTCTGCAGTTGTTGAGTTGGGAATTGGGCTTTGAACTTTGTCGGAGCACTGCGAAGTGGGTTAGTGGAGTTGAGGTGGAGGCGGAGGTCCAACAATCACCTAAAAATCATGAACATGACCTGGTGGTCTAATTAAATTGGCTCAAAAGCTTCGTAGGTCATCAACGAGTGCAGTGGTGGTGTTTTTGTGGAGTGAAAGTGCCTATGGTGGTTGAACGACCTCAGGAAGGTGGTACGTGGATGGTGGTGTTCGATGGCACTGAGAAAAGGCCAATAGCCTTAATAACTAGAGGGATTTTGTAGAGCGAGCCACGGTGGAGCTAGTGGAGGTGGCGGCAACGGTTTTTGTGTGGTGGAGCGGTGGGAAGGCTTCATTGGAGCATCGTCGAAGTGGAGGAAGATGATGGCGTTGAGGGGGAAACGGTGGTCGTGCGTGTGTCATAAGTGTAGGAAAGAGAAGTAGGGAGAGAGAGAAGTGATCTGAGTAGGTAGCGACCAACGGGGAGGAGAAGTGACGCCAGGTCTGGTGTGGCCGGCACTGGAGACGAAGGGAGCTCTGGTGTGGTAGAAGCGGTGACAATGAAGAGAATTGGGGTGCCCGCTGGTATGGCGCGACCCGGAAGAGAGAGAGGAAGAAGAACCCGCCGCTGGTATTGTGAGCAGATGATGAGAGTGGTCGGAGAGAGTCGTCGGATGTCGTGGAGCCTTCTGGTCAGAGAGGAAGGAGGAAGGAGAGGGATTCTAGCCCAAAACGAGAGTGAAGAGGACGATTTGTCCTCAAGGGTCTTTAAATAGGCCTTAGAGGGAGGTTTGAAGCTTCGAAACCAAGCTTTCAAGCTTGGTAAGTTTGCCAGAGTAGGACACCCACATCTCTCATTCATTCGCATGAGAGATTGGGAAAGAATTGGAGCCCATGAATAGGTTCAAATCGTAAAGAAATCTCTTAGGAATCTTCCATCCAAATTTGGAAGAGATTGAGCATGAAATCAATGAGAAAACTCTGATTGAAGGTCGCCGAAGTTATAGGAATAGGACTTCTACATTCATGGAGGTGAAGGGGACCTTTTTGCGAAGAAGACAACAAAGATAGGGGGTATTTGCAAGGAATTTCAAAAGCTGAGGGGTTGTGTGAGAGAAAATGAGTTAGACTGGACCAAATTGCAAACTACGTCAAGACAATCTCTGATTTGGCCTAAATTTTGATACAAACCTAACTTTGACATCAGGAATCCAATGGTGAAGCTGGATTTTGCTTTTAACTTCATTTGACTGGGTAATTTATGCAAAAACCTAAATTAGGGCAATAGTTTGTCTGAGACTCTGTTTCAGGTCAAAATGGGTTCAGATGGTCAAATCAATGATGCCAAACCTTAGAGAATATTTTTATATGATTTTTAGAGGTTTTAGATGAATTTTATCTTGACTAGAACCTTAGTTAATTAAGCAAATCTATTTTTAGGGTTTCAAATATCCATTAATTCTTGAAATGAATGAAAACCCATTTCTGTCTGCATGGACCCACTTATTAGGCATTAATGATTGAATGACCTTTAATAGACCCCTAGCATACCCTGTGGTTATTTTGTATTTGTGATAGATGATAAAATTACATAAATAACCCTATTTTCATCTTTTCTTCTCAAAACAACTCAGCCTGCTCAAGAAGCCTTCTGACCAATATGTACAATCTTTTATTAACTTTATAAGACCAAATTGAGCTAGTTATGGCTCATGATGGTGTTCCCATCATACCCCCATGCCTAGCTTTTGCTAGTCCCTTGGCAAAACATTATGGATCAAACCAGTTATCTAGGTCGGATGTAACCGTCAGAATGCCTTACTAAGCTGCATCTCGAGGAATCAGATCTTAATACCAACAATAGGCCTAAAGATACTCAAGTACTAGCCCAGATCCAGACCTAACTAGCTTTCGCCTCAATCTGCCGCAAAGGCTTCTAAGGCCCGCAGGAACTAACCTAAGGTTCGTTGGACCTAGCAGTTAAAGCACCCATGCTTGAAATATGGTTAGCCCAGGTTTAGTTTGCTAGTGCATTTTTTTGTAAGAGAGATATAGAAGGAGATTTTTATTTGTGGAGAGCTTTCTTTTTCTTTTCATTATATTTTTCCTTAGATCCATCTTCGGATTGGCCCTAAACATGATCTATATCGGATTCCTTGTCCCCACCATCAATCCTCACAGGGTCCCTAGCAATCGATGCTTTGAGATAGCACCACCCATGGCAACCCCCAGAACCTTAGCTTTCGAGATTTCGGGATAATCCCGCCCATGGCGTTCTATAGCTAAATCCAGACCCTAGCAATTGACATTTTGTGATAATGCCACCCATGGCATCTGAATTAGCACAAGGTGCTTACATGCCCCTGGTAGGATATTTAGATATCCTAGGAGACAAGAACCGAGGAGATGATATGTTATTACGCATCTTCGAGGGGAATTTCCCACCTCTCCGTGCCGGAAACTCGTCCAAACCAACTTGTGTTTTCGAGCCGCTCCTAATCTAGATCTTAGGACCATTTTCAGAATAGAATAAATGCCCTTTGGCATGATTTCCTTATGTAAAGCACACTGAACCAGACTGTGTGTGGTTTAAGGTGCTTAAGTTACCGAGTCCTGCAAACCAAGGGTCAGTTAACAAGGCTGAATACTCCCTAACCCTTGACCTAATACACAAGCTTTGCATTTTCCCCAACCTCTTGAGGACTAATCTAGATCGTGACAAGTACGTGAGTGTTTAAATGCAAATGGATCCAAGAGGCCTAAGGTCGATATTTGACACTAATCCCTTAAGATTTAGCCTTCCAGGTCTTAATTCATCATTCGATTCAACCTAAAAGTTAGGCAAGTTCCATATTACTTTGAAGGGACTCAATTTCTTTTATTTTTTTACTCCTTTCTTCTCTTTTCAATTTTCCTTCCCTCATTTTCTCATTTTTCTCAAAAATAGCTCTCCTTTTTCCTCGACCTCCCTTTTTCTTCAATAGCATATATAATTTTTTTTTATGAAACCCTTTTTGTGAATTGATTCTCGTAGCGTTTTGCACTTTAATAACACCTCATGCCTACAATTTGCAATGTCCTCATTGTAAATTAGGTGGGTTTAAGTTCAGCTTAGATTGTACATTAGAACAGGTTCAAAGGGTGGGTGGACTGGTCAGGATGACTGTTGAGGACGATTTCAAGCTCTAGTACGAGTACTAGAGGTGGAATCGGCTGTTCTAATGGACAAACCCTAAAGTGCAATATGAGTTCAGCAAAGAGATGTGTCAAAAGGTTTCAGGTTTTTCAAAAATGGCGGGTTACCTCCCATTAAGCACTGAGTTTAACGCCATTAGCTGGCGTAATAAGCTCAGGGAGAATGGAGATCAAAAGATACCTCAGCCAAGTTCGTATTAGTGAGTTCAATGAACGGCTTAAGTCGTTGGCCATTCATGATGAAAGGTTCAAAATCAAGGCTGGATTGACTGATTTCGATGGCTCCATTTCCAAAGATTCGTCTTACCAAGAAAGGTCCAATCCACTTAAATCTAAGTTTGCTTGGGAAGAGTCTGAGTTTGGCATCAAAGAGTAGGACCTTCTGACCAAGATGAAAGGTTTTCTAGAAATGTGTTTGTCATGAAAAGCCTTCACCCGCTCTTTGTAAATTCACGAGTTCTCATACGTGTCATTGCGTAGTTCCTCGATCTCACTCATTTGAAGCTGACGGTGGGTTCCGACCTTAAGCAGATCTATATTTCACTTCCGTACTACCTAATAGGCTTTGTTTCCATCTTGACGGGGAGGTGACATGCCTTCCCATACACCAATCTGAATGGAGACATACCTAATTGGGTTTTGTGGGTGATCCTATAAGCCCACAAAGCCTCCAGAAGTTGGGCCGACCAGTCCTTCCTGTCAGGTCAAACAGTGACTTGGAGGATTTTCTTAATCTCCCGATTAGACAGTTCAGCCAATCCATTGGTTTTTGGGGTGATTGGAGTCGAGATTCAGTGTGACACCCCGTACTTGGTCATCAGGGATCTGAACTATGTATTTGTAAAATGGGTCCCTACATCAGAGATAATGGCACGTGGGACACTGAACCGAGAAAAGATGTGCTGATGAATAAACTTGATTACCACTTTATGATCATTGGTTTGGGTCGGGATAGCTTCGATCCATTTAGACACGTAGTCTACAGTGAGGAGAATGTATTTGAAGCCGTCCAATTTAGGGAAGGGTCCCATAAAATCAATCCGCCATACATCAAAGATTTCACATACGCGAATCGGCTGTAAAGGCATCATATCGTGGTGGCTCATGTTGCCCAAGGTCTAGCAATGAGTGCATGCCTTACAATAGTCGTATGCATCCTTGAAGATCATGGGCCAATAAAAGTCGCACTGGAGGACTTTAGCTATGATTTTATGTCTGAAGAAGTATTCGCCGCAGGCCTAGTCATGGCAGAAGGATAGAATGTCCTGAATTTCTGCTTCCGAGATGCATCATCTGATGATCTGATCAGCACCAATGCGAAAGAGGTACGGGTCTTCCTAGATGTAGTACTTGGCATCAAAAAGCAACTTGTCCTTGGCCTTTTGCCAATCAGACAAAATCTGATGTGATGCCAAGTAGTTAACCAAATCAGCGTACCAAGGAAGTCTTGTACTGATAGTCAGGAGGTGCTCATCAGGAAAGTGCTCTATGATTGGTCCGGAAGGGTCGATGATATTAGAAGGAAGGTGGGATAAGTGATCAGCTACCATGTTCTATTTTCTGTCTTTGTTGCAAATCTTGAGGTCAAATTCTTGCAACAGCAAGATCCAGTGGATTAGTCAAGGTTTCGTGTCTTTCGCGATGAGGTCCTCACTGCAGTGTGATCCGAGTATATGATAACATGGGAACCCAAAAGATAGGATCAAAATTTTTCGAGGCCAAATACTATAGCTAGCAGCTCTTTCTCAGTAACTATGTAGTTACACTGAGCCTCGTCAAGTGTCTTGCTAGCATAGTAGATGACCATGGGTTTCCTATCTATTTTCTGCCTAAGTACCGCACCCATTGCATAGTCAGACGCATCGCACATGATCTCAAAGGGTAGAAACCAGTTAGGGAATTGCAGGATTGGTTCTTGAGTAACTCAATCACGCAAGCTCTCAAATGCATGAGTGCACTCCTCGATAATTTTGAAAGGGACATCCTTTGAGAGAAGATTAGTCATGGGGTGCACGATTTTTGAGAAATCAGGAATGAAACTGTGGTAAAAATAGACATGCCCCAAGAAAGAACGGATGTCCTTGGCTGAGCTAGGCATGGGTAGTTTGGAAATCAAATTAACCTTAGCTCGATCAACCTGGATACCTTTTTCAAAGATGAGGTGACCCAAGACAATTCCCTCAGGTACCATGAAGTTGCTCTTTTCCCAGGAAAGAACCAAATTCATGTTAATACAGCGCCTGAGAATTTGAACCAAGTGTAGGAGGCAATCATCAAAAGATTCCCCAAATACCGAGAAGTCATCCATGAAGACTTCAAGGTACTCACCTACCATATCTGAGAATATGGCGAGCATGCACTACTGAAAAGTAGCAGGTGCATTGCAAAGACCGAACGACATCCTATGGAACGCGTATGTCCCGAAGGGGCAGGTGAAGGTAGTCTTCTCTTGGTCCTTAGGATGGATTGCCACCTGGTTATAACCAGAGTACCCATCCAAGAAGCAAAAGAATCCATTTCCTGCCAATTTCTCAAGTATCTAATCAATAAATGGCAGTGGGAAATGATCCTTTTTCGTGGAGGTATTTAGTCTTCAATAATCAATACAAACTCCATGAATTTGCTATACGAGTCAGTATAGTCTCTCTGGTTTCAGTCGTAATGACAGTGAGTCCTGCCTTTTTGGGCACAACCTGGATTGGACTCACCCAACAACTGCTAGAGATTAGGTAGATGATACCTGCATTTAACCACTTGATGATCTCCTTTTTCATGACATCTTGTAGGTTCGGATTCAGGTGTCTCTACATTTCACGGGATGGTCGTGAGCCCTCTTCGGTGTAGATGTGATGTGTGCAATATGAGGGGCTGATGCCAATCAAGTCATCGAGAGTCCACCCAATGGCTCTCCGATGCTACTAGAGGACAGAAATCAGATGTGTTTCCTGATTAGAGGTGAGGTGGGAATTGATAATCACAGGAAATGTCTGATTTGAACCTAAAAAGACATATTTGAGATGGTCAAGGAGGGGTTTCAACTCCATGATTGGATTTTCATCAGCACCAGGTGCTTTAGGGTGAGTTTCAAGAGCAATGATAGGAGTTAAAGGTATCTCTAGGTCTGGTTTAGGCTCCTCTAAGTGTGGGGTTTGATCCTCTTGTGGTTGATAATCAGAGATAAGCAGGTTTTCCTTGACACATGGGTCATCAACCACAGACTCGATGTCGCAAATTTGTTTGATAACCCCACAATTAATTCCTCCTTGGGCCTTAAAGATATCAATTTTCAGTGTCCTGCTTCCAAATTTTAACTAAATTTGGCCCTCCTCACAGTTGATGTTGGCCCTAGCTATGGCCATAAAAGGTCTCCCCAAAATGATCGATGTGTTCTTCAAGTTCTTAGGAGCATCCATGTCTAAAACTATAAAGTCCACGGGGAAGTAGAAATCACATACCCTAACTATGACATTCTCGAGAATTCCTTTTGGTGACTTAATAGATCGATCAGTCAATTGTAATGTCACCTCTGTCGATTTAAGCTCAGGTTCTTCAAGGTGGTTAGGTAGGGATGTAGGTATTAGGTTTATGGAAGCTCCTAAATTCAATAATGCATGGTCAAATTGAATATCACTGATTGTACAAGAGATCATAGGGGTACCAGGATCTTTTGCCTTAGGCGGGAGTTTACTCAAAATGACGGAGCTGGCTTGCTCTGACAATACGATCGAACTCCTACCTTTAGTTTGCGGCTTATGCTTTGGTGTACATACATCCTTCATAAATCTCGCATAAGCTGATACATGGCGAATTGCATCCATCAGCAGGATGTTTATTTGGACCTGCTCAAAGAGCTTGACCAGGTCCTCCTCGAGAGCCATGGGTTGGGTTTCTTCTTTCCCTTGGTCAAGGCCTCGGGAAATGGAACCTCTGTAGGTTCTTCTATAATTGGTCCAGGTTCTTGATCTGGGACAAAGTTATCCTAGATAACCAACCTAGGGTTTGGGTTTGAACTACCAGGTTGAGAGTAGCTTGGGTAAGGTGGTTCCTGAGTTGTTTTACTACTATGAGTGGTAACAGAATTTAGTCCTGCCTAGTTTCTGGGTTGGGGTAGTCAAAAGAGGTGGTTGCTACTGGTAACCTGCATATGATGTTGAAGCCTCCATCCCGTCGGGTGATGGAGCAGAGGGAGCCTGATAGACAAAGTGACCTTGGCCCTGAGTCGGGTTCATAACACGCCTCTAGTTTGGCACATTATTTAGATTGGGCAAAGGTTGTGACGGGAGTGCACCAGGTTGGTGAGGATTTGCCATCTAGGCGAGTTGATTGTGAACCTCTATGATCTCGTCTTTGTATTGTTTTTGCATAGCCGCATTCATCTTCTAAATGTCAGCCAAAGTCTAAAGGATAAGAGTCATTTGATCTTCTCGATTTGGCCCAGTTTGGAAAGTCGGGTTGGGTCGAGGCTGAGGCGGCTGATATGGACGAGAAACTTGTGGTCGGGGCTGATATTGGGGTCTCTGATTTTGATTGTTCCCCGACCACGTGAAATTAGGATGATTTCATCATCCAGGGTTGTAGGTGTTTGAGAAAGGATCATTTTGGATGGCATTAAGATCCTCGCAGGTCTGAGGAATCTCGGAGAAATCAGAAGACGAGGGTTCAAAGTTCCTCTAACTAAAGTAGGTCGATCCGGAGTTTCCTCCGAACCCTAGATCAGACAGGGGTGGATATGGATCCATCCCTTGAGAAGGTCGGTGATAGATGTTGTGCACAGCCTCCCTCTCAGAGGGTGGTTGTGTGAATGGGTTTTGCACAGAGGTGGCTCACTACAGATGTTGAGTCAGCTCATCCACCTTCTTCTCAATGATAGAGACCTTGTCCAGGCGACTGGCCGTTAACTCCGAGTTGATGGAAGAGGACAGGCCCTGCGTCTCATGTACTCCTCGCGGATTCGTCAATGCACAGACAGTCGTCTGGTCAAACATGCCCATGGATTCATTATTGATGGAGTTTTCGCACATGTTCTCGAGAATCTCCCACACGGTGTCTATGTGTTGACCCATGATGTTTCCTCCACAGGTCGGATTGACAAACAATCGAATATCCTCACAGAGTCCCTGGTAAAAAGATTGGACTTGTTCCCATTTAGGAACTCCGTGGTGGGGGCACTTTCACATGAGATCCAGAAAGGGATCCCATGCCTCATGAAGTGGTTCTCCTACTTGCTGTGTGAAATGTGTGATCTGGTGCCATAGAGTATTTGTCCGACCAACAGGGAAGAACTTTTTCAGAAACTCAGATTATAATTCAGCCCATGTGTTGATTGGATGAGTTAGGGTTTGGTATCAATGAGCGGCCTTATCCATGAGAGAGAAGGAGAACATTTTCATGAGAAAGATATCCCGATTCTGATCTTCTAACCCAAAGATCTAGGCCAGATGCTTGAGTTGCTTGATGTGCTGGAAGGGATCTTTAGAATGAAGCCCATGAAATTTAGGAATAGCATGAATCATGTTGGGCTTGAGTTCATTATTAGGACCTCCAGCTGAGATTTGGACTCGAGTTTCGATCGCCACCATAGTGGGATTGTAATGATCTCAAATCATAGGATGCTGCAGTGGATTCATAAAGGATGGAATATATCATTAATTCGTTGAAGCTAATTCTGGAGATTGTTTTCTTCTTCTACTGGTTGTTCCATGAGTATGGATGAAGGAGATCTTGGCTCAGATGAATCAAAAGATATGTCGATCTGGTTAGGTGGTTGCACAAATAGGAAAGTCGAGGTTTGGCCTCGATGAGAGTGAATAGCTAATGGAGGCATCAAGGGTGGTCTTAGGGACCTCCTCCCAAACATGCACCGATGGAGAAGACAAGGGATAGAAGGTGTGATGGACCCAATCAAGACACCCAAATATCTTTAGATGAACGAACTATAGAGGTTCGAGGCAAATGATACCCCTAGATCAAAAAGTTGTCCACCTAAGAATTACTTGGGCAGCCAAGAAGGGAGATTCCTGCAAAGGCCCCTATATGGTAGAGTGTCCCCACGAGTTACAGGGTTTCCCCCACCGACCTTCCTTGTCACTGACGGTCTAGGTAGACCAGAATGGTGACTTGACCTCTTAAGTCTACCAATTTTAAGTTTAGAGTGTGGGTGCTTAGGATTTCACTTGAAGTTTAAGATGTTTTTGTGAGTAGTGACCTAATTTGAAGATTGGTTGACCTTGCAAGGTAGGTCAACCTCACCTGATTTGTCCTTGGTTAGTAGGTCCCTGCTTTTAGGATTCAAGTGAGATTTAGAGCTTGATTCTTAGGGTTTGCTTTCTTAGATAAGTTCAAACAAGGCTTAGGACACACACACAGAGTTTAGGAAGATTAATTCTTGTTTTAAGCAAGTGTGTCTCTAAACCCTAGAATGGAAACCCTAATTGGCTCTTAATTGGTCAATCAATTAATTCCAAATCTGGCACCTAGGGCTCAATCAAGAAGGTGGTAGCCCTAGGTGTCTTAAATCCCTAAGTAGGTGCAAGATTTAGGCTTAAGATGTCTGCTAAAAAGATTGTATCAAATCAGGCAACTTGTGATGATTAATCTAAGAATAGAATGCAAGTTAGCCCTAATTGATTTTTTCTTCTTTTAGCTTTTTCAGAATTAGGGGCTTAGGAGAAAGTGGATAGAGTTTACCTGCCCCTGGAGTGTTTGGTGTGTGTCTGACTCTCTTTGATTGGATTCCCCTGCAAAATCACAAGAATATAGATAGATCAAGTTAGTATCAAATCAGATATTGCAATCAAGAGATCAAACTGCACGTTGCTCCCCGGCAACAGTGCCAAAATGTTGAACGCTCTGAATTGGTGTTTTAGAAGTAATGTGTTGTAGTATAGCCGATAAATCGTGTAGAACACTTAAAATTTATAACTCAGAAAAGTCCAAGGTCGAACATAGGGAGCAATTAGTCAATTAATCTCAAGATCACAATTATAAGAGATATAAACAATTGCAATCAGAATTGATTCAAGAATGATATATCAAGGTTTAAATATCAATGTGCAAAAAATGATGGGTTAAAATGGTGATTTGAATCACCAATTAACCAAACTCAAGTATCTCAAATTAATGAACAGTGAATCCAACCAAATATTCTACGTCAACTTAAGTATTTCAATAATGCAACAGTGACTCAGAACCAGCAGTAGAGGCAAAAGCCTCTCTTTTCGTTCAGGCCTCAAGGAGAGGCAAGCATAGCACAACACCAACAGAGGTGAAGGCCTTGCAAATTCTCTAAGTGTAGAGAGCAGCAGAGGGCAAAAACCCCCCCTCTCTCTCTTTCTTTCTCTTCCTTCTCTCTCAGAATCAGGCAAACTAGACCAGATCCATGTAACCATGTAAACGAACCAAGGCCCAGACCCGCGTGGCGTGAACCGCGGGCGAAGGCGTGTGTATGCGCGTGCTTGGGCGGGGACCTCACCCCCTGTGCATACTGAGTGATTAGCCCATTTTTGTGGGCTATTTAAGTATCTAAATGTCTAGACATTAAGTTAATTTTAACATTTAGATAGCATACATTATGATGTAAATAAATTAATTCATATTTTTAGCTTAAGTACATAATTCATGCATTTAGAATTAACCTAGGGTTGCATACATTTAATTAGTTAATTAATTAGGTGCACTATTTTAATTAACATAGAAGTTAAGGAGTTATGTATAAATAACCCTAATTATTTTATTATTTTATTCTTCTCCTTTGCACAGGTAACTCCTTCGGCTCCGCCTCCTCCTCCTGCGCATTACATTCATTCTACGGTGTTTTGAATTTCAAATCTGTGTGGCCGTGGCTACAAAAGGAAAGGAAGAGCTGCTATTGAGGGTGAGTCCCCCACCCCTATTCATCACTATGCAGAGAGTGCACCACTCTCATCACTCCACCACCACCAGCCTCAACCGTGGCGGCAAGCCTCCACCACCGTGGGTGTGTGGTGTGACAGGCCGCACCGCCATTCGAAGCTTGCTCGCATCACCGTGAATGCACGCTGCTCCACCATAAGCACACACAGGAGTGCATGCTACCATCTTCACTGTCATTACCAGCATCCACCTCCATCTTCTTCCCCATCCTCTGTTTTTCCTCCACTCCACCAAAAAGAACCCAAAAACCATGCCACTTCCACACATAGCTCCCAGCTGCTGCACACACCTGCCCGCTCCTCACCGCAGCCACCTTCAGCCCTGCCAATCATGCTACCCATGCGCATGCTGCATCCAACCCCCGCACCTCCTTCTGCTCACGCGCACAGTAGCTAGCGTGTGACTTCACCTCCAGCGCCCGCGCCAATGCCGGTAGCACCCCCGCCTCAGCGCCTACACGCACCTACGCCATCACCTACAGTGCCCTCTACAGCACCCGCAGCGGCACCAACAGAACCACCACGCACGGTTGTGCGCCCTGCAGAGCTCGCACATCCACCCGCCCTCGCTGCAACGCCCGCACGTCACCCATTGCAGTGCCTGCAACTGTACGGCCACAGGACCCCGTGCGCCCAAGCGACCTACAGAACGCCTGCACGTCCATGCACCTACGCCTCCGCATGCCTGCTGCGCCCTCAGCACCCGCTCACACTACCTTCCTTGCGCCTGCAGCAAGCGCCATCCGCAGCAGCCTCCTCCACCACCGCCACTTCTTTCCTCCGGCAAGCCGGCTCCGACCATCTCACGACGCACCACCACCACCACTGCGATGGCCTCGCTTCAGCCAACCTCTTATAGGAGTAGCTCCTCGAATGAGCCTCTCTCCCGTGTGCGAGGAGGAGAGAGGTATAATCCTCTATTTCTACTAGCATTTCTATTTACATTTCATGCCATTGCCACAAAATGAATTTTGATTTATGATTATTTTATTGTGGTGAATTTATGCCTTAATGCTCATGCTTCTAGATAATTGTTAAACCTTATTATTCATCACTATGTGCATTGAATTTAATTTTCAATGACCTCTCAATATGCATGCAAGTGAATAGTACATGGCATACTCTTGCACATGTATAATTTTCTCACGTAAAAATTACATTCACACCCCTTGACTTCTCCATAAATTTAAGGTTTACTTTCAGAGCTATATAGGCATTGTTTGATCTGGCGAATAGTTTAGAGAACTTGATTTTGACCTAATTGTGAGTTTAACTAAGTCATTGCCTCCCTATGGACACGACCTGCTCTTCTGTGAGTGGTTTAAATTTTAATTTTAGTTATTTTGTTAAGCGATTTTCCACCACCTTGATCCTACAACGATAAATCACCTTAATACATTATTCAAAAGTGAAAATCGTCTTATGAAATGGCGATGTTGCCGGGGAGGCAACAGGCTTAATTAAATCGCATTCATTCATTTGTTCACATTGATTTAAATTTTGAATCATATTTAACTCTGGATTTTTTTTTCTTATGCGAGTGCAATGATCTGCAACACACATTCTACGACTCGCAATCACACCAGCCATCGTGAGAGGCGACCCTTGACGTCGCCAGAGGAGAAATTGTTCGAGCTACCTTGCAAGAAACTAGATCGCTAGGAGGGGAAGGACGAGAATGCGACGATCATCTCTGCACATTTAGTCGCTGATTTGATTAGAGTAGGATTAAGACTTTAGACTTAATTTTTCATTGCACATTTGGTTTGAAACCCTTGTTCTGGGGTACAGTTGAGGGGTTTGCTCCCCGATTTTATTTTAGGTCCGTGTTGGGTAATTTTTGGGAGCCTATTCCTTTTCTTTAGATTTAGGTTTTTAATTTATTTTGTGGATTGTTTACCTTTAATTTTCTTGTGCATAAGTAGCTAAAAAAAATAACTAAAACAAAAACACAAGCTACCGCTAGAAGCTGCTTGCCCTTAGGTCGAATCATTTAGGATTGAATGAGCAGCATCTAGATCTAATTTCCTATCTTGCATATTACATGAAGAATGCTGGAATCAGGTATGCACTTCTAACTTTGCATTTCTACCTGTCATGCAAATGCATTTGGATTAATTTCAAGACCACCTAATCTGTATTGAATAGATCTAACACGTGGTCAAATATTTTCTGGAAAAAGGACTAATTAAAGGAGGGACATTTTAAAAACCAAGGATTTGATTTTCAAACTTGGCGTGCGATTCAAAATTCAAAATCTTTACGATGTATGCACACTTATATCTCCTACACCTTGGCATGCGTTTATACACTCTTTAGGTCTCGAAATACTAGGACAAGAGCCCTCCTACCGTTGGATTCTGAAGTGTTTAGAACTTGAGATCAAAGGTTTTGTAACTCCAAAGAGGGGGATACCCTATCATGGATTTTTGGGGGTAGTTGAGAAGCACCGCGAAAGCACAACTTCAAAGGAAGGCTTAGGCCTACTTGCATCCCTCGATCTTCCATCTTTGGAGTTGATCTACCAATTGAGATTTAGGGAAGAACACCTAAGCTCCAATTAGGCCTTCTTAGGTGATCTGTAGGTCAACAATAAGCACATAAATTGATTGAACAAATTGTATTGTCACCTGCAATCTGACTTAAATCAAAAACCTAAATTGGGAAAGACCTAGAAAGTCCTTTTTGAATTGTGTTTTGCTTGGGGAATTCTGATTGAGGTGTGAATTAGAATGGACCACATTGATTTTCATCCTTTCACATCTTGCCCACACCCTCACCCCCACTCTACACTCTTCGATCCCATACGCCGAGATGGTCTATCCTTTGATGGACATAATGACAATCATTGGGATCCATTTTACTCCTATTATAGGAGTATTGGCCTGGTTCAGCCCCAAATCAGTGAGCAGAACCTAGGAGCGGGATTTGCTTTGCCTAATATCCCACACACCAAAGAAATACCCAACCCATCCTCCCTGAATAATTATAATGGTTGGACAGAAACTCCTGGGTACCATAAGCCTGAGCCTAACTTCTCTTCTGATAGAAATGACCTCTCCTCCTTGAAGATGGAAATACAGAAAATGCAAGTTGAAATGATTGAATTGTTAGGAGAATCTTCGAGAGCAGGCCAATAAGAAAGAGATGAAATTAGCCATCTAATCTACCCCATGGAGGATGACGTGCACCCCTCTACGCTAGATGCATCTCCCGTGGGAGAGCTACACTTTAAGATGGAGGGAAATTTTGGGGATTATGTAAGGGAGAATAGCTACTTTTCGAGGATCAATTTTGAAACCTCCCCGTTAGATGACACTTTCTTGAGAGATCCACACCTTAAGTGGGAGGAAGATACATATGAAAGTAGCTATGCAATGGATGAAGAAAGGTGGCAACCCGAGGAAGATGATGATAAGGTTGAGTATCCACCTGAATTATATTGGAGTCAAAAGAAGGGAATGATGGTACCATTGGAAGACCTCGACCCAGATGATAGTATTTTCATGACATTTGATGAAGTGGGACGAAGTCAAGTTGTTAATCCTACCCTCCCTTCTAATCATGAGATGGAACTCAAGTCCACCCTTAGGGAACCTAACCCTGAAGAAATTGACCTATCTGAGGAGTCCGATGTTACCATTGTAAACCATTTACCTCAGATAGAGTGCCCTAGGGGATCTGCTGAGATTTTAGATAATTCTAGACCTTGGGTATATGATGAATCATATGATGAGGAGAAGGAGAAATTATATGAGGAACCTACATTCATGATTTGGAGTGACACTAAGGGTGATTATGTCTTATTTGAAGAGTTAGCCCCTGAGGATGTCACAAATTTGACCAAATTAGGTTTCCTTAGCACACCCATCGATGATATCTCTCCTCATGATGGAATGATGGAAAATTTGGAAGCAACTTCTAAGATTTATGTGGATTCACATATAGACTCCAGAGAAGATTTGAGTAAAGAATAAGAACCCGGAGATGACTTTGATAGGATAATCCCTAGATCTGTTCCTTCCAACCTGCCTTCATTTGATTCGAAGTCACCCTCTGATTCACTTATGTTTGAAGGTGAAATTGTGACTCCTGATGAAGTGCAGGAAGATACATGTGATAGTGCAAGGAATGCTAGGGATGCAATTGAGGATTTGGAAAGATTGTTAGGGATGGACACCGAGCTGATTAAATCCAACCTAGATCTTATGGCCATCCTGCAACCTCGAAACTTGGACACCCTAGACGATCCTTGGCTTAGAGATATGCTCACTTTTGTTCTGACCGGGGGGCTTAATAGACTAATATTTCCTATTATGGAGTATTGGGTACGGATTGATGATTTCTTTAGTTAGTCCATTACCCTAGGGGTTTATCTCTGCACCATTCCTTCCCCATTCCTTTTGGAGGATCCTTGTCATCCTCCCCCTACCCCTTTGGAGGTTGTTATGCCAGTTTATCCTTTAGAACCTCTTCTGGTGACCTGGGAAGATTTCATTCCCATCTTAGTTGGGCGAGCATTTGCTATTGGGATTCATCATCAGCTCGCCAACATCCTAGGTTACCTATTTTCTAGGCTAGCATTACTTTGCTCATTTTTAGGGCCTATTTATGCGATCCTTGAACCTGATTTGCAGGTTCTTTGGCTACTCGACTACTAACAAAAGAATGGCAGCCCATCCCTGACCCAGGTAATATCCTTCTATGCAATGGGGACATTGCATATTTTAGGCATAGGGGGTGTACTTGGGGATATACATAGCATTTATACATAGTGCATTCATGCATTTATTTAAAGCATTCTGCATTGCATTTGCATTAAAAAAAATATTTGTAATTATTGAGCTTAACTGGCTGGGCTCTGCATTCTTAAGCAAATCAAAACTCTAGGTTAGACTAAGTTGATTCTAGGGTCGAACTTTAGAAGCTAAGTGAGCTACTAGCTTTAGACCTTTAGGGTCCTTTGTGGACTTAAAAACTTAAGTAGGAGTTAAGTTGCAGACCATTCCTTAAGAGGTTGAGGAAGGAAAGCTAGGGATTGAGTTAAAAGGTGGGGTAGTACCTGGAATCTTATTCCACCTTTTGGTTTACGGGTCCTTGTAACCCAAGCATTCAAATTTCACACACTTGGTCTTGTGTAAGTAAGTGATCAACTTAATTCCTTTCTTAAAATAAATTTGGTTCTCTTAGTTTGGCTTAGGAGAGGCTTGAAAACACAATTTGATTGGAAGAGTTCCTGCCGTAGGAGAGGTGGAGTATATACTCACCTTGAGGATGCGATGATAACATATTACCTCCTCTATGCTTGTCTCTTAGGATATCCATCCTACTGGGGGACATGTAAGCTCATTGTGCAGTTCAGGTACCATGGGCGGCCCTATCTCGAAGTGTCGATTGCCACAGGCCTGAATTCGCTTAAGAAATCCATGGGCGATACTATCTCAAAGTGTCAATTGCCAGGAGTTCTTGGGGTTGCTATGGGCGGTGCTAGCTCGAAGCATCGAAAGCCAGGCACTCTTTAAGGTACGGTGATGGGGACAATGAATCCGACACAGACCATGTTGATAGCTGATCCAAGTTTAGACTTAAAGGAATCAAACAAAAATTATATATATATTATTCAAAAAGAAAATCCTTTTTCCTTTCTAGGTTGGCAATCATACCAACCTCAAATAACTCAGACCAATGCACATGCACGGATGCTTTAATCTCAAGGATCAATAAACCTTAGGGTAGAGTCAGAAATCAGGGAAACTTGTGCCAGCAACTCGTCTTTAGCCGACCTAGTCTGTAACTTAGCAACTACTTGGGAACCTTAGGTCTAAAGTCTGAATTTAATATGTTTCTAAAGGAAGACCGATTGGGTTGGCTAGTTTACTTGGAGTGCTAAGTTTTTACTTGATTTGCTAGGGACTAGCAAAAACTAGGCATGGGGGTATTTGATTAGCCCATATTTGTGGGCTATTTAAGTATCTAAATGCCTAGACATTAAGTTAATTCTAACATTTAGATAGCATACATTAGGATGTAAATAAATTAATTCATATTTTTAACTTAAGTACATAATTCATGCATTTAGAATTAACCTAGGGTTGCATACATTTAATTAGTTAATTAATTAGGTGCACTATTTTAATTAACATAGAAGTTAAGGAGTTATGTATAAATAACCCTAATTATTTTATTCTTTTATTCTTCTCCTTTGCACAGGTAACTCCTTCGGCTCCGCCTCCTCCTCCTGTGCATCACATTCATTCTACGGTGTTTTGAATTTCAAATCTGTGTGGCCGTGGCTACAAAAGGAGAGGAAGAGCTGCCGTTGAGGGGGAGGCCCCCACCCCTATTCATCACTATGCAGAGAGTGCACCACTCTCATCCACTCCACCACCACCGGTCTAAACCGTGGCGGCAAGCCTCCACCACCGTGGGCGTGTGGTGTGACAGGCCGCACCGCCATTCAAAGCTTGCTCGCATCACCGTGAATGCACGCTGCTCCACCATAAGCACACACAGGTGTGCATGCTACCATCTTCACTGCCATTACCAGCATCCATCTCCATCTTCTTCCCCATCCTCTGTTTTTCCTCCACTCCACCAAAAAGAACCCAAAAACCATGCCACTTCCACACGTAGCTCCCAGCTGCTGCACACACCTGCCTGCTCCTCACCGTAGCCACCTTCAGCCCTACCAAGCGCGCCACCCATGCGCATGCTACATCCAACCCCCGCACCTCCTTCTGCTCATGCGCACAGTAGCTAGCGCGTGCCTTCACCTCCAGCGCCCATGCCAGTCCCTGCAGCTCCCCCGCCTCAGCGCCTACACGCGCCTGCACCATCACCTACATCGCCCTCTACAGCACCTGCAGCGGCACCAACAGAACCACCACGCACGCCTATGTGCCCTGCAGAGCTCGCACATCCACCCGCCCCCGCTGCAATGCCCGCGCATCGCCCACTGCAGCGCCTACAACCTCACGGCCACAAGACCTCGTGCACCCAAGCGACCTGCAGAGTGCCTGCGCGTCCACGCACCCACGCCTCCGCATGCCTGCAGCCCCCTCAACACCCGCGCACACTGCCTTCCTTGCGCCTGCAGCAAGCACCGCCCGCAACAACCTCCTCCACCACCGCCACTTCTTTCCTCCGGCAAGCCGGCTCCGGCCATCTCACGACGCACCACCGCAACCACCGCGAAGGCCTCGCTTCAGCCAACCTCTTATAGGAGTAGCTCCTCGAATGAGCCTCTCTCCCGTGTGCGAGGAGGAGAGAGGTATAATCCTTTGTTTCTACTTACATTTCTATTTACATTTCATGCCATTGCCACAAAATGAATTTTGATTTATGATTATTTTTATTATGGTGAATTTATGCCTTAATGCTCATGCTTCTAGATAATTGTTAAACCTTATTATTCATCTCTATGTGCATTGAATTTAATTTTGAATGACATCTTCATATGCATGCAAGTGAATAGTACATGGCATACTCTTGCACATGTATAATTTTCTCAGGTAAAAGTTACATTCACACCCCTTGACTTCTCCATAAATTTAAGGTTTACTTTCAGAGCTATACAGGCATTGTTTGATCTGGTGAATAGTTTAGCGAACTTGATTTTGACCTAATTTCAAGTTTAACTAAGTCATTGCCTCTTTGTGGACACGACCCACTCTTCTGTGAGTGGTTTAAATTTTAATTTTAATTATTTTGTTAAGCGATTTTCCACCACCTTGATCCTACAACGACAAATCATCTTAATACATTATTCAAAAGAGAAAATCGTCTTATCACTGAGGCGAATAAACATAAGCACGATTTAATTTATCCACTGCCTCCATGTCTTCTCTTCACGAGGTGGGACTAAGTCCCACCCTCTTCCTTGTGTAGCTGCAGTAGGTGGACTTATGTTGATTTCAGCTGTTGGTGAGGTGCTTCTCTCCAATTGATACTCTGGATCGTATCATAGATGGATTCCACAGCAACTGAGCTGGGAATTGGGCTTTGAACTTCATCGGAGCACTGCAGACTGGGTTAGTGGAGTCGAGGTGGCAGTAGAGGTCCGGCGATCACCTGAAAAGCATGAACATGTCCTGGTGGCCCAATTAAATTGGCTCAAAAGCTTCGCCGGTCGTCAACGAGTGCAGTGGTGGTGTTTTTGTGGAGTGAGTGCCTGTGATGGTCGAATGACCTTGGGAAGGTGGTGCATGGATGGTGGTGTTCGGTGGCACTAAGGAGAGGCCAATAGCCTCAATAATCAGAGGGCTTTTGTAGAGCGAGCCACGACGAACCTAGTGGAGGTGGCAACAATGATTTTCGTGTGGTGGAGTGGCGGGAAGGCTTCGCCAAAGAGTCACCGGAGTGGAGGAAGATGACGGCGTTGAGGGGGAAACGGTGGTTGTGCGTGTGTCGTAAGTGCGGGAAAGAGAAGTAGGGAGAGAGAGAAGTGATCTGAGTAGGTAGCGGCCGATGGGGAGGAAAAGCAACATCGAGTCTGGTGTGGCTGACGTTGGAGACGAAGGGAGCTCCGATGGGGTAGAAGCAGTGACGACAAAGAGAATTGGGGCACCCATTGGTATGGCGCGATGTGGAAGAGAGAGAAAAAGAAGAATCCATCACTAATATTGCGAGCGGATGATGAGAGTGGTCGGAGAGAGTCACCAGACATCGTGGAGCCTTTCGGCTGAAGAGGAAGGAGGAAGGAGGAAGGAGAGGGATTCCGGCCGAAAATGAGCGTAAAGAGGATGGTTTGTCGTCAAGGTTCTTTAAATAGGCCTTAGAGGGAGGTTTGAAGCTTGGAAACCAAGCTTTCAAGCTTGGTAAGTTATTCGAAGTAGGAAACCCACATCTCTCATGCATTCATATGAGAGATTGGGAAAGAATTGGAGCCCACGAATTTGGAAGATATTGAGCATGAAATTAGGGAGAAAACTCTGATTGAAGGTCGCCGGAGTTATAGGAATAGGACTTTTGCACTCATGGAGGCGGCGGAGACCTTTTTACGAAGAAGAAGACAAAGATAGGGGGGTATTTGCAAGGAATTTCAAAAGCTGAGGGGTTGTGTGAGAGAAAAAGAGTCAGAGTGGACCAAATTGCAAACTAGGTCAAGACAATATCTAATTGGGCTCAAATTTTGATACAAACCTATTTTGGACCTAATAAATCCAATGATGAAGTTGGATTTTGGTTTTGACCTAGTTTGACTAGGTAATTTATGCAAAAACTTAAATTAAGGCAATAGTCTGTCTGAGACTCTATTTCAAGTCAAAATGGGTTTAGATGGTCAAATCAAGGATGCCAAACCCTAGAGAATTTTTTTTTATGATTTTTAGAGGGTTTAGATGAATTTTATCCTGACCAAAACCTCAGTTAATTAAGCAAGTCTGTTTTTAGGGTTTTAGATGTCCATTAATTCTTGAAATGCGTGAAAACCTGTTTCTGTCTACATGGACCCACTTATTAGGCATTAATTATTGAGTGACCTTTAATAAACCCCTGGAATACCTCGTGCCTATTCTGTATTTGTGATAAGATGGTAAAATTACAGAAATAGCCCTGTTTTCATCTTTTCTTCTCAAAATAACTCATCCTGCTCAAGAGGCCTTCTAACTGATATGTAGGAGTTTTTATTGACTTTATAAGATCAAATTGAGCTAGTTATGACTCATGATGGTGTTCCAATCAATATATAAATGAGGATCGAGAATTCTTTGATTCTAAGGGTGAAGAATATTTAGGTAAAGTCTCACTTGAGCTTAGGAGGATGATTTTAGTAAGACTAACGAGCTTGAGGAATCTGATGAATTATTTGATGGCCCTATAATTGAGGAATTTGATTCAGTTGGGACTAACTTGGAGGATTCAAATCTTAATTTACTAGAAGATTCAATCAGTAGCCCCATTCCTCTACCACACCCCAAAGAATATATTGATAATTTTGAAATTATCAAACCCAAGTCAATCCTAATTCAACCACGATTTTTGGACTTGGACAAATCTCATGGGGTGAATGATATACTAGAGGTCCCAGAACCTGAACACTTGATCTTGGAGGATAGGAATTCAGAAGTTAAAATCTGGGAGGTTAATTCTAAGGGAAATACAATTTTGGATCTAAGGGTTCCTATTGACTTGAAACCACCTACCTTCTATCAAGACCCTTATATATCTTGGAAGTGCAACCTAAGATCAGAATAATTGATTATCTTTTTGAGCTGAACTCTAAGTGGACACATGAATCTATTGAACCAGATCTACTTATTGTCCGCCATTTTAGACTTAGGTTGCACACCACAAAACCACAGTCCTAGCCCCATGATAAGCACATATAAATTCATCATAAAATGCTTATTTATAATAGTTCCGAGGCATAGCATTTCATATCATGATATAAATATTGCATAAACATCCATTGCATTGCATCTAGGATAGTTGTATATTATGTACATTAATTCCATCATTTTACATGGCCAAGAGGCAGTGAGACATCCTTACGGGCTTCGGATGAAGAATCTGATCATACGGATGGATTCAGAGCAACAATCGCAGTTCGTCAACTCGAGAATCGCCCAGATCTAAGCTCTATAGCACTCTCCGCAAGAATAAGAAGATGGATGGCCTAGATGGTGCCACGTGGCGCCATCCAAGCCACCCCACCTAAGCCAAGGCACCCCCATGCCCACCACAAGATCAGACCCCAGCCGTTGGATCTCAATCCAATGGCTGAGATGTGCGCTCCACGGCTGAAGAAGCGCCTCATCAAGCAAGGAGTCATCTCGACTGTTGTATCTCCATCCAATGGTCGTGGGTACGGAAGCTCAATTCAAAAACAAAACACATGATGACCCTCAGCACAGTGGTCTATGCCTCCACTCTCAATGCGCGGCCATGTGTTTGAAGCCTCGTGCATAGATTTTATCCGCTGAAGTGCATGCGTGAGGAAATGGAGCTGTTGATGGAAGATCGGGCGATGAAGGAAGCGGCTACATGGACGCACAGTTGAGCGCGGATGCGGCACGCGAGCGTCGATGCACATCGAGAATGCACCATCTGACGCGCGCGGCATCCGACAGTTGATGGCGAGGCACGCAATTCAAATTTGGAGAAGGGGCGCAATCTTCTCTCGGCCGTGCGATCCTTCATCCGACGGTCAAGATGCATCCGCGCCTGAATGCGCGATGACAGCTACGGGTGTGGGTGGTGGGCATGGGATTTGCAATGATAGAAGGGCGAGCCTTTAGTGGCACTTACAGCTATCACTAAATGGCCTACGCAGTGCGTGCGCCAACCCAAGCAATGAAGAGGTGCAGATCTTCAGCAATAGCTCGAGCAGCCTTTAGTGACTCTTATAGCTGTCACTGAATGCCTATGCACAGAACTCTCTTCTTCCCTCCACTATATAAACACCCCTACACCCCCCATTCCTCTTCATCTCTACCTACTCTACTCCCACCTACTCCCAAGCTCTAGCAAGCCTACCAACGCTCTATTAGAGCTTGCTCTCAGGCTCCCAAGGCCCCTATTAGTATAGCAAACCTCTGCCTCACCAAATATTCATCCATCTTCCCATCCCCATTCATATGTCGCCTTGGAGCCGTCCTCCCACCTCCATTCTGGTAGCAGATCATCTCTTCCTTTCACCACCTCCAAGGCTCTAAAGAGAGCTTGTCCCAAGTCCAACATGCTCCTCTAGAGTAAAACTAAATAGTTTTCCCTCCCCTCATCTCCATTCATGGAGCATCCCATGGCCGTCCTCTCATCACCCTTTGGGAAGAAGATCCTCGCTGTGACGTCGTCCTACCCCATCCTCCGTCCTCCTTCATCCTGCTCCTCACCACCTTCCTCCAGGTGACATCAGAGCGAGTCGTCCTCCGAGCAACCATCGAGGGGGATTTCTCTCACCTCTTTCTATCTTTTTACGCTTTCGTAGTGTATATTTTCCACTTTCATAGTTGTAATAAACAATTCTTGATAAATAGATGATTGTTTCTCTCCCTCTCTCTCTTATATTTTGCAAGTAGATAAAGTTTTCATTGACCTAATCTTTTGCCCTATTAAAAATAGCAAAAAAATTAGAAAAGACAAAAATGAAATAAATAAATAAAAAGTGAAGCACGGATTTCATTAAACCAAACGTTTGCCTCCTCGTGTTCGACCCGGGACTCAGTTTTCGAGTTTCGGTATAAATTTTATTTGACCACGCGTTTTGCAACTACGATGATGGGTTCCTTGTAATCCTGATTTCAAATTCGCGAAACACATGCGATCACCCCACAAACACAACAATCTCTTGTTCTGGGTGATTTTCATCCAAAGCCTTAGAACTACTCGACCCCAGGGCATGGGTCTACACCATAATCTGGTCCACATCTGTGGACATCTTCTTTCGGTGGGTTTTAGGATCAATCTTTTAATTCTGATCTTAACCCACACTTATGAATTCTTAACCTTCTCTTTGTTTGTAAATTATGCCTAGCTAAAGGCAATAAACTTAGCATGTGTGTATACATCTTTCTCTCTGCGAAGCTGACCAGATTTTCACGAAATTCAGGTGATATTCTGTTTACTCTGCCCTTTTCATGGCTTTATTTTTACAATGAGGACATTGCATCATTTAGAAATGGGAGGGTGGATACTTAATTATGAAATTATTTCATTAGCTCTGTGGAATTTCTTTTATTTTCTTTAAAAAAAATCAAATTCAAAATGAAAAAAAAATAGACTTAGGAGAGGAGAACTTAGGCATTAGGAGTTGTTAACTTTAGAAAATGATACTTTAGGACCTAAACATTTAGACTCTTCATGTCTTCAGGCTTAATCAGCCTGAGTATCCACTAAAATGTGGATTTGGTCTCGAGTCCTCGCCAAGTAATTTTATTCTAACTTGGTCGATAAATTGGGGTGATAAGTATGTGACTTATGAACCCGTCCTCTAATTTTAGAGGACTTTAAATCTAATCATCTACACGTTATTTGCACTAACTCACTTTCTGGTAGTTTTTACAGAAATTGGGTAGCTAATGAACCATCTAAGGTGGTATGGCTGGTAAGTTGTCGGTGGTAATAGCTCATCGGCTGGTTGTGCAGAGCCCAACCACACGACCATACTCTTCCTACTGTCTTTAGGTAAATCTTAGATCAGGGAAGCCACGTACTTAAAAAATAGAGAGAAAAAGAAATATCCAAAAAAGAGAGAAAAAAGGAGAAAACATAAAATAAATAAATAAGCCACATTTCACCGCACGAGTATGGCTGGCAAGTGGTCGGTGGTAACAGCTTATCGGCCGATTGTACAGAACCCAGCTCATGAAATGCACGTATAATTCCTAAACACTTAGGAAGAAGCGAAGAAGTAGAATAAGTCGGGGAGATATACACTGGGTTCACCCTTGTGTTGACCCCATAAAAAATAAAAAGTAGGGAGAAAGCTACTGATTGGAAATATAAACCTTTAGGCAGAAATTCTTAAGGTCACCTAGAGTCGTAGAACCCTGAAGTTCGTTTTAATGGCTGCCCAGTGAGTCTATCACCTTTCACAAGATGCTTAGAGCTTAAAGTTCTTTTCGAGTCTTAGATGGGTTGGGTAGCTATAGAAAGCTACCTCAAAACCCTAAACTCAAAAATCCAAAAAAATTAGAAAAGAAGAGAAACAAAAGAAAATGTATCTCCCCTTTTCAAAATAATGCGAGGACCTGGGCGATCTGCATTTTGGTAGACACTTGGGCACTGTTGAGTTTCTGTAATTGGGTCCTTAGTTGAAATTTTCTAATGTAATCAACAAATCTTGCCTAAGTAATCAGATCCTAATTCTATTTTTACACATAGCATTTGTTTAATTTTGCTAGGGACTAGCAAAAGATAGGCATGGGAGTATGATGAAGACACATTTAATTAGGATAAACTGCCTATTTATGCATGTTCCTAATCTTAGATATGCATTCCATACTATAAATATTGCATAGCATGCATCATTCTACATTTAAAGTAGTTTGTATATATTTTAGGTTAATTGCATCCTTTTATGGCCAGGAGAGAAAAAGATTTAATTCGGAACCTTGGATTGACGATCCGACTGTACGAATATGATCAGGACGACGATCGGAGTCCAATGCCTCTAAAATCGTCTTGATCGAAGTCGTGTAGCACCTTATACAGTCCGAGGAAGATCAACGGCCAATGGACTAGGTGATGTAATTCGGAGCTTTAAACGACAAATTTGACCACACGAATGGATTCAAGTCGACGATCGCAACCTAACGGCACAAAAATTGACTCAATCTGACTTCCGTAGCAGCCCCTACAAAGGAAAGAAGATAGACGGCCTAGATAGCGTCACGTGATGCTATCTAGGCCACCCATGGGCATGCACGCACCACCGTACACACGCAGCGCATGGGTGTGCGTAGCAACGTGAGCACATGCAACGCACCGGTGCACGTAGTAGCGTAGAGCACGTAGCACATAGAGGTGCGCAACAGCGGGCACGCACGACATGGGTGCATATGTGAGCGTCGCGCGTGGGGCGCATGAGCTGGGCTTTAGCAATGCTTGCAGTGGATCTTTAGCGACGTTTATGGCTGTTAGTAAATATCCTATGTACGAAATGGATCCTTTCCTCCACTATAAAAGGACCCCTACCCCTCCCATTCTTCTTCATCTCTTCCTTTCTTTCCATCACCACTTCCAAGTCTCTAGAGAGAGCTTGTCTCAAGCCTGAGATTCTCCTCTAGAGTAGAAAACCAAAATATTTTCCGGCCTCTCACCCCCATTCATGGAGCATCCCATTGCCGTCCTCTCACCACCTTCCAGAAGAAGATACTCATCGCTCCATCGTCCTACCCTATCCTTCCTCCACCACCGTTTTCGTTCTTCCAGCTTCCCACCACCTTCATCTAGGTGATGTCAGACCGAGCCATCCTCCAAGCGACCGTCGAGGGGAACTCTTCTCAACCCATTCTATCTTTTACTGCTTTCTAGTGTAGCATTCCGCTTTCATATCTGTAGCAAACATTGTTTAGATAAATATTGATAGTTTCTCTCTCTCTATCTCTTTCTTACTTTGCAAGTAGATTAGCTAGATAATTATGTTGTCGACCTTATCACTTGTCTTATAAAAATTTTAAAAAAATAACAAAAGATAAAAAAGCAACAAAAATAAATAAAAGCGAAACGTGAATTTCTCAAAATCAAACGTTCGCCTCCCTGTGTTCGACTCTGAACTCACATCGAGTTTCGATTATAAATTTTATCTGGTTAGCGGATTTCTACGCACTATGACGACGGGTTTCCAACTCAAATCTTTTTGTGTATGAAATCACTCCCATCATAAGGTTTAGGTCAAGGTCTAGAATTAGGGTTTGGGGTGTAGGCTAGATTAGGCAAGTTCTGACTAGGGTTAAGGTTAGGGTTTTAGGGTGATAGGTGACATGATTTCTTCTCCTCTCCTCTCATGCAATTTGAATCACTCTAACCAGACCTGACACAAATTGTCTGCACAGAAAAGAGACTAAGTAAACAATGAATAAAAGAGCTTAATAATGCAATCCTAAAACGTAACATAAATACATGCAAATATTTATAATATGCCATATTTCTACTGCAACTAATGCTACAAAACTAGCATAATTAAGCATGTTAACATATAAATATGGATACCTATCATTCTAATTGTCGCACTTCGCCTGTCATTGGCGATGGTACTGGGTGACGCTAGACTCTTTAGGTCCTACCTGCTCAAGATTAACCTTGGAGTCATTACGGGTAGTAGAAGCCATTGATTAATGAGAAAAAGGTATGAGAAAGTGGAAACAAAAATTATATTTCCCACAAATGACGCCACTAATCGAAGCCCTTTTGTTTCAAAAACCCTATCAGGTTTGTGGATGATAAACGCCAGTTTATCATTATTCTTATGCCCTAAAACAAACCTAGCTCTTATGATTTTAACTTCGCAAACGGGTTTTGGGTTGCATTTAGGCATCAATTAGGTTAGGCATGCATTGCATGTTTTGTTGTGTTTTTGACACATTTATTTGAGTGTTAGGGATGAACAGATAGTTGGATCCTTAGAACCCTAGCACTTAAGAAGGCAACTGGTGAAGAGGAAGCTCATTCCAACTGGGACTCAGTCCAATCCAGTTCAACATAGCTGGATACCAGCTCCCTTGAATTAGGGTTAGTTCCATTAAGCTCCATTCAGCTTATCTTAGCTGAATGGTAGCTTAGGGCAGCTCATCCTAGCTCCACCTAGCTCAAGTTAGCTCAGACCCTACTCAACTTAGTTGAGTCTAGCTCACTTTAGCTCTAATTAGTTCACTGGGAGCTCTAGCAAGCTCAACTAAGTTGATAGGAGTCCACCTTAGCTAAGGTCTAGCTACTTCTAGCTCTGCTCAACTCAAGTCAGCTGAAGATGACTTCAAACAACTCAGGCCAGCTCAAGTCCAACTCTTAGGGACTCCACTTAGCTCAACCTAGTTGAGCTAAGCTATCTTAGCTACATCAGCTAGCTAGGTCCTCCCTGGGAAAATCAAACCCATCTCACCTGTAACGACCCGGTTCCCGAGTCCCTACGAGACACGAGAACCGGACCGACTCAACTAATCCCAAGACCTAGTCGTCCAACGAGGAAGTAACCAAAAGAGTAGTAAAATAAACCACATTTAGTATGAATATAACAAACAGTAAGAAAGTACAGCAGTAAGGAAAGAAACTACCACAGTATGTACGACCACAATAGTAGAACAACAATCATAAAATAATTTGAACTGCAGGTAAAGAAAGTACAGCGGAAACAAGAACTACTCACTACAACGTAACAAAAAGAGGTACAAGAGACAGTGGTAACTTTACTGGACCCTACTCGGCCCAGCGTCCTCTGCAGCCGCTGACCCTGGCTGCTCAACACCTGGTCCTGAAAAAGGTAATGAGTGTAACACATCAGCAAAAACGCTGAGTAGAGTGGCAACTAAACTAAAGACAACAGTAGAGTGTACAGTAGCTGTTATGTTCGATTACTTTCTTTATTTACATCTTTCAAATGTCTCACTATTTCATTTATTCCTCAGATCTTTTTCTTGATCTCGAATGTTCCTCGTGGGAACGATCTTGATTGCAGTCTTTTCCAAAAAGTAGAAGTAGCACGTGGTACTCTCCTGGCCGGGAGAGTCCCCCGTGGTGATCCTACCCTCAGTCAACCACCCTAAGGTCACTGACAGACGTAACGGTGACTATGGCACGTGCGATAAACGTACAGGTAGCTAACCCGTACTGGCACGCGGTCAGTCATTTCCGTTAACGGGTACGCCCAAAGCACAGCATGGAACCAGTCTAGGGTAGAGCCCTCTCAGTAACAGGGGTCCAACCCCTCCATAGTAACCAAACCAGGGCCTTGCCCCTCCACAGTCCACGCACCCTCGCCTGACTACCCTGGTTTGCCCCAGTGGGCCTAAACAAGTCGGTGTAGGAGGCTAGCAGAACCCTGGGGCCCGTGGGGTAGCTAGTACCTCCCTACACTAGTAGCTCTCCTCGGTACTACGTACGCGAGGGCCAGCAAGTCGGTACAGAGTGGCCAGTCCTAACCCCGGGTGCCTGGGGCGGCTGGCTCTGCTCTGCACTAAACAGGGGGACAGTCGCTCTCCTTGGTACTCCGTACTCAAAGGCCAGCTCACTTCCCCAATACTATTCCATTCACTTTCCAGGAGTTCTACTCCTACTTCCCCGTAGGGTTCCATCCTTTTTACTCAAACATCCAGGTTTCACTTTCCAGTTTCACATTCTTACAATCCATGTTCTCAACCACGTTATTTATTCACAACAGGCAGCTGTTAATTCAAGTTACAGGCAGCTTTATATCTCTTTCCATTTTCCAAGACTGTAGTATTATACATTCCACTAGTTTTCCCATCCTAGGATTCATGCCATATCCTAGGATCTATCATACAATCTAGTTTTCCAGCCCTAGGATTCATGCAACACCTAGGAGCTATCATTCCATCTATTTCTCATTCCTAGGATTCATGCAATGTCCTAGGTTCTATTTATGGTTCCATAATTTAACAGATTTTATTAATAACTTAAAGCCACTCTACCAGGTACAACGGGAGAAATGGGGGCGTGGTCGGGAATCCCGCGTGCCTCCGCGACCCCCGAGATTGCAACAGAACAGGGTCCTATCACAAGGATCAAACACAAAGAGTATCTCAAAACAGTGTATAGCTACTGTAGACAGGTAGAGGAATTAATTCCGAAAAGAACGCAACTCCAATCGCGGAAAACGGAACCCGAACGGGCCCTAAACGGGTCAAAAACGACGACACTGTGCAAAATCAGACGTCTGGAACTTCTTCCAGACGTCTTAAAAAGTGGATTAGAGAATTACCTTGTTCAGCGTGGTTTCCCAAACGTCCAGAAGTCTGCGGGGACGTCTGGCCTAACTCCCAGACGTCCTATGGTCACCCCGGACGTCTGTAGGTTGCTTCCGCCATCTGGTACTACTTCCAGATGTCTGATTCACGATCGATGGCGAATCACCGAGCCTACGCACACCCATCTCCCTCCCTCAGTACGGTCAGTCGACAGGAAGGAAGAAGGAGACTGAAAACTCACCTTTTAGACGTCTGGATGGTCTTCCAGACGTCGCCCTCGCCATCTGGCTATCAACCAAGACGTCTGATTCTGGAAATTTTTCCAGAATTAGGGTGCCACTCGGCCTCCGCTCGCGATGTCGCCCGCGTCGCACCTCGCGCGCCTACTGCTCAGACCGCAGCAGTCACCCCTCCGCGTCGCTCCGCACCCCCTGCGCCCTCCGCCGGCCGGCCCTAGCAGCCCCGACGAGCTCGCCCTCACGGCAGAGCTCCGCTCTCGCACGCAGCACCTCCTCCGCGCTCACTGCGGCCGCTGCTGCCGCCCTCGCTCTCGCACTCACGCTCACTGGCTGAAGGAGAAGAGGGAGGAGACGGTGGTGACGGAAGTGAGGGGAGGTGTGGCCTTTTAAGGCCGTGCGAGGAGGAGAGAGGACGCGGCAGGGCGTCTGCAGTCGCAGGGAATAAACGAATATGCAGGTTTGCACGCTCAGGCACGCAGACGACCCGCGTGTGTGGAAGATAACTGTAACAACCCGATTCCCGAGTCCCTACGAGACACGAGAACCAGACCGACTCGACTATTCCCAAGACCTAGTTGTCCAACGAGGAAGTAACCAAAAGAGCAGTAAAATAAACAACATTCAGCATGAATATAACTAACAGTAAGAAAGTACAGCAGTAAGGAAAGAAACTTCTACAGTATATACCACCACAACAGTAGAACAACATTTATCATATAACATGAACTGCAGGTAAAGAAAAGTACAGCGGAAACAAGAACTAATCACTATAACGGAAACAAAGAGGTATAAAAGACAGTGGTAACTCTACTGGACCCTACTCGGCCCAGCATCTTCTGCAGCCGCTGACCCTGGCTGCTCAACACCTGGTCCTGAAAAAGGTAACGAGTGTAACACGTCAGCAAAACGCTGAGTAGAGTGGCAACTAAAACTAAAAGCAACAGTAGAGTGTACAGTAGCTGTTATGTTCGATTACTTTCTTTATTCACATCTTTCAAATGTCTCACTATTTCATTTATTCCTCAGATCTTTTTCTTGATCTCGAATGTTCCTCGTGGGAACGATCGTGATTGCAGTCTTTTCCAAAAAGTAGAAGTAACACGTGGTGCTCTCCTGGCCGGGAGAGTCCCCCATGGTGATCCTACCCTCAGTCAACCATCCCAAGGTCACTGACAGACGTAACAGTGACTACGGCAAGCGTGATAAACGCACAGGTAGCTAACCCGTACTGGCACGCGGTCAGTCGTTTCCGTTAACGGGTGCGCCCAAAGCACAGCACGGAACCAGTCCAGGGCAGAGCCCTCTCAGTAACAGGGGTCCAACCCCTCCACAGTAACCAAACCGGGGCCTTGCCCCTCCACAGTCCGCGCACCCTCGCCTGATTACCCTGGTTTGCCCCAGCGGGCCTAACAAGTCGGTGTGGGAGGCTAGCAGAACCCCGGGGCCCGTGCGGTAGCTAGTACCTCCCTACACTAGTAGCTCTCCTCGGTACTACGTACGTGAGGGCCAGTAAGTCGGTACAGAGTGGCCAGTCCTAACCCCGGGTCCCTGGGGCGGCTGGCTCCGCTCTGCACTAAACAGGGGGACAGTCGCTCTCCTTGGTACTCCGTACTCAAGGGCAGCTCACTTCCCCAATACTATTCCATTCACTTTCCAGGAGTTCTACTCCTACTTCCCCGTAGGGTTCCATCCTTTTTACTCAAACATCCAGGTTTCACTTTCCAGTTTCACATTCTTACAATCCATGTTCTCAACCATGTTATTTATTCACAACAGGCAGTTGTTAATTCAAATTACAGGCAGCTTTATATCTCTTTCCATTTTCCAAGACTGCAGTATTATACATTCCACTAGTTTTCCCATCCTAGGATTCATGCCATATCCTAGGATCTATCATACAATCTAGTTTTCCAGCCCTAGGATTCATGCAACACCTAGGAGCTATTATTCCATCTATTTCTCATTCCTAGGATTCATGCAATGTCCTAGGTTTTATTTATGGTTCCATAATTTAACAGATTTTATTAATAACTTAAAGCCACTCTACCAGGTACAACGGGAGAAATTGGGGCGTGGTCAGGAATCCCGCGTGCCTCCGTGACCCCCGAGACTGCAACAGAACGGGGTCCTATCACAAGGATCAAACACAAGGAGTGTCTCAAAACAGTGTATAGCTACTGTAGACGGGTAGAGGAATTAATTCTGAAAAGAACGCAACTTGAATCGCGGGAAACGGAACCTGAACGGGCCCTAAACGGGTCGAAAACGACGACACTGTGCAAAATCAGATGTCTGGAACTTCTTCCAGACGTCTTAAAAAGTGGATCAGAGAATTACCTGTTCAGCGTGGTTTCCCAAAAGTCCAGAAGTCTGCGGGGACGTCTGGCCTAGCTCCCAGACGTCCGATGGTCACCCCGGACGTCTGGAGGTCGCTCCCGCCGTCTGGTACAACAAACAGACGTCTGATTCGCGTTGGATGGCGAATCACCGAGCCTGCGCACACCCATCTCCCTCCCTCAGTACGGTCAGTCGACAGGAAGGAAGAAGAAGACGGAAAACTCACCTTTCAGACGTCTGGAAGGTCTTCCAGACGTCGCCCTCGCCGTCTGGCTATCAACACAGACGTCTGATTCTGGAAATTTTCCAGAATCAGGGCACCACCCGGCCTCCACTCGCGACTCCGCCCGCGTCGCACCTCGCGCGCCTGCTGCTCAGACTGCAGCAGTCCCTCCTGCGTCGTTCCGCGCCCCCTGCGCCCTTCGCCGGCCGGCCCTAGCAGCCCCGGCGAGCTTGCCCTCACGGCAGAGCTCCGCTCTCGCACGCAGCACCCCCTCCGCGCTCACTACGGCCGTTGCCGCCGCAGCAACCTCGCGCTCGCTCGCTCTTGCGCACAGGAAGGAGAAGAGGAAGGGGTGGAGACGACAGGATGGAGTGTGTGGCCTTTTAAGGCCGCGCGAGGAGGAGAGAGAGGACGCGGCAGGCGTCTGCAGCCGCAGGGAATAACGAATAAGCGAATATCCAGTCTGCGCGCTCAGACGCACAGACGACCCGCGCGTGTCGAAATTAACAGATTTCCAGACGTCTGGAAATGATCCCAGACGTCTGGTCAGACGTCTGGATGTGATCCCAGACGTCTGGTCCGACGTCTAGGCCACCTCCCAGACGTCTTAAAAGACGTCTGGGGCACGCGTTCGTTACAATATAATAAACTCAAAGGAAGTTTCGTCCCCGAAACTTGCGCCCACCAGGGTGCGGGAAAAGACGTCCAAATAACCATAACAAACTCAAAGAGGACCGAAGATGGTCCGAAAAGACGTACCCGCGAAAAGCTCCGGGTACCGCTCCCGCATTGCCGCCTCAAGCTCCCAGGTAGCCTCCTCGTACCGCTGGCTCCTCCACAAAACCTTTACCAGGGGTACTTGCTTTCGTCTCAAACTGCGGACGGCTCAGTCTAGAATCTACATTGGCCGCTCGGGGTAGGTCAGGTCATCGCTCACCTCGACGCTCTCGTGACTCAGTACGTGACTGGAATCGGCTACGTACTTCCTGAGGTTGGACACGTGGAATACGTCGTGCACACCAGAAAGCTGCGAGGGAAGGGCAAGTCTGTAAGCAACGGGTCCAACCTGCTCCAGGACCTCAAAGGGCCCCACGAACCTCAGCGCGAGCTTCCCTCTCACCCCAAACCGCTGTAAGCCCTTCATGGGTGAAACACGAAGGAAGACGTGGTCCCCAACCTCAAACTGCATCTCTCTGCGTCTCCTATCCGCGTAGCTCTTCTGTCTGCTCTGACAATGCGGTAAAATATGATTGATATCAAAGATATAAATATTATAGAATTTTAATACGGATTTGACTAACATCAGTTGAAATTGATGTTAGCTAAATTCATATTAAAATTGTTAAATCTAAATTAATAAATAAAAAATTAAACAATCAAATATTAACCATACTTCAAGAAATTAACCTTTCAAGCTAACTAAAACACAAGTTTTTTGTTTCTTTTTTTCGGGATAACCCGGAACTCCTCGGCTTTTCCTTCGGGTAAACTGAGGAAGCCATACCCTCCATGTGACACGACCTTCGGATAAATGCATGCAGGACAGAGTTCAAACGGATTACTCCACTTGCAAAGACAGTGGTGTGGGCCAATTCTCGACCATGCAGTTTGCATTCAAATCGTAGCGAACGTAGACTTGTTATTACAAAAAGTAGATTCAATTCTGAGCTAACCGAATCCATCTTGTGAGAGCGCAGCACAGCTGCAGGTTAACACGCATCCTGCACAAATTTTTTAGAATTCAGGATCAGTGGACCTCATAGTTGGTGGAATAGTACTCATCACCTACCTTATCATCCAACACGAAATTAGAATCTCAGAAATAGAATCGGACTTTTGTTTCGTTGTAATGTTTTATTCTGCGTTGTGCCATAAATGAAAATTTTAGTTCCATGCTATGTTAGAACTTACTGGTTCGTGTTTAGGGAGTTTTTATTTTATTTCTCGTTTCAGTTTTCAAGATCCTCAATTCACGTATTATGTTTGACTTGAAAAAAATCAATTGACATTGACAATTGATTTCAATCTTCGTAATATTCCAGAGTTTCCGATAAAAGCTTAAATGAATTTAGTTAATTCATTAATAAATCACTTTATTATAACTAAAGCAATCTTTAAATCTATCAATTAATAAATTTTACATAGGGTCAATAATATACAAAAAAAAAAAAAAAAAAAAGGGAACCTCAAAGAGTAATGGCTAAGGTCTTTGATGTCGGCAGCTATTTTTCTGGGTCAATGTAATTTCACCTACATTCTTCTCTTCTAACGGATTAATGTTATTGTCCGGTTAAGTTGGTTAAAACTTTAAGGTAAAATAACTTCAATTTTATATGATAATAGCGTATTTTATGCACTAATCTGAAAATATATTTATGGATCTAGATATATATCAATGATTTAAAATAAACATTTTTTCTATGATATAAGTACGTAAAGATGGACAACTGAATAAATCAAAATCCAAGCCCGATACACTAAACAGTAGGTTGAACTTTGGGCCAAGATAAGTTGGGCCAGTGCCCAGTTCTGTGAGCCCAAACTTAAACCATTGGCCGGTTAGGCGGGCAAAGGTTTACCCCCATTTGATTAGGTCAATTACTAACTATTACAACTATTAGACAGACTTGAAGCAGGGGAACATAAAAGTATCTTAACCATGAAAGATTTTCTCAAACCAACCAAACGTAGAAACGCCTAACTGGATAACTAAACAATGAGTGAGGCCATGCCATTAGAAGAGCTACACATAATTGACAAAAAGAGCAAGATATCTTTGGAGAGAACAATGTACATGCATGCAGTGGATATACAGAACACATATTATCTAGAACATCTTATGATGTCGTTTAAAGTTTCTAATGTTTCTATGCCTTAAAGTTTCAATGATAAGTATAGCATATTCATCATTATACATTGATTTCAACTAGACCGCGATATACCATTTGCAAATTCATATGAATGCATGCATATACCGTTCGTGAACTGTAATGACATCACTTTATAACACATACCACCTAGATATTGCAGAAATCAGTATCCAATCTATTTATATGTTTATATTTCTTGTAAAATCTACTTTAAAAGCTTGGCAGGAATTTCTATGTAATTAACCTATTGGGTCATGTCAATAATTAATCTCTTTTCATTTTTTCCTCTAATTTAGTTGCAACTATCTGTGGATCTGCTCAACTACCTCCTGACTCTGCCGGATCAACTTAGGGCCAACCTCCCACTTGGTCCCCACCTCAACCCAACTCAAGGGTGCCATACACTTCCGTCCGTACAGAGCCATGCTGATGCTCGAGTGATAATTGTTGTTGTATGCAAACTCTGCCAGGGGCAGGTGCTCCTCCCAAGAGCCCCTCCAGTCCAGTACACAGGCATGCAAAAGGTCCTCAAGTGTCTGTATCGTGCGCTCAGACTGTCCGTCCGTCTGGGGGTGTTAAGCCGTGCTAAACCTCAACCTCGTCCCCAAGGCCTGCTGAAACTCAGCCCAAAACTGGGACGTAAAGTGAGTATCCCGGTCGGATACGATCTCCCGCAGAACTCCGTGTAGTCGTACCACATCACGGATATACCTCTCTGCCAACTGTGCTGGTCCCAAAGTGACTCGGATCGGCAAGAATCGTGCCGTCTTCGTCAGTCTATCCACTATTACCCAGACTACGTCGTGTCCTTGCTAGGTAACAGGTAAGCCCACCACCATGTCCATGGTGATGCTCTCCCACTTCCACTCTGGCACTGGAAGCGGCTGAAGCGGCCCTGCAGGCCTCTGATGCTCGGCTTTCACCTGCTGGCACACTAAGCACTGTTGCACGAACTCACCCACATCCCGCTTTATCCCTCTCCACCAAAACTCGCGTCTCAAGTCATGGTACATTTTCGTGTTTCCGGGATGTATGGTGAATCTGGAACCGTGTGCCTCAGTCAGGAGCTCTCTCAACAGCTCCTCGTCTCTGGGAACGCACAACCGTCCCCTCAAGCGTAGCACCTGGTCTGTGAAAGAGAAGTCCCCAGGGTCAACTGACAGTACTCTGCCGCGCAAAGACTGCAAGTACGGATCGGCCATCTGTCCTGTGATGATGCGGTCCATCAGCTCTGGCCTAGTCTGCCGTGTCACCGTCACTGCCCCACAGTACCCTCGTAACTCTAGAGGTCGCCAACTGCCCACCTCCTCCAAAAGGCTCCAACTCTGTAACTGTAGACTGGCCAAGCGTGCGGGCGCCTTACGGCTCAAGGCGTCAGCCACCACATTGGCCTTTCCCGGGTGGTAGGAGATGCTGCAGTCATAGTCCTTCAGGAGCTCCAACAAACGTCTCTGTCTCATGTTGAGCTCCTTCTGGTCAAAAAGATACCTGAGGCTCTTGTGATCTGTGATAAACACCAGTTTATCATCATTTTTATGCTTTAAAACTAACCTAGCTCTTAGGATTTTACTCCGCAAACGGGTTTTTGGGCTGCATTTAGGCATAAATTAGGATAGGCATGCATTGCATTTTTTATTATTGTTTTAATGTGTTTTTGTGAGTGTTAGGGATGTACAGATTCACAGATCCCTAAAACCCTAGCACTCAAGAAGGCAATTGGTGAAGGAGAAGCCCAGACTAGTTGGAACCCAGCTTGATCCAGCTCACCATAGCTGGAACCTAACTTACTTGAACTAGGGTTAGCTCATCCCAGCTCCATTCAGCTAATCTCAGCTGGATGGCAGCTAAAGAGAGTTCACCTTAGCTCACCCTAGCTCAAGTCAGCTCAGATCCAGCTCAACTTAGCTGAGTCTAGCTCACCTCAGCTCCCACTAGTTCACAGGGAGCTCTAGCTAGCTCAGCTGAGTTGACAGGAGTTCACCCCAGCTCAGATCCAGCTACATCCAGCTCCCCTCAACTCCAGCCAGCTGAAGAAGAATTCATCTCAGCTCAGGAAGCTCAAGTCCAGCTCCCGGGGATTCAGCTTAGCTCAACTCAGTTGAGCTAAGCTACCTTAGCTGCCTCAACCAGCTTGATTCTCCCCGGGAGCACCAGACCCAACTCACCTTAGCTCAGTATGGTAGAAGCTAGCTTACCTTAGCTCGGCTTAGTAGCTAGCAAAGAACTAGCAAGCTAAGCCAGCTAGAATAGCTCCATGCCAGCCTCTTCAGCAGCAGCCAGCTCCAAATTTCAGCTCCAGACTTCTCCTCAGCTCCTCCCTCCAAACCCTAGCTCCAACACCTTCTCCTCTACTCCTCCATTAGCTAAGCTAGCTTAGCTTAGCTTAGCTTAGCTTAACTTAGCTATGCTCCAACTTCCTTGGCTTGTACTACCCCAAAAACCCACCTACCAACTCTACCCAACTAGCTCCACCTAAGCTCCACATAAGCTAACCTACTTGGCACCAACCTAACCTACCCACCACCTCCAAAAGACACCTAAAATTGGCGCCAAAAACTACCCATAACCACCCCTTAATGGCGCCACTTTTCCCTCCAAAATCCCCCCCTCATCTCCACCACACAATCCTCCTTGAATCCATCTCCACCATCCACCTAACCCTCCTTCTAGAAGACCCCATGTTGGCGCCAACATGGGGGTGTCTCTCCACCACCAAAAGACACCAACACCACCATAACCACCCCCTTTAACACCCCTTGGGGTGGCGCCAACTAACCCTAGCCATAGGATCACCAACCACCCTCATCCTTCCATCCTAGCCCTCCATTTCAAGGGGTACCTTAACCCCCCATCCTACCCTATAAAAAGACCACTACCCACCACCATTCATGTCATCCTTGGCTAGCCATTTCAGTCTCATATTCCACCAAGAATCCCACGTCCAAGAGAGAAGAAGAAGAAGAAGATTAAGGGGATATTCTGTCCCCTTGGTGCCTTCCCCTCTTCCCTTCTCTCTTGGGTCACGCCAGCCAAAGGAGAAGCCAGGCAAGGAAGATCTTGGAGGAGATCTTGAAGGTGGTCACGCCACCTTGGAGGAGTTTTAAGGGTGGTGCACGCCCACCCCTTTGGAGAGAGCATTAAAGGTGGTAGCTTCCACCTTGGAGGAGCTCTCAAGGAAGGAGAAGAAGGAGGCCCTCTTTTCAAGCCAAGGACCAGCTAGGCTTGGAGCAAGAAGACAACCTTCTTCACCATTGTTACAAGAGGATTTGTGTTTCTTTTCTTGCTTTTAAATTGTTCAATTCTAGTAGAAGCTTTCCTCTACTTGTCCTTGAAAAGAACACTCATTCTACTCAATCAAAAATTGCCTTCTTTTAAGCTTTTTATTGCAGTTGTTTGTTTTGGTTCTAGCACTTATTTCACCTCTTCTTCCTAATTACCCTAGGCCTACACTTGCCTAGAGTGAGCTTAGGAAGAAGATATTTCTATCTTTTAGATTTTTAATCATTTGTAGGTGTTAGTTCTTTTCGCTACAATCTGCCGTTTGCCCTCGTCTTTTCAAAATACAAAAAAATTACATATTGAAAAATATTAAAAAGAAAGTTGAGATTGTATTCCAAGCAAGAGAATCATTATTGCAATTTTTGCCTCCTTGGATGACCCTAGATACTCCCCTATCTAGGATATAAATTTTAAAAGCGAAAGCGGATTCGCGTGTTACAACGACGTTAAAAAACTGCTTTTACAAATCACGCGTATTTCGCTATCACTTTTTGGCGCCGTTGCCGGGGAGGCACGGCTTTGCATTAACTCATTTTCTCTTGCTTGAAGTGGATCTCATCCCCTTCTCTTTCTTTCTTTTGTGTGTGCAGGAACTACAGCGGGAAAGCGGGAATCTGGAAGCGAGAGCTTAAAGATCCTTTTCTTCCCGCGAAAATTCAAGTTGGTTCCTCTTTCTAGTCACATAATTAATTAAAACTACCAAAAATATATTAAACTTGGCTTTCAGGACCCTAAACACTTAAATTAAGTGGAGTGGTGCATTTTAAAATCATTGTTTGCTTGTATGCTTCTTTAGCACCATTCCATTGCAAGTATTGGTGTTCTGTTTTTCGGGTCTAGATTTCTGTCCATACTTGAAAAATCGATTCCTAACACCACAGGCCTCCTAAAATCATAAAATTTCATAGAGTGATTCCCAATTAAGTTTGGAACATCTGTTCCAAATTTCATATCAATTGGATTTGTATTTAATTTTTAAAAATTCGTGGATTACAGAGGGGTCACACCCTCTAATCTTCCTGTTTTGCTACTGTCCGCGAATTTTCATAATTTTTATACTCATCCAATTTTTGTGAAATTTATCTTGTTGGAATCCCTGTGAAATTTTACATATCATATAAAATCATAAAAATTTTCTGAGGTCGGTGGTAGTACTAAAAAGTTCATAATACCCACAGGTATTATTTCTGGACTTTGACACCAGTACAATTAAAAATTCAAAACAATTAACAAACGAATTCCTAAAATCTTACAAAAATCTTTTCTGGAATCCTTGTTTGATTTTATTCAAAGTAGCGGTGTTGTTTGACTTGTTTGGACCACTACTTAATTCTGAAAGCCTAAAAAAGTAACTCATTGGTAGTTAAATTTCTGTCTTAGGGATAATTGGCTTAGGGTTTCTTTCTTTCTCTTTTGAGGATTAATTCAAAGGAAATATACAATCAACCATACAACTTGTTTTCCTTTGATTGTGGGTTTTCAAACTTGTTTGAAAATTTAACTAAAGAAACCCTAAAATACATTCAATTAAATCAAATCCTAAAAGACAAAAATACAAAAAAAATTATGTGACAACTTGATTTTCATTGGAGCCACTCTCCAATTCCTGCACACACACAAAAAAATCAAATAACAGGGCAACAACCCAATAAACGCCCTCCACATTCCGTGTGCACTATAGAATCCTAGACCTAATTAAAATTTGTAGCAACTTGACCCCTAAGACTTTATCAACTTAGGCTTGCTATTTAGGTCTTAAGTTTTCTTTAGTTAGTACCGATTCTGTCATCTATATCTGGTGTTCAGGCTGAGGGGCCGTGTCAAACGACCAGGCGCGGGTTTGTACAAGCACCTGGGGTTTTCCCTGGGAAACGTTTGGGCCCAAACCTCCCCGTAAGCAACTTGGCTAGATTTGTTGATAGAACGGGTATTCACTATTGACTACTTATTTCCTATATAGACCAAGTCTTAGGTTATTATTAGGGAGTCACAATTAAGTTAGGTCTAGTTTTTGTTTGTTTGAATTGCACACTTTCTCTCATCTCTTTCTCTTCTCCTCCCCTCCCCGTTCTTCCATTTTATGCATGGGCGACGGTCTCAAAATCCGCACTTGGAAGGACCATTTGATTTCGCCCCCCACGTAAAAAGACCACTTTTTCTGTCTTCTCCTGAAAAAATGGAAACACAACAAAATAAGTCCACTGACCCTTCCACGTCTACCTCTAACCCCACCTCTAACCCTAATTCTAACCCTTCCACCCAAAACCCAACCACCAGTAACTTTCCACAGTTGGAGCTCCCCAATCTTGAGTTGCCCCACACACAACATCAAGACCCCCTACCTGATCTTTTAAAATTGATGGCCGATCAGATTAATAAATTAAATTCCAATCAACAAACATTGACTAAGAACATCCAAAACCTAGCCAATCCAAGGCCAAACCCACCACCCCGTCAGCAGCCTGTTGTTCCTCTAAAAGATTTCTATGATCCGTCTTATTATGAGGAACAACCAGGGGTGGTCATACCGGAGGGGGACTTTGAGATCAAGCCAGCCGTCCTGAACCTGATTAAACACTTTCATGGCCTTCCTAGGGAAGACCCTTTCAGCCACCTTGAAGAACTAACTCTTCTTGCACAGACAACCCGTTCCCGAAATGTGCAAGAAGACATATGGCTGATGCGGCTTTTTCCATTATATCTTAAAGATAAGGCCGCTTATTGGTTCAGGACCATTGGCCGACCCATTACAACATGGCCTCAACTCAAGAGTGCCTTCCTCAAGAAATTCTTTCCCATAGGTCGTACCAATTCCTTACGAAGATCTATTACGACCTTTCACCAAAAATCTGGCGAAACTTTCCATGATTCTTGGGAAAGATTTCAGGACCTTTTAAGAAGTTGCCCGCACCACGAGATTCCTTTGTGGCAGCTCGTGCAAATCTTCTATCATGGATTAGAAGATCAAATCCGACAATTTGTCGACACCTCGTGTGGCGGCAACTTCTTAAATAAAGATGCTGAAAGTGCTTATGATCTATTTGAAGAAATGAGTGAAAACTCATTTAACCAAGCTTCCATGAACACATTTTGCAGAACCCAAAACCCGCAGTTTGGTATTCATGAAATAGGCGCTCAATCTATCCCAGTCGCCCAAGACGATCTTCAAATGATCGCTCAGAAACTCGACCAGATGCATATTAATCAGAAGAAAATTGAGGAAAGGCTCGCCACATCAATTCAAGCTCCACGACCACATCTAACCCAACCTAACTTTCCACGAAGAGAAAATTTGCACAATCTCAACACCACTCCTGCTGATTATTCTGAGGTTGCCCATGATTCACTGGGGAATTTCAATTATCCAGATCTTAACCCCACCCAAAATATTTCTGCCATCCAGGAGCCCTTTAAAAATTCTTCCAATTGGAAAAATTACCCGAACTACTCCTGGAATAATCAAGTTTCCTCCCAACCATATCATTTTAATGGGTATGGGTCGAATCCAAATTTCCATCCTGGGCCATCCCAACAAGATATCAATGCCCAGATGCTACGGACCCTGCAGGATATGCAAATAAAAATGACGGAAGTAACCCGCAACATCACAAATCTGAACAATCAGATTGGGGTTGCTCCCACGCAAAGACCTGTAGGACATCTTCCGTCCCAACCCATACCCAATCCCAATCACCAAGGGAACCATTATATGGGCAGAAATCCACATTATCCAAATCAGCCTCCTCCTAATCCACCTCAGCAGCCGCCCAGGTTCCTGCAATCACAGGCCCCCCCACCTCCTCCAAATAATAATCTGACTGCACATGCAGTTACCTTGAGGAGTGGGAAAACCACCACTGACCTCGAGCCTTCGCACAAACCTGGTAAGATACATGTGCAAGTTGACTCCCCACCTCCCCATCAGGAAGAAAAAGAACAACAAAAATCTCAAGACAAGATTCCTATCCCTTTCCCACAAGCTCTCTACCCTACCACCAACAAAAGAAAGAAATCTGAGCCCACTACAGAAGAACTCATGGAGCTATTTGGGCAAGTTCATATCAATATCCCTCTCCTAGATGCCATTAAATATATACCTGCCTATGCTAAATTTTTAAAGGAGATTTGTACTCCTAAAAGGCAGGCCAAAAATCTAGGACAGGTGCATCTTTCGGAGACAGTAAGCTCTGTCATACAGAGTAAGCTGCCTCCTAAGATGAAAGATCCGGGGGAGCCTTTAATTTCTCTAATTATTGATGACACTACATTTAATCGCGCCCTCCTTGATCTTGGTGCCTCTGTAAATATTATTCCCACAAGTTTATTCGAAGAATTTCAGATCGGTGAATTAAAACCCGTCGAGGTTACCCTGCAATTAGCCGACCGATCTACAATCAAACCTCGTGGGATTGTCGAGGATGTATTAGTCAAGGTCCAGAATTGTGTCTTCCCTGCAGACTTTCTGGTTCTTGACATTGAGGCACCCGAATCATTACTGGACTCCCTGATAATCCTTGGACACCCCTTTTTGGCTACTGCAAAGGCAAATATCAATTGCCACACAGGCAAAATGGATATCAACTGTGCAGGCCAAACTATCACCTTAGATATTTTTAAATCCTCCAGGAGATTCCATGATGATAACTTCTTTGAGGACTCAGATACTGAAATTTCTAATATGGTGGAGGAGACAATGTTAATAGATACCCTTACCGACCATAGTTTTTTTGAGGACTCTGATTCAGACTCAGTGGTCGGCGAGATCTGTGATCCGGAAACTTGTCTTGACTCCAAATTTGTTCCTGATACCCCCCCTAACCCACCCACTATTCACGCACCTAATTTTTCCACACTAACTCACCATTCCTTCCCCGACCCCTTTCTTACGGACCTGCCACCAACCCCGCCCGAGTTTGGCACCCAACCTGAATTAAAACCATGGCCAGACTCGGGCCACACTTATCAATTTCCATCTCACTTTGATCCCAATATTATTTCTAATCAATTTTCTAGGGATCTAGACGAAGACAACTTTTTTGCGGGCATCCAAGTGTCCAATTATTTACATGATTTTCCGTCTTCTGTGCATACCTTCACGCCCGGCTGAATGGCGTAAAAGATAGCACTGGATGGGAGGTAACCCATCATTTTTTTTCTTGCTTTCCTTTTTTCTTCTTTTTCCAGGTTTTATTCATCCTAAACCTGACCGTTCTTCACTAAGGTAATTCCTTTTCCCTCCTAATGCATGAGGACATGGCATATCTTGAGCATGGGGGGGTGTTTTTAAATTTTTACGATCGATTTAGGATGTTTAAAACCTAAAAACATGCAATTTTCTTTAATTTATTTCCTGCTTGCATACCCAAAAAAAAAAAAATGTTGAAAACTTTTTGAGGAAAAATTTTGAAATCAGGACTAAGGTCGAAAAATTCACTTCTGGTACAATGGGATTTAATCTTTAACAAACTAAGGATGAGGATATGGATCTGATCATTAGAATTCCAGGGTCTATTTTAGACTAGATCAGATATCCTTCTCTAAAATTCCACCTGAACTCATGATAGTTCAGGTGACTTGATCCTATTTTGTAATATGGAAAGTATTTGACTTAGTTTTTGATTCAAAAACCTGCGGTTCTTGAGAAACTTCTTGTGTCAATTTTCACACACAAGCCAACACTTAAAAATAACTAAAAATTTGAAAAAACTCCCTTGTTTGGATTTAGTAAAAGTCTGAAGCAGATCATTGGTTTGAGTTCCCACCGTCGAGAAGAAGGAAAAAACCTTCTTTGAGGACACGATGTCAACATGTTACCGCCTCGGCGCTGCTCTATATCTATATTTCATATCTTTAGACGGAGCATTAAAGCGCATTTCAGCAGCTCAAGTGTCTTAGACGGTGCTCTACCTATAGCATCGGAGCAAGAGCTTGAGTTTGTTTGGAGCGCCCCTTGTCACCGCATCGTGTTTTGGGGTTGTAAGCTCCTGGGTGGTGTCATGGACAGTGCTATCCCGAAGTACTGGTGCCAGAGCCCCCTCGAGGAATGGTAACGGGAATGATGATACCGACACATCTGTTGTAAGACTAAGCTAAAAATAAGCATGGGGGAGAGAAAAAAAAAAATAATAATAATAATAATACGTCCTTATAAAGGTTGGCTTTTCACAAGCACAGACACAAGGTTTTAAAGGAATTTGCAAGTTGCGAATCAGATTCACGAGCCAGAAAAATCCTAAAAACAAACATTTCAAGTCATCTGAATTAACAAGGGGTTAATTTGTGAATTTTCTGAGGATATATTGATCCCGTTCTATCTAATGGTTGGATCCAAAAACAAATCCTGATGTTTATCTTCAACAAATCCCGTATCTCCTGTGTTTTAATCTACCAAGGTCCCTTAATCTCTTTTTCTCCTCAAAAGTCAAAAAAATTAGATTTCCCAAAAATTCCGTTTTCAAAAAAAAAATTAATGTTTTGCTAAGAGACTAGCAAAAGATAAGCATGGGGGTGTGATAAACACCAGTTTATCATTATTTTTATGCTTTAAAACTAACCTAGCTCTTAGGATTTTACTCCGCAAACGGGTTTTTGGGCTGCATTTAGGTAGAAATTAGGATAGGCATGCATTGCATTTTTTATTATTATTTTAATGTGTTTTTGTGAGTGTTAGGGATGTACAGATTCACAGATCCCTAAAACCCTAGCACTCAAGAAGGCAATTGGTGAAGGAGAAGCCCAGACTAGTTGGAACCCAGCTTGATCCAGCTCACCATAGTTGGAACCTAGCTTACTTGAACTAGGGTTAGCTCATCCCAGCTCCATTCAGCTAATCTCAACTGGATGGCAGCTCAAGAGAGTTCACCTTAGCTCACCCTAGCTCAAGTCAGCTCAGATCCAGCTCAACTTAGCTGAGTCTAGCTCACCTCAGCTCCCACTAGTTCACAGGGAGCTCTAGCTAGCTCAGCTGAGTTGACAGGAGTTCACCCCAGCTCAGATCCAGCTACATCCAGCTCCCCTCAACTCCAGCCAGCTGAAGAAGAATTCATCTCAGCTCAGGAAGCTCAAGTCCAGCTCCCGGGGATTCAGCTTAGCTCAACTCAGTTGAGCTAAGCTACCTTAGCTGCCTCAACCAGCTTGATTCTCCCCGGGAGCACCAGACCCAACTCACCTTAGCTCAGTATGGTAGAAGCTAGCTTACCTTAGCTCGGCTTAGTAGCTAGCAAAGAACTAGCAAGCTAAGCCAGCTAGAATAGCTCCATGCCAGCCTCTTCAGCAGCAGCCAGCTCCAAATTTCAGCTCCAGACTTCTCCTCAGCTCCTCCCTCCAAACCCTAGCTCCAACACCTTCTCCTCTACTCCTCCATTAGCTAAGCTAGCTTAGCTTAGCTTAGCTTAGCTTAACTTAGCTATGCTCCAACTTCCTTGGCTTGTACTACCCCAAAAACCCACCTACCAACTCTACCCAACTAGCTCCACCTAAGCTCCACATAAGCTAACCTACTTGGCACCAACCTAACCTACCCACCACCTCCAAAAGACACCTAAAATTGGCGCCAAAAACTACCCATAACCACCCCTTAATGGCGCCACTTTTCCCTCCAAAATCCCCCCCTCATCTCCACCACACAATCCTCCTTGAATCCATCTCCACCATCCACCTAACCCTCCTTCTAGAAGACCCCATGTTGGCGCCAACATGGGGGTGTCTCTCCACCACCAAAAGACACCAACACCACCATAACCACCCCCTTTAACACCCCTTGGGGTGGCGCCAACTAACCCTAGCCATAGGATCACCAACCACCCTCATCCTTCCATCCTAGCCCTCCATTTCAAGGGGTACCTTAACCCCCCATCCTACCCTATAAAAAGACCACTACCCACCACCATTCATGTCATCCTTGGCTAGCCATTTCAGTCTCATATTCCACCAAGAATCCCACGTCCAAGAGAGAAGAAGAAGAAGAAGATTAAGGGGATATTCTGTCCCCTTGGTGCCTTCCCCTCTTCCCTTCTCTCTTGGGTCACGCCAGCCAAAGGAGAAGCCAGGCAAGGAAGATCTTGGAGGAGATCTTGAAGGTGGTCACGCCACCTTGGAGGAGTTTTAAGGGTGGTGCACGCCCACCCCTTTGGAGAGAGCATTAAAGGTGGTAGCTTCCACCTTGGAGGAGCTCTCAAGGAAGGAGAAGAAGGAGGCCCTCTTTTCAAGCCAAGGACCAGCTAGGCTTGGAGCAAGAAGACAACCTTCTTCACCATTGTTACAAGAGGATTTGTGTTTCTTTTCTTGCTTTTAAATTGTTCAATTCTAGTAGAAGCTTTCCTCTACTTGTCCTTGAAAAGAACACTCATTCTACTCAATCAAAAATTGCCTTCTTTTAAGCTTTTTATTGCAGTTGTTTGTTTTGGTTCTAGCACTTATTTCACCTCTTCTTCCTAATTACCCTAGGCCTACACTTGCCTAGAGTGAGCTTAGGAAGAAGATATTTCTATCTTTTAGATTTTTAATCATTTGTAGGTGTTAGTTCTTTTCGCTACAATCTGCCGTTTGCCCTCGTCTTTTCAAAATACAAAAAAATTACATATTGAAAAATATTAAAAAGAAAGTTGAGATTGTATTCCAAGCAAGAGAATCATTATTGCAATTTTTGCCTCCTTGGACGACCCTAGATACTCCCCTATCTAGGATATAAATTTTAAAAGCGAAAGCGGATTCGCGTGTTACAACGACGTTAAAAAACTGCTTTTACAAATCACGCGTATTTCGCTATCAATCTGTAAAAATCTCGAAGGTCTCACCGTACAAGTAGTGCCTCCAGGTCTTCAGCGTGAAGATAACAGCTGCCAACTCTAGGTCGTGGGTAGGGTAGGTATGCTCATGGGGCTTCAGTTGTCGCGAAGCGTAGGCGACAACGTGACCCCTCTGCATGAGCACACCTCCTAACCCCTGCAAGGAAGCGTCCGTGTACACAACGAACCCGCCACTACTGTCAGGAATGGTGAGCACGGGAGCCAAGGTCAACCTCTCCTTCAGCTCCAGAAAACACGCCTCACAGGCATCTGTCCAAGCGAAAGGCACGTCCTTCCGGGTCAACTGTGTCATAGGACGCGCAATTTGTGAAAATCCTCTGATGAACCGTCTGTAGTATCCAGCTAGTCCCAGGAAACTACGGATCTCAGTGACTGAACGCAGTCTCTCCTACCTGAGCACTGCCTCGACCTTGGCTGGGTCCACCGCCAGGCCGTCTCCAGAGATCACATGACCCAAGAAGGTCACCTCCCTCAACCAGAACTCGCACTTGCTGTATTTGGCGTACAGCCTGCGTCACCTCAGAGTGTCCAAAACCATCCGCAAGTGCTGTCCGTGCTGCGTCCGATCTCTAGAATAGATGAGTACATCATCTATGAAAACCACCACGAACTGGTCCAAGTACGGTCTAAACACCCGGTTCATTAGGTCCATGAAAGCAGCGGGGGCATTGGTCAGCCCAAACGGCATGACCAAAAACTCGTAGTGTCCGTACCGGGTGCGGAAAGATGTCTTGGAGACGTCGGTCTCCCTGATCTTCAACTGGTGGTATCCAGACCTCAAGTCTTTCTTGGAAAACACCGTGGCACCCCGTAACTGGTCAAACAAATCGTCGATCCTCGGCAGCGAATATTTGTTCTTGATGGTGACCCTGTTCAGCTGTCGGTAGTCCACACAAAGACGTAGGGTCCCATCCTTCTTCTTCACAAACAGTACCGGGGCTCCCCAGGGAGATGCACTGGGCCTCACGAAACCTTTCTCCAGAAGGTCCTGCAACTGAGACTTGAGCTCTCGCAGCTCAAGCGGTGCCATCCTGTATGGTGCGGTGGAGATGGGGCTGGTCCCTAGTACTAGTGAGATCTCAAACTCGATCTCACGCTCGGGTGGTAGTCCTGGTAACTCGTCTGGAAACACGTCAGGGTACTCTCTGACCACCGGGATGCTCTGGAAGTCTACCACGGGGCTAGGCTCTGCCACCACACAAGCTAGGAAGCCCTCACACCCCTGGCTCAAAAGTCTCGCCACCTGAAGTGCTGAAATGCACCTGAAACCTCCGTCCACTAGCTGTCCGTGAAACTCGAAAGAAGGCAACTCCGGAACGGAGAAGACGATCTTCCTCTCAAAATAGTCCACCAAGGCGTGGTAAGCGGACAGCCAATCCATCCCCAGAATCACTCCAAAGTCCTCCATCTGTATCATAATCAAGTCAGCTGGCAGGCTATGTCCCCCGACGTTGACCTCGCAATCCGTGTACACCTCCTCAGCTACAAACAGCTGACCACTCAGACCTCTGATTACGAACGGATTCTCTAACAGTGTATAATCCTGGTCCAAACTAACTGCGAAACTGGCTGCGACAAACGAGTGCGTAGCGCCGGAATCTAAAAGCGTGTAAACGAGTCTGCCAGAAACTGAAACCATACCTGCTACCACCGATCCCGAAGCTTTGGCATCCCTGTGTGTGAGGGCATTGATACGCCCCTCAGCTCTAGGTGCGGACGAAGCAGCCACACTCTGCGTCGGACGGGTAGGTGCTGGCCGGTACCCTCCTCGCGACTGTTGTCCTCCTCCTCGCGCCTGGGAACCGCGGCCTCCTGCGCGCCCTCCAGCGCTCTACGCGGGGAGTATCTGCTGACCCCCTGCCCTAGATGGGCAGTCCCTCCTGACGTGGCCCGGCTGGCCACACTGGTAGCAGAGGGGAACCCGACTCCCGCCCTCAGTGGGTCCCTGCTGTCGGCTAGGCGGGGGTCCGGTGCTGGCGACTGGCCCCTGTCGAGGGCCCCCAAAGGCCACTGATGGCCCTACAAAACGTGACGGCTCTCCTGCGGACGCCACGTGTCTCCTTTGAGTTCTCCTAACACGCCTAGTGTGACGGCGGAAATCTCGTTCCACCACCAACTCCCCTGTCGTACGCTCGGAAGGGGGAGGACGGGGTGGCGATGTGGATGGAAGCTGAAATTCTTCACGAACCACCTCTCGAATTAGTTGGACGAGGTCCGGAGACGATATGCTCAGGAGAAGAGGAGGGGTAGTATGTACTCCAAGCCCGACACATCTGTCCCTAGGGCCCCGACCTCGGCCGCGCCCGCGGCCCACCCGACGAGGCATCTCCTACAAGGAGACGCGAAACAACGAAATACGTCAGTACGGAACAGTACCTAACGAAAACGTCTAAGAGCTCATGTCAAGAGATATGTTGTGGTGGCTACTCTAGTTATAGACATGTGAATTGGTTATTTTCCAGTCAGTTGATTCACTTCTCGGGACGACCTTGCTCTGATACCATCTTGTAACGACCCGATTCCCGAGTCCTTACGAGACACGAGAACCGGACCGACTCGACTATTCCCAAGACCTAGTCGTCCAACGAGGAAGTAACCAAAAGAGCAGTAAAATAAACCACATTCAGCATGAATATAACTAACAGTAAGAAAGTACAGCAGTAATGAAAGAAACTACTACAGTATATACCATCACAACAGTAGAACAACATTTATCATATAACATGAACTGCAGGTAAAGAAAAGTACAGCGGAAACAAGAACTACTCACTATAACGGAAACAAAGAGGTATAAAAGATAGCGGTAACTCTACTGGACCCTACTCGGCCCAGCATCTTCTGCAGCCGCTGACCCTGGCTGCTCAACACCTGGTCCTGAAAAAGGTAACGAGTGTAACACGTCAGCAAAACGCTGAGTAGAGTGGCAACTAAAACTAAAAGCAACAGTAGAGTGTACAGTAGCTGTTATGTTCGATTACTTTCTTTATTCACATCTTTCAAATGTCTCACTATTTCATTTATTCCTCAGATCTTTTTCTTGATCTCGAATGTTCCTCGTGGGAACGATCTTGATTGCAGTCTTTTCCAAAAAGTAGAAGTAACACGTGGTGCTCTCCTGGTCGGGAGAGTCCCCCGTGGTGATCCTACCCTCAGTCAACCATCCTAAGTCACTGACAGACGTAACGATGACTACTGCACGCGCGATAAACGCACAGGTAGCTAACCCGTACTGGCACGCGGTCAGTCGTTTCCGTTAACGGGTGCGCCCAAAGCACAGCACGGAACCAGTCCAGGGCAGAGCCCTCTCAGTAACAGGGGTCCAACCCCTCCACAGTAACCAAACCGGGGCCTTGCCCCTCCACAATCCGCGCACCCTCGCCTGACTACCCTGGTTTGCCCCAGCGGGCCTAACAAGTCGGTGTGGGAGGCTAGTAGAACCCCGGGGCCCGTGGGGTAGCTAGTACCTCCCTACACTAGTAGCTCTCCTCGGTACTACGTACGCGAGGGCCAGCAAGTCGGTACAGAGTGGCCAGTCCTAACCTTGGGTCCCTGGGGCGGCTGGCTCCGCTCTGCACTAAACAGGGGGACAGTCGCTCTCCTTGGTACTCCGTACTCAAGGGCCAGCTCACTTCCCCAATACTATTCCATTCACTTTCCAGGAGTTCTACTCCTACTTCCCTGTAGGGTTCCATCCTTTTTACTCAAACATCCAGGTTTCACTTTCCAGTTTCACATTCTTACAATCCATGTTCTCAACCATGTTATTTATTCACAACAGGCAGCTGTTAATTCAAATTACAGGCAGCTTTATATCTCTTTCCATTTTCCAAGACTGCAGTATTATACATTCCACTAGTTTTCCCATCCTAGGATTCATGCCATATCCTAGGATCTATCATACAATCTAGTTTTCCAGCCGTAGGATTCATGCAACACCTAGGAGCTATTATTCCATCTATTTCTCATTCCTAGGATTCATGCAATGTCCTAGGTTCTATTTATGGTTCCATAATTTAACAGATTTTATTAATAACTTAAAGCCACTCTACCAGGTACGACGGGAGAAATGGGGGCGTGGTCGGGAATCCCGCGTGCCTCCGTGACCCCCGAGACTACAACAGAACGGGGTCCTATCACAAGGATCAAGCACAAGGAGTGTCTCAAAACAGTGTATAGCTACTGTAGACGGGTAGAGGAATTAATTCTGAAAAGAATGCAACTCGAATCGCGGAAAACGGAACCCGAATGGGCCCTAAACGGGTCGAAAACGACGACACTGTGCAAAATCAGACGTCTGGAACTTCTTCCAGACGTCTTAAAAAGTGGATCAGAGAATTACCTATTTAGCGTGGTTTCCCAGACGTCCAGAAGTCTACAGGGACGTCTGGCCTAGCTCCTAGACGTCCGATAGTCACCCCGGACGTCTGGAGGTCGCTCCCGCCGTCTGGTACAACAGACAGACGTCTGATTCGCGTTGGATGGCGAATCACCGAGCCTGCGCACACCCATCTCCCTCCCTCAGTACTGTCAGTCGACAGGAAGGAAGAAGAAGACGGAAAACTCACCTTTCAGACCTCTGGATGGTCTTCCAGATGTCGCCCTCGCCGTCTGGCTATCAACACAGACGTCTGATTCTGGAAATTTTCCAGAATCAGGGCACCACCCGGCCTCCGCTCGCGACGTCGCCCGCGTCGCACCTCGCGCACCTGCTGCTCAGACCACAGCAGTCCCTCCTGCGCCATTCCGCGCCCCCTACGCCCTCCGCCGGCCGGCCCTAGCAGCCCCGGCGAGCTTGCCCTCACAGCAGAGCTCCGCTCTCGCACGCAGCACCCCCTCCGCGCTCACTGCGGCCGTCGCCGCCGCAGCAACCTCGCACTCGCTCGCTTTCGCGCACAGGAAGGAGAAGAGGAAAGGGTGGAGACGACAGGAGGGAGCGCGTGGCCTTTTAAGGCCGCGCGAGGAGGAGAGAGAGGACGCGGCAGGCGTCTGCAGCCGCAGGGAATAACGAATAAGCGAATATCCGGTCTGCGCGCTCAGGCGAGCAGACGACCCACGCATGTCGAAATTAACGGATTTTCAGACGTCTGGAAACTATCCCAGACGTCTGGTCAGACATCTGGATGTGATCCCAGACGTCTGGTCCGACGTCTGGGCCACCTGGGGCACGCGTTCGTTACAATAACGGATTTCCAGACGTCTGGAAACGATCCCAGACGTCTGGTACAACGTCTGGGCCACCTCCCAGATGTCTTAAAAGACGTCTGGGGCACGCGTTCGTTACATCACCTCAGCACATTTCAGCATAAGCCAGCTCACTTTAGCTTGGCTTAGCAGCTAGCAAAGAACTAGCAAGCTAAGCTAGATAAAGTAGCTCCCTATAATTCCCTTTAGTAGCTACCAGCTCCAGTTCAGCTCTAGACATTCCTTCCTCAGCTCCTCTTCCCTAAACCCTAGCTCCATCTCACCTCCTCCTCTACTCAACTACTAGCTAAGCTAGCTTAGTTAGCTTAACTTAGCTACACCTTAGCTCCCACTGGCCATCCACCACCTGCAACCTAACTTCACATCACCACCTAACTAGTCCACCTACTTAAGTCCACCTAGCTCCACCTACTCCTACCTATGTTGGCACCAACCAATATGCAACCCTTGGCCCCTCAACCACCACAAAAATCACCTTGTTGTGGCGCCAACTCACCCTTCTAGAAACCCTCTCTTTTGGTGCCAAAACACCGCCACATCATAGCCCTACACCTACCCCATAAATCCATCATGACCCTACACCTACCCCCCTTCTAGAACCCCCTTAGGATGGCGCCAAACTAAGGCATATTTTAAGGTTGGCGCCAACCCTTAACCACCATAACCACCTCTTCTAGCACCCCTTAGGTTGGTGCCACTTATCCTACACCCTAGGATTCCATAACCACCACCCTATAACCTAATCCTAGCCATACAACACATCAACCAACCCCTTAACCCTAACCTACATAGAGTTGGCGCCAACTCTACTCCACCCACCATAAATACCACCTAATGCATCCTTCGACCCCCACGCCAACCCTAATCCACCATCCATCCACCAACTTCCATATCCTAGTCATCCACAACACCACTTTTCCCTTAACCCTAGTCAACGCCAACCTCCACCTCCTCTACTCTATAAAAAGACCTATAATCAGCACAATTTCCTTCATCCTTGGCTGCATTAATTCCCACTTAGATACACACATATTTGCCAATAGGAAGGAGAGGAGAGAAGAAGATTAAGGAGGCTATCCCTTGCCTCCTTGGTGCCTTCTTCTTCTTCCCTTCTTCCTTGGTCCAAGCCATGGAGCAACATCACAAGGAGGACGGCCAGGCAGAGGAGAAGACCTAGGGTACACGCCTACCCTAGGAGGGGGTCTTTTCGGTGGAACTCTTCCACCCTTGGAGGAGCAAGGGCACACCCACCTAGGGCTTGCCAAGGAAGACACCAACTTGGAGGAGCTTTTCAAGGAAGGAGAAAAAGGAGAACTTCTTTTCAAGCCTAGGAGCAATTGAGCTTGGAGCAAGAAACTTCTCTTCTTCACCAACATCATCACAGGAGAATTTTTGTTTTCTTTTATTTTCATTTGTTAGAGTAGAAGCATTCCTCTACTTGTCCTCTTGTAATACGATTTTCTTCTTAAGTAAAGTTGGTTTCATTTAAATTCTTGTTGCATCTTTTTGCGTCTTATTGCTTTTACCTTTGTGCACCCACACACTCTCTCTAATTATCCTAGGTCTTCATGTACCTAGGGTGAGTTTAGAGAGTAGAATTGCTTGTCACTTAGGTTTTAGTTTCAGCAAGTTAGGTGTAATCTCTTTCCCACTCTCAATTTCATAGTTTCCCGTTATTTCAAAATCAAAAACAAAATCTTATATCCAAAAACCCAAAAAGAAAGTTGATTTCCTTTTTGTCAAGCAAGAATTTTAAAGTGCATTCTCGTCTCCTTCGATGACCCTAGATACCACCACTATCTAGGTTTATAAATTATAAAAGCGGTTGCAAATTTACGTGTTACAACGATTTGAAAACCCCAATTACAAATCATGCATTTCTTCGCATTAGTGGATAGAGAAAGAATCCGCTCAAGTTTAAAGGAAGACAAACAATCATGCAAAAGATAAGGGTTTGGTGATCCAGTTCCACTTGGAATAGGTGTACGTGTAGGGAAGGTACGTTAACCCTCGAATTTACACTATGCTCTTAAAATAAGAAGATACAAAAACTAGCTTTTATGTCTCTCGCCTTCTACATGTGTGGCCTCATATGAGGGTGACAATTCACTTAAATAGCATATTTTCTCACAATGTGATAACTACCGTGCATGATCATTGAGATATGATCGTAATGGTTGGTCAAATTGATTGCATACCATGTTCTAGAGCACGTTGCCTATGTTTATCAAAGGTCGTGATGATTAAATAAGGATTATCATAACTGTCATCTAATAAGAATTTGTCGGATGGGTTTATCTGTCTATCCGTCTAGCCTTGTAATCAATGGGCAAATTCATTCATTCGAATGTATCACTAACTAGATAATATAGTTCATTCGGTTGAGCCATTCGACTAATCATGTATCCCTATCGTCGGACTGCTGATTCAAATCCATCTAGTCGAGGAGATATCCATCGATTTTTCTCTCAATTCATGAGGAACTCATAAAATTGGACCTTTTACCTCGAGTTATTCTCTTGGATGGACCTCTACGAGACATTTTTTATTGAATTTAGATGAAAAATTCCTTTCCCTCGTCAGCACTGCAAAACTTTCCACTTTCTGAATAGATTTTCTGTGATTTTGCTTCAAGAATTTATCCATATACGACCCCAAACACAGAAAAGAATCCTTCCAACTCATTCTACACTAGACTAGCATTTCCTCCAAGGCATTCAGCTTTAAGCATATGTTCGGTGCAACGGATAGGTTCTCCCAATATTGCTGATCGTTTATTTTGGACGGGAAGCAATACACCATTGTTGACCCCATCCCTAGATTCTCTTGAACCAGCGACGAGAATTTGGGATGCTTCACCATCCTAGAAACATTGCAACATAAAACCCATTCTCCGGTATCGACAATAGATAAGCCACAATTGGTGGAACATACCAATCAACTCAGATCACATCCAAAACCCCAGTGTAAAAGGCAAGAACCACCACTAAACTACCAGTAGTCGTGTACAAGGCAAGTATACGATATTAATTGAAAGAACACATATTCCCAGACTTTTACTGCTAGTTCGTTTAACTTCGGCCCCCGATGCATTCCGACGTACATATGCCGTAGTCTCTCACCAAATTTTTGCACTGGCACCTAACGTAGTCTCCTGGTTGTTAAGAAAATGTAGGAACCGATGGCCCAACACTTGGGGAAAATATCTTTGACAGACTAAAGTCATATAATTTATGGCCAAGTTTGAAATTAATGGTAAGTTTAGGTTCCCAATGTATAAATTACTTTACGGAGGGTGTCACCACCCTATCGTCCTCCCATCACAGAAATAAACGGCGGAGCCACTCTCGGACCATGATCTGGCGACACGTAGAGTGCTCGCGCTATCTTGCGCTCTTCCGCAGGATTAGAGAACGACACCACCTCTCCCCCCGCACAGCGCCAACCACCCCCACCCGCCCTCCCGCACCCCCACAACGCACACCACCCACACCACCGCGCCCCCCCCACCCCTCCAGCAGGTCCAAGGAAGCTCCCGCTATAAATTTTCAACGTAAATGCTGCTACTCTACTCTCTCACCGCCCTCGCCAGTAACTCTCTCTGCCACCTGCAGCTCCCTTCTCCTCGTTAGACAGCCATGGGAACATGCGGGACGGTATTTATGGCCTCCTACGCGCTCATGTGCATGGCCATCATCTCCGTCGCCGGTACCCAAGGTCCTTCCATCGCTCCTACGGCCACTCCAACAGCCCCGGCAGCGGTTCCTCCCACCAAACCTGCTGAAACACCTCCCCTTGCAGTGCTACCACCCACCATCTCGTCACCACGTCGAGCAGCACCGCCGCATACAACCCCTCCCGCGGCGGCCCCTGATGTCACACCTGTTCCCGCGAAGGCTCCCGTCGCTGCGGCAGCAACACCCACGACCCCGCCGCCTGCTCTGGTCCCGGTGGGCGCTCCACCTGCGCAAACTCCTGCATCAGCTCCTCCTGCTCCGGCTCCCGTTGCTGAGGCACCTTCTGCGCCGGCTGAGGTGCCGTCTCCGTCCCCAAGCAAGAAGAACATGGCTGCGGCTCCGGAACCCGCCGCCTCGAGCTCGTTTGCTTCGCCAGCCGAGGTGCCCGGCGTCTTCGAGGACGCTCAGTCGCCGGTTGCCGATAGCACTGTAAGCGATCTCAGCCATTCAACTTGATCTCAACGGTTGTCTCTTTCTCCTTGTTTGGCGTTTGAGAGCAAGGGACCAAAATGACCTCCATGTCTGAGGACTCGTGAGCTGCAGTGCTGCGAAACCAAGGCTCTGGTAGAGTTCTGCGGCTGCTTCTGCTGCTGCCTTGTGATTCACCACCCACTGTTTGGAGGCTGCATGTGGAACTCAAACCGCCTTTTGGCATTTCCGATTTTACATGCTTTATGATCTTCTTTTCTTCGTAACAATATATATATATATATATATATATATATATATATATATATATATTCCGAAAAAGAGTTCCAGTCGGAAGTGGACGCCGGGTATAAAATAAAATTTAATAAATATTGATTCTCCGGATAAGTCACGTGATCGTCCAGTCAAGTCTTTCGGGGTGATAGAGAGCAGTGGTTGCATTAAAGTTGATTGTGAAAATGGATTAAAGTTCATTTCACATTATTTTGTCTCTGTATCCCATCTTTGTTGCAGGATGGGTTGGAAGGGAGCGTGACAATGACGGCCGGATGGATTGTACCGTTCTCTCTGATCGTGTTGGTTTGATGGGGTTCGGCTTTTGTACCCCGCCAGTTGCTTGCTCAGGGTCACCTTATTCGCTTTTACTTTGCGGCCTTCTTTCTCTTTTGATTTGTTTTGGGGGCTACTGGTGTGGATTGGACGAGGCTTTACGCCGTATCCTGTTAGTGTTGCTCGATTTTACTACGATTTACTCGATGCCCGGGTATTATCTACATGAATTCTTTCTCGGTGGTTAATCGGTAGCTTTATTTTTGTCTCCAACGCATGGCGCCGGTCTTTAATTTTTCCAATGGCATAGTCACGGACAACTTGATCATATGTTGTGAACCATTTTTTTTTAGATGTTCTCGTTTGTTGTACTTCATGGTCTTATTACATAGAGACACGTGGATAGAATTTCGGAATTTGTTTTTTTGATGATTCGGCATTTTGGTGCATACTCTTATTTTCATCCTTGGGGACATTCCAGGTTCTTTTCAGAAAAAAAGAGAGAGCGACATTCCGTTTTTTTAGATTGAACTAATACATGGCTGGTAGTTGGTGGTTTAGGTTATCATGCGAATAATTACACCACTTGTGCTCATCGAGGATGCGTATTTTCTTAGATTGAATCAATACATGGCTGGTATTTGGTGGTCTAGGTCATCATGTGAATAATTACACCACTTGTGCTCATCGAGGATGGTGTAGATGCTTTCACACCCCCCCCCCCCCCCCTTGGCCAGCCCTCTTAAAAGTCTACCTCTGGACCTTTTCTTAGCTGAGGAACTTTTGCTGTCCCCTTGCCACATTTTTCACTCTCACTCCACCTTCCTCCTTGGTTTAAGCTCTTGGCGAGTCTCTTCGTTTGTTGGTTTCTCGTTGTCGAGATCGCCCTCGCTCTTAGCCTGCTTTGCAATGGTTGTAAGGCTTGCTAGAGTTGGTGTTGCTTGCTGAGGTGACAATGTTCGTTGCAGCAATGTTTGCTGGGGTGACAATGCTTGTTAGGGTGATTCTTGTTGGTGATGATGGTGCACATTGGGGCAATGCTTGCGACGATGGCGGGTTGCTTGTGGTGTGCACTTACGATAGTGGCAACAATGCTTGTGGCTGTGGTGCCCGTACCAATAATTGTAGTATTTCTTGTGGTGTTGTTCGCTAGTGATGCTCATTGTTGTGGTGATCTCACATGTGCTGGTGGTGCTTGTTGCAGGGTAGTGGGTAGTGGTAGTGTAGGATTGTGGTAGGTGGTTCATTTCCTAGAGACTCGATTGAAGTAGGAGAGTATCTCAAACCTTTTAATTATTAGTTGTTCATTTCATTTCACATCGATATCCTATTTTCCGTATTGTTCGATGTTCAAGTTCACTTTCCACAGCAGCAACCTATCTTTTAATGTTGTTGGGACTGTGTGACTCTAGACCTTTTATGATTGAAAAATTATTTGATTTATTTTGGGTTTCAATATCTATCAAATTTTATTGATGATCGTTAGATTTCATTCTTGCACTACAACAGTTTGTTCCTACATTGATGATCAAGAGTCGTTGGTGTAGGTCAAAAATACCATTGCTATTTTTCTAGAAACCTATTTTGACAGTCATTTCTGGCGTTGTGTTAAGGAGGTATTTCTATAGGATATTCTGACAATAAAAAATCATCGGTGTTGACAGTCAACTTTGCAAGGTTATACAATTCAACGTTTATACCAACATCAACGATATTGATTGTTGGTGTAGAGATTATTACTTACGATTGTTTATGTTAGTATAATGTTATATGGTCACCCGTGAGAAAAAAATCGATAATCTTATCTATCACGACAACTGTCAAAGTAGATCTTTCATATAATATCTATTAATGTTCCTATTAAAATATATACCTTTAATGAATTATTTCTTTTAAACATCAATTATATATTATGTGTAAATGAAATTTTCAATATAGATACTTAAAGTTATCTAACTTAATTGATATAAATTAATTAAATAATCTCTTACAATAATTTTCAAATATAAATATTAAAATCATGTTTAGATTGAGGTCTCACCTATCATAAAGTTTATGCTTAGTTTCCTTTCACGTGGCCTAATGTAATTCATATCCTATTATGATAACACTTCAAGTACAATTAATAGAAATATAAATTATGCATTTTAATATATAAACATGTCAAAGAAAGGAAGGTGCTAATATATTGGACTTAGTACTATGTGATATACTTATTGTATCAATAAAAAAATTTATTTTTTTATACAAATTTAAGATTCTACCTTTTTATTTTGATTTAATATGAGTAAATAGCATGATCTTGTATAAAAAATATTTAACTAAACATTTTAAGATGAAAATAATATTTTTTTAAAAGTCAAAATATAAATTGCTCGACTGATTGAAATGTAAAAAAAGTGTCATATAATTATTTATAATTCTATTATATTTTATAATTACATTTTTGAATAATCTTGCATTTTCGTGTCTACAATAAAAAAATACATGAATTATAAAAATTAAAAAATAAATACTTTAACTTGGAGTCAAAGAAAATATGCACCCCCTTAGGAACCGAATCGTGACCTTTATCACGAAGGTACTATGTGATTACTAAATCATTGGCGTTATCTAGCAGAAGAAAAAAACAAGTAAAAAATGAAATCATTTCATTGATCATAGAAAGTAATTTTTTTTGAAAAAGATAAACATATGGTCATCTATTTGTTCCACAGCTTTACATTTCATGTCGTTTTACGATGCATATGAACGGTTACTTTTACATGTCTAACTAAGGTTTGAAATATTGATTTTGATGTTATGTAAGTAAAATTTTAAGTATGTATTTCGTAAGCATGTCATGAAAATGTCGATTTTTTATGATTATGTTGATGGGTATGTTGAGGGTATGTCAACAAAAAATTACATAAATATTTAAAATAATATTAATTTTAAAAAATAATGATTGTATAATAATATAGGAACTCAAAATTGTAAAGGTCGACACAACCATCAGCATCCAATGGCATGCTGTCCCTTTCGTTGGCATGTTGTTGAAATCATAGGTATGTCGTTCGTATCTCTGTAAATTGATATTTTAATCATGTCGGCTTGACTCCTTCAAAATAACCTTATCGACGACTTGTTGGTGACATGTCGTTGGTATTTAAATCATTGTATCTAATCAAGTTCAATTTAGTTGCACATCTACAAAGAAAGGTTTTATCAATTAATATTTTATGATCAATTTCCCCTCAAAATATATAACAATCATTAAAAAGGAAAAATCTTTTTTTTTCTTTTGGGGAGAACTTAGATTGATATACACCAACCAATAAAGTTGAAGATCACAAAAATGTGTCAAAATAATCTTCCTATCAAACAAATGTACTAATTTGTAGTATAATATATATAGAGTAACACAAAAAATTTACTTATCAAACTAATCATATTTCAAGATTAGATTGTACATGATCCCAAGAAGGTATGTTTGATCTTGCATCCTCAGATATGTTACCAGTGACATCATCAATGGTCAAGCTTGAAACAGGTTCGAAGATTACAATCAAATAAATGAAGATACCATTCTTGCACCTATTTATAAAAACAGAAAATGATGCATGACAAATTTGACGAGTAATCTTAACTGACAATATCAAGTTTATTATTGGATAAATCATGGTCAAGATATAAAAATTTCACTTATTCGGGTACTTTTCTTCAAATCTGCACATAACCGCAACTGAAATGAATAAATCCTTTTTTCTTTTCCATGGAGAAGCGCATAAGATCAAGAAGTGTCCTTAGCAAGACAACATTTTCAACCTTGCCAAGTTTTTGAGTACTGATATTCTGCAGCCACCTTGGTTTGTGACTGTTAGATATCATTAGGAGACCTACAGATATGACAAAATGTATTGGTATTCGCCAACTAATCAGTGATCAAGGGCACTCCTGACAGACGGGAGGACCTAGAGAGACCTTTGCCCATCGCGAGAGGAGGCCGAGAGGGTCGTTAGTACCTGCTACAACAAGCGGACTCTCCCTGGGGCATCCAGCCCTTTGCAAGTATGCTGATGGAGATTTGGAGAGACTAGATCACAAGGTTTTTGTGGGTATGCTTCCAAAAGATGTTATGGAGCCTGACAAATAAATATCCATCCTTCATTGCATGTCATCATATATATTAATAATTAATAATGTAGTGTTAACTCTAACAGTGTTTTTTTCATGGAAAGAAACATAACTGTAGTAGTGTATGTGATCCGAAATATGTTGATCAACTAATGTGAAATTAAAAGAACAGGACATGCAATTCAAGAATGAAGACCAAATTGGGTTAGCGTGGTACTAAACGTTGGAATGTGGACATAGAACATCATATTGTCACACTGGAAAATCAAATCTTGGAAAAGAATAACTTGACATCAAATCAGATTGGAAATAAGTAGTGAAACATGCTGAGCGGTGTGAAGATGGCAGGGTAACAGCAAGAAATTGTTAGATTACATGATTCTGCCATTTCAGAAAATTTACATTGGACTACCTTTAGCGTGTCCATTCATTTAAACAAAAACCTGATACGGTGACAACATAAATTAAGTTCCAAATTCAGGAGATGTAGAAATAAATAAAGGTACACTTACCTTGGTATCGGATTCCAACTTCTTGATCTATCTTGGATCCACGAAGAACATATCTTTGACCAGCAGTAATCATCAAAGAAGATATAGGAATTATCATAGATTGTCCAAATTGCTCTTTGCCTCTCAGGCAAAAAAAAAGTGAAAAGGAAGAAAAGAAAATAAACTAAGGCCACCTTTTTTTCTTCAAAAAAGTAAAGGCCACTTGTACATACAGAGAAAATATCAGATTAGGGGATTTTCTTGTTAGACATCTGAGTCTACTTCATTGGCATGGGCTTGTGGTTATCCCAGTTGGGACGAGAAGCATCCTATCATTTGGAAAATGGACAGTTAAAACCATCCAAAGAATACCCAGGTTTGGACCGACCAGACATCGGCGAAGATGATGTTGGTAGCTTTTGGCACTCGTGGACTCCACTCGTCAGGTTTCAGTCTTGGGTTAGATTGCATTGCTTTGGTTTTCTTGAAATATATATCCTGATGCTGCGCATTGACATTTCAGGCCTTTTCGATTGATACAAATAATATGATTCTATGATGTCCTTCCATGTGAAGTCTAGTATTTGGTTTTAAGACTATTAACCTGTTGTCTTACCATCTCTTTGTGCAAACTTAATTGTAGTTAGAATATATTAGAATGTTTGAATTAAAAAAAAAAAGGTTCCGGTGGAAATGACTCACCTGGAACAATAACTGGTATCTTGGGTCTACATGATACATATAAGTTGGTTATTAGTAACAAGGAAAATGAGGCCTCTCCTTGAGAAAAAAATAATACTCCTGGAAACTGATTCTCGTAACCATTGAATTTGGATCCCAAGATTGATTCAATTAAACTGATTCTTGTAAACAAATCTCAGTCTTTCATGTAACTTCAGTATCACTTTTATTATTAAGTTGGGAAGCCTAAAATAAATGGGCTATTTACAAGCTATTCTTTTGCTAACCTTTGTATGTAAGTACATTGGTATAGAGAAGTAACAATTAAAGAGTTTACAATTTTGATATCTAATGATGTTTGGTTGAATAATTGTGCATATTTTGTAGACTAGTTAAGTACCCTAAATTTGAAGAAAGATGAATTCCCTCTTTCAGGTTGGTGTAGGAATCATAGTTGTTCAACGCGTGAAATCAATGTTTAAGATTGATACGTTGTAGTACAGATCAAAGTCGCTCGTCAACAAATACAAGAAATCAAATATCAACTTAATCATAGTTGTTCAACGCGTGAAATCATAGCTGTTCAACACGCGAAATCGACGTTCGCTGTCTAACGGTGCAGAAATCAACTTAATTGGAGCCTACATCATCAGATACAAGAAGATGGACGACCACGATGGCGCCATGTGGCGCCATCGTAGTCGCCCCTCACCGCACTCCAATCTGGAAGGAAGAACCATGGACTGTTGGATCATCATCCAACGGTCGTGATGAAGCCACGTCGCCACCTCCAGCCACCTCATCATGCACAGGAGGAATTTTGACCATTGGATTCCCATCTAATGGCCGAAAGTAGCCTCACAAGAAATAGAAGGCGCGACCATCTGCGCGCGTAGTGTAGTGGAGACGATGCCTAACAAACACCAAGCGACGTGGGATCGAAGAGCTCCTGGTGTGGAATTAGGAGAAGCGGTGAGCGCAGAGGGAATTCAATCGTTAGATCTCCATCGAGCGGCTTGGCAGCGAACGCGTGAGGGTGTGGGAGCATTGGATGTAGATGCGTGCGATTACACGTGTGGAAATGCGTGAGAGCGCGCTTTAAGATTTTCAAGAGGCGATGAAGCACGCGTTTAAGCCATTCGATCGTAGGCTTGGGCGCTCAGAAGAGGCAAGCGGCGAAGGAGAGAAAGCGAAGGGCGAGCACGGGTGAGCGGGAGCCGAGCAATCTTCATCCAAGGGCGTACAAGCTGCCACGTGGCAGCACCCGATTCAACCAGGGATAAAAGAAGTATTTGGAAGGCTTAATTAGGGTCGTTGATCTCCCGATCAACGGATCTAATTAATCCAAGGCATTTGCACGGATTTAAGGGACCAAATGTCTTCTTTGCCGCTCACCAAAGTTATAAAAAGAGGCCAAAGGGCCCCTTTGAAAGCACTTCTCATATTCTCTTCTTCCTCCTTCAACCTTTCTCTCTTCTTCTTCCTATCTTCTCTACATCCATCTCTGCACCTCCGTCTGAAGCATCCGTTGGGCCACCTCGATGGATTGTTGCTGCTCTTCTCAACCTCTCCAAAAGCGCACCACGAAGTACTCGTGGTGCCCTTGTTCTGTTAGATTAGTAGTAGTTTACTTTCATGTTTTCATTCTACTACATATATATCAAATTCAATCTCTTTTAATGTGAATATTATGATTGATTGTTTCTATTCTTTAGTATTCATCTTGAGAACAAGTGTATGAAATCAAAAGTGCTTTCTGCCTCCCTATGATCGATTGGGACTCACCAAGTTCCGTTAATTTATTTGCTCGAGATGTATTTCTTGCTATACTACAATGTGTTAATTTTCTACGCGATCTACGCAGCGAACAATAGGGGCCTATGGAAGGACGTTGTTAGGGACTCGTATGCTTCCAGCATGTCCCCAACAGATGTGCTCCACCCCCCCCCCCCCAAGGATTCGCCTTTCTAGTCTTTTGTATCTAAGGTGACCTTGGAAGGATGGAATTTGTTTTAGCTTGTGGTGGGGGACAACTCATCTTTTAACTTCTGGAGTGACAACTGTACAAGCTTGGGTGATCTCTTTACCTTGTTTCCTTGGGCATTTGAGACTGCTACTCATAAACAAGACAAGGTGGTGGAGTGTTGGTGCTAGGAGGAAGAGCGTCGATTGGTGCTAAGACCTATTAGTACCTACATTAGCCGTTCCAAGGGGGAGTTTCACAGGATGGAAGAAATGCTTCAGGCTTTTAGACCATCAGAAGGCATGGATAGTTTTTCATGGCGTGTAGGTATATACTCTACCAAAAAGGCTTATGATAAGATGCTTGATGCATATGGAGATGACCATCATAGTGTGGCATGCTTCGTCTTATGGAAGATAAAGATCCCCCTCAAAGTCCAGATCTTCTTGTGTTTGGCAAGAAGAGGTGGACTCGCTGCTAGCTTTCTGCGAATGAGGTTGATGGACGCCCCACCCCTTCTGTTTCCCCGATGTAAGTTCACAGAAGACGATATCTAGCATTTGTTGTCCTCATGTCTTATCATCACAGAAGTATGGCGCAAGTGTTGTGGCACTCCTCTTCCCACGTGGGATGGGCTATGGGTGTCCTTGCTCAACCCCTCCTCGTGAATCACTATGGCTGTAGTGTTGTGGTGTATTTGGAGAGCGAGGAACGATGTGTCATTTAATTAGGGGTGTGGACAGGTAGTGTTATTTGTAATGGGGCATCTTTGTTAGCCCACCAGTGGCTGTCTAGCATATAATTGCTTTATGATTAATAAATTGATGGATTGCTATTGTCAATAGTAACATTCCTTTCTCTTTCTCAAAGAAAAAAAATCCTATTTTTTGTCCGTGTGAACTAGGTCTTGCCCTCGGTGCGTGCGCGGATTGTGAGGCAGGCGTGGCGACTACCCTCAAGCCTTGTGCACACGGCTCGGAGTCACTGTGACCCTCTGATGATGTTAGGTAGAATAATGCACTCTTCTTTTGATTCTATATCATTTTCGAGTTACCAAGGGTAGTCTGGTGAGGCTCTTTTCATGTAGGACATTTGTTGGTATGTGTTTCCTTTCTTTTACTAAGTCCCGGACATTTTTGAAGTCATATTTTGATTTTGGGTGCTTTAATGTAAATTAATCAGATTCTATGTAAATGATTAAGACTTAAGTACTCTATGTACCCTTATTATCGCATGTATGAAACGAACTCCATTTTCCATGAAACAAGTTCTGTTGTATTCATTAATTTCTAAATAGTATGGGACCACTAGCATAATTTGGAAATTATCTGCAAATTGATAAAGTTGGAGGATAATGTGAATATTTATTAATGTTGGACTTAATAATGTGAAATTGTTTCGTATGGTTTAACTTTATGAAAATAAATGATATAACTAATAATCAATACAACAATTTAGCTAGGATTTAGAGGATGGATAACTAGTTTTAGTCTGCTACTCACCAAACTTGGCTATAGCTTTGGTCTGTTGGATCGGTTCTAGGCTAATTAAAGGATTTGTTGGCTTCCCTACGACTCTTTGATTAGGCTTACCGGTCAACTGGGATAGCGGGTTACGTGGCTCGAGATTTGGGAGTGGTTTCTTTCTCGACTAGTGGGTGGCTCATTGGCTATCTTTGGTTCAACGTACATAGCGCTTGTACGTGTTTACGTTACACGACATAGCTGCAACCCTTTTCCGCAATGACATTATGGTGATGTGAGTGGCTAATTAGTGAGATTTGAACGCGTAAAAGATTGAGTTTAAAACCCATCATTGCAGTTGCATAAAAATCCGCTATCAGATAAATTAATCGAAACTCTGGTGAGTCCGGGTCGAACACGAGGAAGCGAACGCTTGATTTAAAATCCACGCTTATTTTTATAAAGTAGAATAGTTGGTTGAAATTAATCTACACGAGCTAAACTACTTAAAGAATAAACAATAGAAGAAAGAGAGAGAATAATAGAAAGAAAGAGAAAAATATAGAGAATGAACAAATATTTCATAACCATAGAACCATGTTCATTACATCTATTTGCAGAATTAAAACTAGAATGAGAAAATCCTCCTCGACGACCGCTTAGAGGATGAGTCGAGTTGACGGAGCTCTCGGGGGAGAGTGGTGAGGAGCTGGAAGAGAGAGGACGAAGTCGGACGAATCGAGGAAGAGACAGGACAACGTCGCAGTGGGATCTGCTTCTCGAACGTGGTGAGAAGACCACGGGATGCTCCGTGAACAGGGATGAGAAAGTGGAAAAATTATTTTTATAACTCTAGGAGAGAATCTCGAGCTTGGGACAAGCTCTTAGAGCTTTGGAGGAGATGAGAGAAGAAAGAAAGGGATGAAGAAATGAGTAGGAGGGGTAGGTTATTTATAGGTGTAGTCATGGGGGCAAAAGGGTCTTTTAAGACCTTTAAAATAAATGTATGGCCTCTAGTGACGTTTATGCACGTTGCTAAAGGCTGCACGTTGCTAAAGTGTGCATCAAAGGATAGCCATTCATCGTCGATCCGATGCTCCACACATGGCCTCATCACGCGGCTGCTGATCTTCAGTTGTTTGCATGCTCAACCAAGTGGCAACTCATCAAGATCGTCTAATGGAAGATCAACGACTTAGATTGCTTCTCACCGTGCCTTCACAACTCGCACCCACTGTGTCTCCTAGAGCATCATCACATGCATGAGAAATCCATTGTCCTCCACGTGCCATGTCTTGCTCGATCCATTGCTCATTGCGCATTTGACGTCGAATTGCATCTGCACCCGCCTTCAGTGAGTGTGCCTCAATCACGCGTCGCGCACCGTGCGTGAGGCACACAATCGCTGTGCTATCCTCTACTCTTTGTCACATTTTGGTTTTAAAGCTTGAGTGCTTACGACCGCTGGATGGCGATCCAACGGTCAAGATCACTCGACCCTTGCCTTCAGAGATTTGTGAAGCGTTGCTTTGATGAATTCTCAGCCATTAGATCTCAGATCCGATGGCTGAGATGCATTGATCATCTAAGGAAGAGTTGCTGCAGGCATGTTTGGGCCATTTAGGTGGCTGGGATGGCACCACGTGGCGCCATCCTGGCCGTCAATCTTCAAATGTTCGTAGGTGGTGCCACGGATGTCTAATTGGACCGATTCTCACATTGTTAGGTTGCGATCGTCGATCCAAATCCATCTGTGCAGTCAAATTCTTCATTTGAGGTTTGGATTTTCACCACCTTGCCCCTTGACCTATGATTTTCCTCGTATTCAATCTGATGCTACGGAAGTCTGATCGAGGTGATCGTGAAGGCCTTAGACTCCGATCGTCACCTTGATTAGATCCGTACGATTGGATCTTCAATCTGAGGCCCCAAAATGATGTCACCCTATCCCTTGGCCATAATAAGAGACGAATTACTTACAATTTATACAAATTAATCTAAATGCATGATGATACATGTTATGCAATATTTATAATGCATGATGCTTCTATGACCTTAGGAACATACATAAATATACATTTTAGGCTAATTAGAATGTGTGCACATCAGTGGCGACTTGATTGGTATAAGCTGTCTTTTTGACTAGGAGGCAACTTATACCAGTCTTGCACCACAGGAAGTTGCATGAGATCATTTTGTACCCCAAGACATTATTTGATGGATTGTGAGCTATAATAATGTAGGCTAAATGCATAAACAAAAATGGATGAAGAATAATTCATAAATGGATTAACTACTAATACGGTGCCCTCTTTCTTCTACACTTGTCATTGTTGCTACTTGTTGTAGTTGTTTTACTCTACCTAGTTTTTACTGACGTGTTTTTCATGTTCCATACTCAGGTGTTACTGAGTAGTATGGTGTACAGTTGCTATCGGTTAGCCTACTGTGGAACTGTGTCCTACTTGAGGAGATGGTCCATTCTGAGACAGTGGCTCTTAGTTTATTCTTTTCCACTATTAGAATTTATTTTGTCTTTTGGTGTTGTACAAGCTCTTGAGCACTCTTTACTTTTTTACTTTCTATGGAGAATATTATCATGTTGTCAGCACTTTATTTATTTTCATTTAATGCATTATGGATTAATATTTGGTATTGATGTTTTATGACAATGTGTTGGGTGCGTACGATCTTGTGGTTGGTTTGTGCTGGTTGTTAGCACACGGTGACTTGGGTTTCGTCGATTGGCGGGACTCAGGTCATCACAAATGGTATTAGAGCAAGGTGTTACGACCCGGTTCCCGGATCCCTACAGGACCCGAGGCTGCCTCGCCTCGACTAATTCCAAGACCTAGTCGTCCAACAACAAATGACCAAAGGCAAGAAAATAAATCACATTCACACATGCCATATAACTAAGTAGAAGAAAAGTACAAAGCAGAAAAGAAAGCAAAACAATTGTCTCAGTACATGTCACCACAACAACAACAACAATTGAAAGTAGAAAGGAAACAGAAGTAGCAGAAACAGTAGACTAAGTGTCCATTACTTATTACAATAGTAGAGAAAAAGAAAATGCCGAAGAAAGACTACAGCTGGACTCGACTGGGCCCAGCACCCTCTGCAGTCGGAAAGTTGGGCTGCTCAACTCCTAGTCTTGGACAATGTTATGAAAAGACAGAGTCAGTGAACTCTGAGTAGAGTGGTGTTTGTATTATTTAAGTACAAGAATAGTAAAAACAACAGATTTAATTCTCATTTCTATTTATGTCATTTATTTTTTTCTGTTTCATCTATTTCTTAAAGTATCTAAATATTTCTTGATTTTGTATATTCCTCGTGGAAACGATCTTGATTGCAATCTTTTCCGTAGAGTAGAAGGTACACGTGATGCTCTCCTGGTCGAGAGAGTCCCTTGTGGTAGTCCTACACCCAATCAACCACCCCAAGGTCACTGTTAAGACGTAGCGGTGACTACGACACGCGTGATAAGTGCACGGGTAGCTACCCTGCATTAACACGCAGTCAGTCGTTTCCGCTAGCGGGTATGCCCAAAGTATAGCACGGAACAGTATAGGGCATTGCCCTCTCAGAATAAGGGTCTCGCCCCTCAGAACCAAACAGTGGTCTCGCCCCTCCACAGTCCGTGCACCCTTGTCTGACTACCCCAGTTTGCCCAGAGGTCCTAACAAAGTTGGTGTAGGGTGGCTAGCTGAACCTCGAGCCCCTTGGGGTAGCTAGCTCCCTCCCTGCACTAGTAGCTCACCTCGGTACCACGTACGCGAGGACCAACAAAAGTCGGTGTAGAGTGGCCAATCCTAACCCTGGGTCTCAACCCAAGGGAGGCTAGCTCTTCTCTACACTAAAAGGGGACAATTGCTCTCCTTGGTACCACATACTCAAGGGCCAGCACATTTCCTGTCTACATTCCAAATTCCGTTTATCCACAGGAGTTCTACTCCTAATTTCCCATAGGGTTCATGCTCATGTTCACCTCATTTATCCAGATACAAATCTCATGTTTCATAATTCATTCCACATCCATATACAGGCAGCTCGTGTTTTCATGGTTCAATTCTCAATAACATGCAACTGGTGTTTTCACAAATAATTTCTCAATTGAATACAGGTAGCTCATATTCTAACATGCAACTCGTAATTATAATACAGGCATTTGCTAGCAATTTATCTTAACCATGCATTCAAGTAAACAATACAGCTCAAACAGGCTCATCCATTTTCTACCCTAGGTTCATTCCACATCCTAGAGTTCCATTTGGCTATTTCAACAAAGCACATTCTTATTTAAATATTAATAACCAAATTAAACCACTCTACCGGGTATCACAGGAGGAATAGGGGCCTCTGTCGTAGATCTCGTCGACTCCGTGGGCCCCGAACACGCCACCAATTGGTAACTTGTACCAGTGACCAATGTACATTAGAGAAGCTCAAAATAGTAGGTACTCAACACGAATACGCAGAGGAACTCGAGTAGAAAACAACGGTACTTCGTTTGTGGAAATTCAATTCCATTTGGGCCTTAAACATGCCAAAAACATGGTTTCTGATCAAAATCAGACATCTGGGACTAATCCCAAACATCTTAAAAGATGTCAAAACTCACCTTGTGTCTCCTGCGGCTGATCCGACGTCCAGACCTCCTCTACGACCATCTGAGGATAGTTCCAAATGTTGGACAAGGTCTCCGGTCGTCTGGAAGCACCTCTGGACGTCTGGTGATATGATTAGATGTCCAAAAGTGCGTGGAAAAGTGTACTGCGCGTCTTCCCAAAGCTGCACCTACGTACAGAAACGCAGGCGCGACCAGTCGACAACTCCTACGCTGAGATCTTCTACATGGCAAAAATCAGCGCAGGAATGTACGTACCTCATGCAATACGTGCTCTCAGACGTCCGGCCTTAGCTTCGGACGTCCAGGTCCCTCGCCAGCCGTCTGGATGTTACGCCAAACATCTGATACTGGAAAACTTCCAGTATCAGAACCTCCTTGCAACTCGCTCTACTTGCGCCTCCACCCGTGGCGGTAGCTCCAGCCACTGCAGGAGGTTGGGCAGCTCCTCGTCGACGTCCTCCATGCGTGCACGCACCCGCCACGGGCCATACGAGCTCTGTCGAGCTCCCGAAGGTCCTCTGACCTTCCATGCTCTCCTCCTTCCTCCCTCTCGCTCTCCCTTGCTCGCCCCCGTCTCACCTCTCTCTCAGGCCTTGCCGGTGCCACACAGGTGGTGCTGGAGGTGGTGGTTGCTGTGGTGTGAGGAGAGAGGAGAAGGGAGGGTTATAAATAGGAGGGGAGTAGGGTTTGCGAGGTGAGGGAGAGAGAGGGGGAACGACCTCTATGCGCCGCCCACGTGCAGAGTGTAAAGCACAGTACAAAATTTCACTTTCAGACGTCTGGGAATAGGTCCAAACGTCTGGATAGACGTCTGACAGAAACTCCGGATGTCTTAAATGGCTAAAAGTGTAACGGGTCATTACATCATAACAAACTTAAAGGAAGTTTCGTCCCTGAAACTTGATGCTAGCTAGGGTGCGAAAAAAGGAATGTAAAAATGCATAACAAACTTAAAGAGGACCAAAGTAGGTCTGAAAAGATGTACCCTCAAAAAGCTCCAGGTACTGCTCTTGCATCGCCACCTCAGGCTTCCAAGTCGCCTCCTCATACTGCTGGCTTCTCCATAGGACCTTCACCAGTGGTACCTGCTTTCGTCTCAAACTCCGGACAGCTCTGTCTAGTATCTATACTGGTCTCTTGGGGTAGGTCAGGTCGTCACCCACCTCGACGCTCTTGTGGCTCTGAACATGACTGGGATCGACGACGTACTTCCTGAGGTTGGACACGTGGAACACGTCGTGCACTCCAGAAAGCTAAGAAGGAAGGGCAAGTTGGTAAGCAATGGGTCTTACTCGCTTTAGGACCTCAAAGGGCCCCATAAACCTTGGCGTAACTCTTCTTCCTACTCCTGATAGTGCGGAGTCATCTGTGAATTTGCTCTATCACCTCCTGACTCTGCCAGATCAGCCTGGGACCAACCTCCCACTTGGTCCCCACCTCGACCCAACTCAAGGGCGCAGTACACCTTCGTCCGTACAGAGCCTCGTAAGGTACCATGCCGATGCTCGAGTGGTAACTATTATTGTATGAAAACTCTGCCAGGGGAAAATGCTCCTCCCAGGAGCCTCTCTAGTCTAGCACACAGGTGTGCAAAAGGTCCTCAAGTGTCTGTATGGTGCGCTCTGATTGTTCGTCCATCTGGGGTGGTAAGCAGTATTGAACCTCAAACGTGTCCCCAAAGCCTGCTGAAACTCAGCCTAGAATTGGGAAGTAAAATGGGTATCCCTGTCGGATACAATCTCACGTGGAACTCCGTGTAGGCACACCACATCTCGGTTGTATCCCTCTGCTAATTGTGTTTGTTCAAAGGTGACTTGGATCAGCAGGAAACGCGCTGTCTTCGTCAACCTGTCTACTATCACCCAAACTGCGTCGTGTCCCGGCTGGGTAACTGGTAGACCCACCACCAAGTCCATGGTGATGCTCTCCCACTTCCACTCTGGCATAGGAAGTGGCTGCAACAGCCTTGCAGGCCTCTGATGCTCGACCTTCACCTGCTGGCATACCAAACACTACTACACAAACTCACCAACATCCTGCTTCATCCCTCTCCACCAAAAGTCGCGTCGCAAGTCATGGTACATCTTGGTGTTCCCAGGATGTATGGTGAATCTGGACCCGTGTGCCTCAACCAAGAGCTCTCTTAACAACTCCTCATCCTTAGGAACGCATAAGTGTCCCCTCATGCGCAATATCCCGTCTGTAAAGGAAAAGTCTCCTGGGTCCCCTGTCAACACCCTGTCTCGTAACGTCTGTAAGTACGAATCTGTCATCTGCCCTGCGATGATGCGGCCTATCAGCTCAGATCATGTCTGCCGTGTCACTGTCACTGTCCCACAATACCCCTGTGACTCCCGAGGTCGCCAACTGCCCAACTCCTCTACAAGTCTCCAACTCTGTGCCTGTAAACTGGTCAAGTGAGTGGGCACCTTCCGGCTCAAGGCGTCAGCCAACACATTGGCCTTCCCTAGGTGGTAGGAGATGCTGTAGTCGTAGTCCTTCAAGAGCTCTAACCAACGTCTCTGTCTCATGTGAAGCTCCTTCTGATCAAACAAGTACCTGAGGCTCTTATGATTCGTGAAAATCTTGAAAGTCTCACCGTAAAGGTAGTGCCTCCATGTCTTCAGCACGAAGACAACATCTACCACCTCTAAGTCATGGGTAGGGTAGCTATGCTCATGGCGCTTTAGTTGCCATGAAGCCTAAGCGACAACGTGACCCCGCTGCATGAGCACACCTCCTAACCCCTGCAACGAAGCATTGGTGTAAACCACAAAATCGCTACTACTATTTGGAATGGTAGGCATAGGGGCTGAAGTCAGTCTTTCCTTCAACTCCTGAAAGCATGCCTCGCACTTATCTATCTAGGCAAAGGGCACATCCTTCCGAGTCAGCCGGGTCATAGGATGTGCAATCTGAGAGAATCCTCTAATAAATCGTCGATAGTAACCTCCCAGTCCCAAAAAGCTTCATATCTTTGTCACTGTGTGTGGCCTCTCCTACCTGAGTATGGCCTCAACCTTGGCTGCATCCATAGCCAAACCATCCCATGAAATCATGTGGCCCAAGAAAGTCACCTGCCTCAACCAAAACTCACACTTGCTGTACTTAGCATACAGCCTATGTCGCCTCAAGGTATCCAGGATCATCCATAAATGCTATCCATGCTATGCCTGATTCCGCGAGTAAACGAGCACGTCGTCGATGAACACCACCACAAACTAGTCTAAGTACGGCCTAAAAAACCAATTCATCAAATCCATAAAGGCCGTGGGGGCATTGGTCAACCCAAACGACATGACCAAGAACCCGTAGTGCTGTACCAGGTACGGAAATCTGTCTCGGAGACATCGGTCTCCCTGATCCTCAACTGGTGGTAACTCGACCTCAGATCTATCTTGGAGAACACTGTGGCATCTCGCAGCTGGTCGAAGAGGTCGTCAATCCTTGGCAGCGGACACTTGTTCTTGATGGTGATCCTATTCAACTGTCGGTAGTCGACACAAAGTCAGAGGGTACCGTCCTTTACAAACAGTACAGGGGCTCCCCACAGGGATGCACTGGGCTTTACAAAGTCCTTCTCCAACAGGTCCTGTAGTTGTGACTTGAGCTCTCATAGCTCAAGCGGTGCCATCCAGTACAGTGCAGTAGAAATGGGGCTGGTCCCCGATACCAATGAGATCTCAATCTCACGCTCAGGTGGTAATCTTGCCAACTCCTCTGGAAAAACATCGGTGTACTCGTAGACCACTGGGATACTCTGAAAGTGAGCCACGGGGCTAGGCTCTGCCACTACATAGGCCAAAAGCCCTTACACCCCTGGCTCAAAAGCCTCGCTGCCCGAAGCGCGGAGATGCACCTGAAACCTCTGTCCACCGGCTATCTGTGAAACTCAAAGGGAGGCAACTTTGGCATGTTGAAGACAATCTTCCTCCCGAAACAGTCCACCAAGGCGTGATAGGAGGACAGCCAGTTCATCCCTAGGATCACACCAAAATCCTCCATCTGTATCACAATCAGGTCAACAGGGAGGCTGTGTCCCCCTATACTGACCTCGCAGTCCATGCAGACCTCCCTGGCTATAAACAACTGGCCACCTAGGCCTCTGATCACAAATGGATCCTCTAACAGTACATTGCCTTGCCTCAAACTGATAGCAAAACTCGTAGCGATGGAGTGTGTGGCACCGGAATAAAAAAGTACATACACTAATCTACCAGAAACAATAACCATACCTGCCACCACTGAACCTGAAGCCTTGGCATCTTTGTGTCAGGGCATTGATATGCCCCTCAGCCCTTTGTGCAAACAAAGCAGCTACACTTTTGGTCAGGCGAGCAATTGTTGGCCAGTACCCTCCTCGTGACTGCTGCCCTCCCCCACGCACCTGGTGACCACGACCACCAGCTCGGCCTCCAACGCTCGGTGCGGGGAGCATCTGCTATGCTCTGGCCCTAGATGGGTAGTCCCTCCTGATGTGGCCCGGTTGGCCACACTGGTAGCAGAGGGGTACACAACCTCCTCCCTCTGTAGGTCCTTGCTGGTGACTATGCGGGGGTCCGATGCTGGCAACTGACCCCTATCTAGGGCCCCCAAAGGCCACTGATGGCCCTGCAAAACAAGACGGCTCTCCTGCGGGTGCTGTGTGCCTCCTCTCCCGACGGCCCTGAGAGTACTCTGTCTGGTAGGGCCTCTTCCGTCCGCTGTCAGTGTCTCGCGCGGCCGGGTTGGTCTCCTTGTAGGTCATGGCTGCCTCAACCACACGAGAGAAAGTGAGCAGCTTCAGGGGTTTGACATACCCTCGAATATCAGGTTGGAGCCCCTCAGTAAACCTCCACAGGCGCTCCTCTTCTATAGACACAGCTGTCGAGGCAAAACGTGACAGCTCCAGAAAATGCGTGCGATACGCGTTAACCGTCATTGTCCCTTGGCGGAGAGTGTGGAGCTCCCGCCTCCTCTGGTCCTGCCAGGTCTGCGGAAAGTACTGCTTGTAGAAGAGAGCCACGAACTGGTTCCACGTCGGCTCTCTCCCCTCCTAGCCTCTAATTGCCCTTCACCACCTATGTGCTGCACTCTCTAGTTGGTACGTGGCAAAGGCCACGCGGCACTCTGCGGGAGGGCGAAGGGTGTCGAAAACCTTCTCTATCTGCTCTAGCCAGTCCTCTGCCTGAGACGGGTCCTCAACCCCCTTGAAGGAGGGGGGCTTCAGCTTCCGAAACTGTCCGAAAAGCTCGTGGTGCAGGTGCAGTGGGGGAAGGGGCATGCCTCCAGGCAAGGAGGGCTCATGCTCGAAAGTGTCAGAGTGCAGTAGTGGTGGTGGAGGACCACCCCCTCCCCTTCTTGCTTGTCTGGCACTGCGACGGTCTCTCTGTCCCACCGAGGACTCCCCCTCCACGTCCTCAGGGAGAGGTGCCCGTGGTGGCTAGTGGAGCTCCTCTCGCATGATATCTCTGATTAGCTGGGCGAGATCTTGGGCCTGAACGCCAAGGAGAAGAGGTGGGTCAACTGGTACCTTAGGTCCAACACGTCCGCCCCTTCGACCTCGTCCACGACCATGACCACAGCCTGCCTCGAGAACTCCCCGACGAGGCATCTCCTGCAAGGAGACGCGAAAGACAGAAAAAGAGTGTCAACGATACCGGATTACATCAAGAAAAAGACTCGGAACGAATATCAAAGCGATACGTTGTGGTGGCTATCCTAGTTATAGCACGTGAGTGGCTATTCTCAAGCCAATTGGTTCATTTCTCGGGACGACCATGCTCTGATACTATCTTGTTACGACCCGGTTCCCGGATCCCTATAGGACCCGAGGCCGGCTCGCCTCGACTAATCCCAAGACCTAGTCGTCCAATAAGAAATAACCAAAAGTAGGAAAATAAACCACATTCATACATGCCTTATAACTAAGCAGAAGAAAAGTACAAAGCAGTAAAGAAAGCAGAACTGTCTCAGTACATGCCACAACAACAACAACAACTGAAAGCGAAAAGAAAATAGAAGTAGCGAAAATAGTAGACTAAGTGTCCATTACTTACTACAACAGTAGAGAAAAAGAAAGTGCTGAAGAAAGACTACGGCTGGACTCAACTGGGCCCAGCATCCTCTACAGCCGGAAACTTGGGCTGCTCAACTCCTGGTCTTGAACAGTGTTATGAAAAGACAGAGTCAGCGAACGTTGAGTAGAGTGGTGTTTGTATTATTTAAGTACAAGAACAGTAGAAATAGATTTAATTCTCATTTATATTTATCTCATTTATATGTTTCTGTTTCATCTATTTCTCAAAGTATCCAGATATTTCTTGATCTTGCATGTTCCTCGTGGGAACGATCTTGATTGCAGTCTTTTCCATATAGTAGAAGGTACACGTGATGCTCTCCTGGTCGAGAAAGTCCCTCGTGGTAGTCCTACACCCAGTCAACCACCCCGAGGTCACTGTCAAGACGTAGTGGTGACTACGGCACGCGTGATAAGCGCATGGGTAGCTACCCTACACTGACATGCGGTCAGTCGTTTCCGCTAGCGAGTACGCCCAAAGTATAGCACGGAACAGTATAGGGCCTTACCCTTTTAGAATAGGGGTCTCGCCCCTCAGAACCAAACAGGGGTCTCGCCCCTCCACAGTCCGCGTACCCTTGTCTGACTACCCCTATTTACCTAGAGGGTCTAACAAGGTCGGTGTAGGGTGGCTAGCTGAACCTCAGGCCTCGTGGGGTAGCTAGCTCCCTCCCTGCACTAGTAGCTCGCCTAGGTACCACGTACGTGAGGGCCAACAGGAGTCGGTGTAGAGTGGCCAATCCTAACCCTAGGTCTTAACCTAAGGGAGGCTAGCTCCACTCTACACTAAAAGGGGATAGTTGCTCTCCTTGGTACCATGTACTTAAGGGCCAGCACACTTCCCATCTACATTCCAGATTTTTTTTATCCACAGGAGTTCTACTCCTAATTCCCCATAGGGTTCATGCTCATGTTCACCTCATTTATCCAGACCCAGATCTCATGTTTCATAATTCATTCCACATCCATATACAGGCAACTCGTGTTTTCATAGTTCAATTCTCAATAACATGCAATTGATGTTTTCACAGGTAATTTCTTAATTGAATACAGGCAGCTCGTATTCTAACATGCAACTCGTAATTATAATATAGGCATTTTTTAGCAATTTATCTTAACCATGCATTCAAGTAAACAGTACAGCTCAAATAGGCTCATCCATTTTCTACCCTAGGGTTCATTCCACATCCTAGAGTTCCATTCGGCTATTTTAACCAAGCACGTTATTATTTAAATATTAATAACTGAATTAAACCGCTCTACGGAGTATCACGGGAGGAATGAGGGCCTATACCGTAGATCTCATAGTCACCAGTTGGTAACCTGTACCAGTGGCCAATGTACATTAGACAAGCTCAAAACAGTAGGTACTCAACATGAATACGTAGAGGAACTCGAGTAGAAAACAACGGTACTTCATTTACGGAAATCCGATTCCGTTTGGGCATTAAGCAGGCCAAAAACATGGTTTCTGATCAAAATAAGACGTCTGGGACTAATCCCAGACGTCTTAAAAGACGTCAAAACTCACCTTGTGTCTCCTGCGGCTGATCCGATGTCCAGACCTCCTCTACGACCATCTGAGGATAGTTCCAGACATCGGACAAGGTCTTCGGTCGTCTGGAAGCACCTCTGGACATCTGGTGATATGATCAGACATCCAAAAGTGCGTGGAAAAGCTTACCGGACGCCTTCCCTAAGCTGCACCTGCGTACGCAAATGCAGGTGCGGTCAGCTGACAACAACTCCTGCGTTGAGATCTTCTACATGGCGGAAATCAATGTAGGAACGTACGTACCTCACGCGATACGTTCTCTCAGACATCCGACCTTCGCTCCGAACGTCCAGGTTCCTTACCAATCGTCTAGACGTTATGCCAAACGTCTGATACTAGAAAACTTCCAGTATCAGAACCTCCTTGTAGCTCACTCTGCTCGCGCCTCTGCCCGCGGTGGCAGCTCCAGCCGTTGCAGGTGCTTAGGTAGCTCCTCGCTGACGTCCTCCACATGCACACGCACCCGCTGCTGGCTGTGCGAGCTCCGTCGAGATCTCAAAGGTCCTCGGACCTTCCATGCTCTCCTCCCCCCCTCTCGTTCTCCCTCACTCGCCCCCCTCTCGCTTCTCTCTTAGGCCTCATCACTGCCACACAAGAGGTGCTGGAGGTGGTGGTTGCTGTGGTGTGAGGAGAGGAGAGGAGAAGGGAGGGTTATAAATAGGAGGGGAGTAGGGTTTGCGAGGTGAGGGAGAGAGGGGGGAACGACCTCTGTGTGCCACCCGCACATAGAGTGCAAGGCGCAGAATGAAAATTTCACTTTCAGACATCCAGGAACAGGTCCAGACGTCTGATTGAAACTCCAGACGTCTTAAATGGCTAAAAGTGTAACGGGTCATTACACAAGGTCACCCTACTAAGTCATAGAACAGTCTGGGAAAGCCATGCGAATGTTGAAAATGTGTTAAATGACGAGTACCCATCCATTGATTGATGGGAAATTCGATTCACATGAGTTTTCGCATATTTTGGTTTTGTTGCGGACTTGTGATTGCTGACATTTGATTTTTATCATGTAGAGAGAGATGGCTCCATGTACAACAAGGAAGGCTAGTGCTACTAGTCAGATTGATGGTGATCGATAGGCTGTTCCCCCTTAGTAAGCTCTAGATGTGGACACTCAGTTCCAGGCTTTACGGAGACCTTCTTCAAGATGCTGGGGTAGAGGCTACCTTCCACGTTGCAAGCGGGGGGAGGGGAAGGTGGCAATCGAGAGCAGTAGTAAGTTCCAAGTGTAAGTGTTCCTCCTCATAAGGAAAGCAGGGAGAACCATGGGCCTCCCCCACTGAAGGATGAGCTAGTGGACCCTCTACATCAGTACCGGTAGATTTTCACTGAGTTCTGGAAGCTAAATCCCCCAACCTTCAAGGGGGAAGAGGATCTTATGGGGGCAGAGGACTGGATACAGCAGATTGAGAAGGCCTTTGACACTATCCGCCCACAAGAGGACCGATGCCCTTCACGACATACCAGCTGACTAGTACGACATACCGCTGGTGCATGTCCGTACGTGAGCAGGAGGGCACTTGAGTTGTGTCCTGGGGTTGCTTCCTTGAGCTCTTCAGTGACTAGTACTACCCTAGGACCTGGTAGGATCAGAGGAGGTTCGAGTTCCACAACCTGAGGTAGGGTTCAATGACTATTAGCAAGTATCGGACTCGTTTCATCGAGCTCTCATGCTTCGAGCTGACTTCAGTAGCCTCTGAAGATGGCAAGCGTTGGAAGTTCATTTAGGGACTTCAATCGGAGATACGGAAGTATGTGAATCGCTTCCGTTGGACACTTTCACCCACGTAGTTGACACAGCCATGAAGTATGAGCAGGGTGACTTTGAGACCCGCAGGGGTTTCAGTGGAGGATCAGGGCAGTGGTTGGAGTTTTAGAACCGTTTCCAGAAGAGGAGGGACCAGAGGTACCAACCATACAGGGCTCCACCATCTATACCTCGGGCTCCCAGCGGCAGGCACCGACCTCAGCCTCAAGATACACTCAGCACTGTCCTGCTACCCCGACACAAACTCAGGGTACTATAGGATGAGCACAATTAGGACCAAAGCAACGATCTTGCTACAAGTATGGCCAATAGGACCACGTTAGGAAGGACTGCCCAGCCAAAACAAGGACCCAAGGTGAGATGTCATTTGGCCAAAATGAAGGAGCAACTCGGACTTAGTAGATCCATGGCGAAGGTTCCCAACGGTTCCAAGGAGATGTGGCTACCCCGGGATAGAGGTCTACTCAGAGTGTGGCCGATTCTTCACCACCTTTGCTGGTAGGACGAGTATATGCACTATCTTCGTGGGATGCACAGGCCTTGCCATCTGTGGTGGCAGGTATGGTGTCGATTTACCAGTGATTGGTTTTTATGTTTGATTTGGCGCATCCCATTCTTTTATATCACCTGAGTTTGCTGCAAAAATAAAGAAACAACCAATACTACTAGATGAGCTATTGGTCACCAAGGGTCCTACAGGGCAGTTGTGGGTAGCTGAGATAGTATTCAGAGATTGTGAGGTGGACACCGGGGGTTACACTGTGCTAGTCAACTTGATGGAAATTGAGATGGAGGATTTTGATGCCATTCTTGGTATGGACTGGTTGTCAAAGCACCATGCTTCAGTCGATTGTTACGAGAAGAGGGTTACCTTCTCGATTCTAAGAGCACCACAATTTGAGTTTTACGATAGAACTGAGAATAGACCAGTCAGGTGTATCACAGCCTTGTAGGTAGCCAAATTATTGAGGGGGGGTACAGCGGATACTTCGCCTACATATATGCTGCCCCAGTAGAGAAGCTGGAGTTGAGGGGGGTGCCTGTCATGTCAGATGTGTTCTTAGAGGACTGATGAGTCCATTTTAATAGATTATTGTTACACCTAAGTTAACTTTATTCTTACCTTTTATGTTTGTTAATAACTACATTAGGTCATAGAATGATTGCATGCATTATTACTTAAGTTTACATATATTCTATTGCATTCTATAACTTATTATGTATATAAATAATTATTTTATATTTCATTATTGTAGGAATAACTTATGTTATATTTCAACATGCCACTCTCTCATGCAAGTCACGCACACAGCGCACCCTATCCATCTCCTCCACTTGATCCACTCCATCAGGCTATTTTAAGAGTTAACAAGTAACTGGGAAAATGGGAGAGGAACAATTTTGAGAAGAAACCAGGGGCTTTTGAAAAGATTCCCCCCTCCCCCCCCTCCCCCCCCCCCCACCATGGGGATCTTTCGACTCTCGCCAACCTCAACAAATCGGCCACCCAACTCTCCGAATAGCTAACGGCGGCCAATTTTAGTAAGGGATTTAAAATCCCTTGAATTGCACCGGGGAAGAAGAATAGATGGGAGGAAATAAAAGTCGCATGGGATAATTAATTCTCTCTCTCTCGGAGCAAGGGAGATCATCTGGAACCGCACCACTGTGGACCCTACGCACACTGTGAGGAGAACCTGCACTGTGGCCCTATCAACCCTCGCCAGCCATGCCAAGTGCGCCTCTCCAAGTGTTGCAGCAATAGAGCAACCTAGCGCTGGCCCCTCTCAACCCTCACTGGTCATGCTTGCGTGCAACCGTGCCCACGCGTAGCAGTGCTCGCATGCAACTGCTCCCTTGTGCGCGTAACCCTCGCCAGCTATGCCAGGCGCGTACATTGCATGCAGATGCTCACGTGCCATGGCCTCTTCGTCTTCTTCTTCCTCTGCTTCTCTCAAACCACCTGCAAACAACCAAAAGAACCCACCATAGCAACCCCGCCCCCATGCAACCCTCGTCGGCCATGCTTGCGTGCAACCACGCCCACGCACAGCCACGCCCGCACACAGTAGCGCTCGCGCGCAATCGTGCAATTGTGCGCGCACAGCAGACCATGCGCAGCAACCACCCAAGGCAGCTGCAGTCCTTGCCGCTCCTCTCCGCTGCCACCTACTGTCCAGCCAGCCACCACCAGCCATCTCCTGCCTCACTGTCATCGTCTACGAGATCCTCTCCTCCGGTGGAACTCCTCCCGAGCAAACCGCCGGCGACGCCTCCTCCAACGTGCGGTGAAGAGAGAGGAAGTTTCCTCTATTTTTGGAGGAATTAAAATTTACATTTCTTGCCATTGTCACTTTAATATTGGGATTATTTTATTCAGGCAAAATTGCAAGGGTGCACTTACAATTTCGTGAATTTGCTTAACTTGCGTTATGTGCATCATTTAACATTGAAATTTAATTCAGATTTGCATACAATTCAAACTTACATGATATGCTACTACACATTCATCATATACATACTTTTGGGAGCTTGATTTCTGACGTAAAATTTACATAAATAGTCCATAACTTCTCATGAAATTGCAAGTTTCATTTAGAGTAGCATATTCATCGAATTGATTTCGTGAAGGTGTCTGCGATCATTATAACTCTCTACTCGTGAATTTATTGGATCTATTCCTCCCTATGGATACGACATCGTTTTCGTGGTTTAAATTGATATCTATTTTAATCTTTGATTGAGAGATTTCTACCACATAAATTACAACGACATATTGATTGCGCACCAATCATAGGTCTTAATTGACCTAAATTAAGCTAAGACTTAGCATAAGTTAGGGTTATTCATGCATGCATACGCATTATCTGCATCTTTACTGCTTTCCTTTAGCTATGCATAAAATAATGTTATAATGTGTTGATTAACTGTATTATGTCGATTGCAGGCAATAAGCAGATCTGGAGCTGGATCTGGAGCAGGATCTGAAATAACGGGAGTTGTGGCAGAGCTGGAGCAGAAGGCCTAGTTTAGATGTATTCGATTATATTAAGTAGAAATAAAGCAGTAAAATGTGAAGAGCTTAGGTCCATCCTAGCCCTAGGATAGCCTAGAGACTTCCCCAAGCCTTAGCCACCCTTAGATTAGGTCACAACACCCTATGAAGCCCTAAAACCATAGTTCCAACCCTTCTCTGGATGCCCAGATAAGTTTTAAGACGTCCAGGACCCTTAGCCAACTACCGCACACTTCAAACCCACTTTTGCAGTGTTATTGGACGTCCAGACACTTTGCCAGACGTCCAATTTCTGCAGAATACCCAAAATAGAACCCGAAATCCTTCCTGACTCTGATTGGACGTCCAGACAACAAGTCTGGACTTCTGATTTTTGAGTATAAGAAGTTTGATTCTATAATTAGACGTCTGATACTGCTCTCCAATTCCTGTTTTGAGATTTAAGCCTTGATCTTGAATCTCTAGGTCCCTAAACCCAATTCCAACCCCATAGGAACCTAAATTAAGATGTCCTAACCCTAGTACACCACCTCTAGACCTCCCTAAGAACTTAATTAGGTCCTCACTAAACCTAATTGACTTGGATCTTAGTCAATTCCATCAGCCTATTCAATTGGACTCATTGAGTCCAATTGAGCCCTGATCTCAGCACACACTGTCCAATTGGACTCAGTGAGAGTCCAATTGACCTAGACCTGACTTAATTAAGTTGTTTTACTCTAAATTAAGTTTCCACACACCTAATTAAACTTGTATTAAGTTTAATTGCACTTTACCTTAGTGAATTAGGGTTTATAACCCTAATTTGAGACCTACCTTGACCTAAACCCACTAGAACCCAACCTAATCAACCTAGCCACCTAAGTTTTGACCCACACACACCCACACACACCATCCACACGAAAATATCTAGCCTAGAGTTCTCTAGAACTCTCTACCATGTGTGGTTGCCTTGGTTGCCAAAAATAGCAACCAAGAGCCATTCAATTTTTAGATCCACATTTGGTGGATCTAAAAACCACCATCCACCCTCTCTCTCTCACTCTCCCACGAGCTCCCACCATAGGCCTTCTAGAGAATTCCATAATTCTCTAGAGAGCTTCCATTGGGTCTATAAAAAGACCCCATGGGTGGCCATTTGCACCCATTCACTCCCTTGGCAATTGCTCTCCATTGGTGCCATTCACGCCACCTCCACTTAGCCACTCGCTCCACCTCCACGAGCTCACTACCACCACCATGGAGGACACCATGCCGGGATGCTGGATCAACCCTTCCTCTCTCCAAGGGTCGACCTAAGCTACATTGGTCGCCCCTCATTCTCTTCTCGACCACTCTAAGGCCATCTGGGACCATCCCTGAATGCCCTCTATTCTTCTAGCTCTAGATCATTCTCTTCATAATTTTTATTGCTTTCATTTACTGCTTAGTAGAGTAGTCTTACTTCTCCCCTAATAATGCATGCGAAATCCCCCCGCTGATTCTTGTATGCAATCGTTTTCTAGTAGTTAGATTTAATTTTAGATTTAATTTTAAGCATTCATGTATAAGCTTTCCTCTAGATTTCCTTGTGCAACAACTCTCCCATGATGAATGAAATTTCATTATATATATATATATCTCTTATGTGTTTGAAATCAACTTGAGCTGAATGATTATCATATTTGAGTGATTTAAGTGCCTGCTCTTTAACCGCCTATATATTACACACAAGAATGTCGTTTAAATAAAGTAGAGCGGCTTTAAGATCGATTTCAAAAACAAAAACAACACCTCCCAGAGACGAATGACCGGGACTCAAGTCTCGTTATCTTTAAAAATCAAATCTTTGACGAACGTTTTTGCATGACTATACTACGATTTTCGACGACTTTCAAATGCGCGAAAACGGCTCCCGTCACATATCATTCTATTATTTTCTTAATCAAGCGAAATACTCTCCATCAAATTGCACCGTTCCCGAGGAGGCAACAGACGCAATAGATTCACTTTATTATTTCTGAGTATTCTAAGTTGTACAATTATCTCATCATTCTTTATCTTTTTGCGCAAGGAATCTGATGGGGCAACTAGCACAGCAAAGTGGCAACATCAAGCTTGAGCGATGCCCACACGAGGAGAAGATGCAGGAGACTTGGATCTCGCTTTCACAAGAGATTCTCCTTCGGCACAAATTTTATTTCTGTCTTCTCGCCCTTGTAGTAATTGGGGCTGAATTTTTGGGGGTCTGTCCCCACATTCTTTAGCTACTAGGGTTTACATTTTTCTACATGCGTGATTCATATTTCTGCTTACTTGCCTTTAAAACAAACAAAAGAAAATATCGAGCTGCCTGTTTAGGAGTTGCATGCCCTTAGGTGCGTGCATTTAGGGGTGATTGAGCAGCACATTAGATCTCATTGTTGCATTACGAGCATATTGGCACGAAGATTGCTGGAGACAGGTACACCTTTCTAACTTTTGCATCTAGCTCTTGTTCATGCATTTGCATTCGGATTAAAATTCAAAGACCACCAAGTTGATTGAATTTACTAATTCAGTGGTCGCCTAACTGAAAGTGGGTCTGATAATCAGATTCGACCTTAAAATCAAATCACACTTGATCTGATTCAAAGGGACTTGTCTGTGTTTTCAAAAAAAAAAAAAAAAGAGATTTGCGGTGTGATGCACACTTCTGACACTGAGCATGCACATTAGGCACCGCACTAAGGCTCGATCCCTTAAGGCTATAGGCATCGATCTCTTTATCGGTGCAGACCCTCCTATCATGCTTTGTGGTGGTGGTACTATCTTTTGACCAAGTGTTTTGGTACTTCACGGAGGGGGACACCTCTTAAAGGAACAAAAGGGTAGTTAAGGGGCACCACATATGCATCGCCTCAAAGGAAGGGTTCGCCCTACTTGCATCCCTTTGTTCATCCTTTGAGTAACTTCTCACTTGATCACCTGGGAGTATCATCTAAGCAAAGTATAGGTCCTAGGGCACTCAAAGGTTGAATTAGGTCACGTAATTGCAGTGAATAACTTGTTTGGACATCTATATCAACCAATTCTCTACCTCTGCAACAAAGAAGGTTAAGATCTCTAGTTATCACCCCTCTTATACCACTTACGTGGGAACGGAGGGATAAGCCTTGACCTTCTGACCTATCTTTGGAGTGGAGGCTTCACTTACTCAATCAACAAGAACTTGAATTATGATTGATATTATATGCTTGGTAGACACTCTCTTGAGGGTAGTTTAGTGTTTGATCCTGAGCCCGAAAAAATTCTTAGGAGAGCTCACCAAGGAGAGAAAAGAGAAGGCATAGCTGATCAAGGAGAAAATCAACAAAGGACCCTGAGGGACTATTTTATTCCAACAAACCAACCCACACAAGCATTGAGATGACCGACAGGGGATAATCCATATGAGATCAAGAGCAGTACCATATCTTTGTTTCCCTCCTTTTATGGTACTAATAAGGAGGACCCCTACCGGCATTTGGAGGAATTCACCGAGGTCTATTCCACGGTGAAGCTCCAGGGCTTTACTGATGAAGCCCTGATGAGGACTCTATTTCCATTTTCCCTAAAGGATAAGGCTAAGTACTGGTATCATACCCTCGATGTAAGGGTAAATGATTAGGCCACCCTTAAGGGAGAATTTTTGAAAAAGTATTTTCCTATGAGTAAGACCAACCATTGCAGAAGAGAGATTATAGTTTTACTCAACAGGAAGGGGAGCAATTTCATGAGACTTGGGAGCGCTTTAATGACCTTCTTAGGTTATGCCCCCACCATTAGGTGCCAAGATGGCAGTTGGTCGAAAGGTTCTATAATGGATTATCTGAAAGGCATAGGCAAACCATCGATGTAGCTTGTGCAGGAACCTTCATGACAAGAACTGAGGATGAATCTTGGGCATTATTTGAAACATTAAGCGACAACTCCATACATTTGTCCTCTGCCTCTCAAGAAAGAAAACCATCAATCTTGCAGAGGAAGATAAAGGCCCATGAAGCTGGGGCTTCTCAGGATTTGGCTTATCAGATTCAATTATTGAATAAAAATTTTGATAGGCTTTTAGCAAACCCTGGCATGAACCCACAAGGAGCCTCTATTTTTCAGGCTTCAACAGAATGCTCCATTTCCCAAAGCACAATGCACGCCACTGTGGAGTGCCACCAGGAAAATCAATTCCCTGAGTTGATTCAGGCTGACTTGAATGTGGCCCAAGGTTTCCGCCCACCTCCTCACAATAACCCTTATTCCAATACCTATAATCTGAGGTGGCAGAACCATCCAAATTTCTCTTGGAAGTAAGGTGATGCTTCTAACTCAGGGAATACAAGAACCTTACCTCCCCAACCCATATACCAGCCTTCTTATGAAAACCCTCCTCAGAATAAGCCCTTTAAGATGGATGAACTTAAGGCCATGATGAAAGCGATACAAGAGCATCAAAATATGGTCATCCAATCTTAGAATAAGATGATTACTGATATGCAATCCCAAATTGGTCATCTTACTGAGGCAGTTAGGCAACGTGATCTGGGGAAGCTGCCTAGCTCTTCTGAGGAGAACCCTAAGGGCAAGGGGGTCGTATTCAGGGAGCACGCCCAAGTTGTGACCATGCCGAGGAGTGGAAAGAAGATTGACAAGCCTGATAACACTCCTATGGTTAAGTCTCAGAATTCCCCTTCTACACCTGACCTGACTTTCATCTCCACAGAGGAAGAGCCACACTGCTCTCCTCGCTTGAAATCACCCATAATGAAGATGTCATCCTTCCACCACCCCTCTCCCGCCATGACGACCCCTCTACCCAGAAGCCGAGGGTGCACTATCCAAAGTGCCTATCTGCTCCTGGGAAATCTTCTATTGGCTCGCCTGGTAGGACGGAGGAGATTATGGACACTTTTAGGCAAGTCCAGATCAATTTGCCTCTGTTGGAAGCTATCAAATAGATCACGTCCTACGCCATGTTTCTGAAGGACCTGTGCACCCAAAAGTGCCGATCTATGAAATAGGTCCAAACCAAGGTCATCCTGCCTGACCATGTTAGCTCAGTTCTCCAACATGGAACACCCCCCAAAATGAAAGACCCAGGGGCCCCGCATATTTCAGTGGTTATAGGTAACCAACACATTGACGAGACTCTACTTGATTTGGGTGAGGGGGTGAACATTTTACCGAACTTTGTCTACGACCTTTTGGGAGGAGGCAAGTTAAAGCCTAGTCCAGTCATCCTCCAGGTCACAGACAGATCACTTAAGACACCATGGGGATTGCTGGAAGATGTCCTTGTGAGAGTGGAGGACTTCTTCTTCCTTGTTGACTTTCCGGTACTAGATATTGACCCATCTAATAAGCCCACAAAGCCATCCATTGTTTTGGGATGCCCCTTCTTAGCCACAGCCAACACCTCTATCAATTGTAGATCTGGGGCACTTAAAATGGGATTTGGGAACAAGATCCGATTGAATGTTTTTGATACTTACAAGCAATCCGAATTTGAAGATTGTTCTCAGATTGAGGTCGTTGATGAAATAATTGAAGAGACTACTCCAGCACTCCTATGTAGAGATCCCCTTCAAAAGGTCATATCTAAGGACCATCCTCTGATTATTAAAGAAGCTGAAAGGGAAATACCCGAATTAGAAGAGTTGCTGGGGATACATACAGAGTCTCTATCCCCACCCTGGACCGTGTAGGTAGATCCACTACCTGAGGTAGGGACATCTCAACTTAAATCCTCAATCTAAAAAGCTCCTGAATTGGAGTTTAAACCCCTCCCGAGCACATTGAAATATGCTTTCCTTGGCCCTAATGACACACTCTCCATTATTATCTCATCTGCATTATCTAAATCGTAGGAGGGAGCTCTGCTTCAGTGTTTACAAAGGCACAAGGAAGCAATTGCCTGGTCAATTGCTGATACTAAGGGTGTTGATCCCTCTCTTTGCATGCATCATATATACACGGACGAGTACGTGAAACCTTTCCAAGACATGCAGAGAAGGCTCAACCCCAATATGTGGGAGGTTGTTAAAAAAGAGATTTCGAAATGGTTGGATGCAAGGATTATCTATCCCATTTTATATAGTAAATGGGTTAATCCTATTCATGTAATACCCAAAAAGGTAGGAATCACTGTGGAAGAGAATGACTAAGGAGAGTTGGTGACTACTAAACCCTGAACTGGTTGGAGGGTCTGCATTGATTACTGCCATTTGAACACAATTACCCAGAAAGACCATTTCCCCTTACCATTTATCGATCAAATTTTGGAATGACTAGTATCGAATAAGTACTTCTGTTTTCTTGATGGGTTCTCTGGGTATAATTAGATAGCCATTTTTCCTGACGATCAGGAGCGTACCACCTTCACGAGTCCGTATGGCACATTTGCGTTCCGCCGAATGCCATTCGAGTTATGTAATGCTCCTGCCACTTTCCAACGTTATATGATGGCTATCTTTTCTGATATGATCAATGAGTTTGTTGAAATTTTCATGGATGACTTCTCCATTTACGGCTCGTCATTTGACCTATGCCTTTTGCACCTTGATAAAGTCTTAACCCATTGCGAAGAGGCAAAGCTGGTGCTTAGTTGGGAGAAAAGCCACTTTATGGTCCAGCAAGGCATTGTGTTAGGGCATATAGTTTCCGAGAGAGGATTAGAAGTGGACACCGCAAAAATTGATTCCATCTCTAAGCTTCCATTGCCCGCCAATGTTCGTCAAGTTAGATCTTTCCTTGGCCATGCTGGATTTTATAGGCGCTTCATTAGAGATTTCATTAAAATCTCTAAGCCACTCTATGACCTGTTAGTGAAGGATGTCTCCTTTGATTTTGATGATAGATGTGGCGAGGCTTTCCAAGTCTTAAAAAAAGCCCTTATTACCGCACCGATTCCCCAAGCACCAGATTGGACCCTCCCATTTGAGCTAATGTGTGATGCTTCTGATTTTACAATGGGAGCGATCTTAGGTGAAAGGGTTGATGGCAAACCTCATGTGCTGCATTATGCCAACAAGGCCCTTACGAATCCTCAGCAAAACTACACGGTCACTAAAAAGGAACTTCTTGCTGTAGTATTTGCTTTGAAAAAGTTTCGATCTTATCTTTTGGGATCCAAGGTTGTGATGTTCACTGATCATTCTGCCTTAAAGCATCTTCTTGGTAAAAAGGGCACCAAACCTCGCCTAATTCGTTGGATTTTGCTACTCCAGGAGTTTGACCTGGAAATTAAAGATAAGAAAGGAGTTGAGAATGTGGTATCAGATCATCTGTCTAGGATCCCTATTGAGGCATCAAACCCTGCTGGAGGTATTCAAGAGACTTTCCCTGATGAGTCTCTGATGGCCATGGAGGCCAAAACTCCTTGGTTCGCTGACATAGTGAACTATCTAGTCACGGGCATTACCCCCAGTACTTGGGAAAAGTAGAAGCGAGATAGGTTTCTTACTAACGCTAAATTTTATCACTAGGAGGAACCCGAGCTTTTTAGAGTAGGCTCTAACCAGCTTTTCCGCCGTTGCATCTCTGATAAAGATCAAAGAAGTGTTCTGAGTTTCTGCCATGACCTCCATTGTGAGGGACATTTAGTGGGAAAAAGACTGCCCATAAGGTTCTTCAGTCTGACTTTTGGTGGCCCACATTATTCCGAGATGCACATATATATGTGGGCGCATGTCTATGTTGCCAGCAAATGGGAACCATTGGAAAAAGGGATGAGATGCCCCAGCAATCGATCCTCCCTGTTGAGATCTTTAATATTTGGGGCATCGACTTCATGGGTCCCTTTCCTGTGTCCTTCGGATATGAGTACATCCTTGTGGCTGTGAACTATGTATCGAAATGGATAGAAGCCATACCCACGCGAACCAACGACCATTCCGTGGTCTTGGGCTTTGTTAAGGCTAATATCATTTTTCAGTAAGGGTGCCCAAGGACGATCATAAGGGATGGAGGACCTCACTTCAAGAACGTACACTTCATAAGACTACTCCAAAATTCGGGAGTCAACCACAAGATAGCCACACCTTACTGGTTCCGATACGTTTCGTCAGGTTTTTAAAGGATGTCACGTTGTAGTATAGCCGACAAAACGTTCAAAACATTTAAAGATTTTTATTACTCGAAAATCGGAGTATCCGAGGTCGAACACAGGGAGCAATCTAAGTACTTTTAAAGACTTGAGAAAACAATTGATTCAATGAGAGAATTATAAAAATGAATTGCTAAAAAGAACAGAATTGGACGTCTGATTTCTGTATCAGACGTCTTAAAATGAAAGTCTTCTTCTTCTTTGGCTGTTCTTTCTCTTCTTCTTTTGCTGTTGCGTGCCTCTCTTCTTCTTCTTCTGCCTTGCCTCTTTCTATTTCCTCTGCAGTATCTTCTTCTTCTTTCTTTCTCTTGCTCTTCTTTCTCCTTCTCTTCTTCTGAGTCCTTCTGCTTCTTCTTTGGCGAGCCTTCTTCTTCTGAGTTCTCTTTTTCCTTTCTTCTCTTTTCTTCTGCACGACCTCTCTTCTTCTGCTTCTTCTCTACCTTGCCTTTTCCTCTGCTCAGCCTCTCTTCAGAGCTTCTTCCCTCTCCTTCCTGCAGCTAAGTACTTAGCCTTTCTCCATCGCGCTCTGTTCCTACACACAAGGCACAGCAAAACCTAACCCTTTCTCTACCCGCACGTATCTCTCTCTCTCTGCAAATCGCTCACAGGAAGCTCTCCCTGAGCTGGGTTAACGGGTCGGGATGCGTACCCAGGACCAGACGCATCGACGAGATATGGTGCGCGAGGTGTGCTCGGTGGTGTCAGGTCGGATCCCGCCAGGTCCGCGAGGTGAATCCGCGGACGAGGTGGGTGTGATGGGCGAGGGACCTCACCCCAGTGGATTCGGAGGCGATCAGCCGTATGCACAAAATCAATTTAAACCAGTGCGGCGCTTCGTGAACTTACGATGTGGGACTAATTGGTTGCTTCTCATCGCGCGCGCCTGCAGGAAGACCTCGGCCTTGCTTCTGCAGCTGCATCCTCGATTCCCTTCGCTTGCTAGCTAACTGCCCTTACACAACTCGTCTGCCTTCGCAGCAAATGAAATCCTGGAGCCCCGGAGCCTAGAGCTCGCTTGGGAGCTTCTCGAATCGTCGACAATGGCGGCCGGGGCAGTAGACCTGTCAAGCACTAAAAGGGCCTCTCGACCTAATCAAACCATCGGGAATCCTTCGCCGTGGCACGGCGAAGGTGGTGCGATGTGCAGCAGGCCACGGGACGGCCTAGACGTGCGTGCTTAGGTCGTCCTGTGGCCGGAGAGATGGGTGTGATCGGGGGTGAGTTGTGGAGGTGAAGAGTGGCAGTGGATGGGCGGAGGATGTTCCGTGTGATGAGGTGGAGCTTTTGCGACGGTCGGCGAGTCGTATGGAGTTGCGGAACGACGGGGGCGACTCGCCGGAGGTTGGCCGGAGGCGAGGAAGGTGATGGTGGACAGGCGTGGTCGTGGGGCAATCAAGTGAAATAGAGTAGGGAAAAGAAAGAGGGAAGGCTGGGGAGTAATTACAACCTACTTTCAGGGGCGAAGGGGGCCGGAGAGGCGGGCAGTCGTATCGACTGTCGCCGGAGAAGAAACACCCAGAGGGAGAGAGCGGCGACGAGGAAGTGGGCAGGGAGGCGTGCGCTTGGTGCGACGCGACACAGGAAGACGAGACGAAGCTGGCTCTGCTGCTGGTATGGCAGAGCGACGAGAAGGAGGAGTGGCTGCCGGAGCTTGTGGGTTTCCTGCCGGAGAGGGAAGAGAGGAAATTTTGAGGGATTCTCCGCCAAGACAAGCTTGCTTCAAGCGGCTGGTCCTGGGGTTTCTTTTAAAGGCGCCAGTAGAGTGGCAGATGCACGGAGGGTGAGCGAAGCTCTCACCGGAGGTCGCCGCAGGTACAGCACCAATACCTCTCGAGCGTTCGCACTAGAGGTATGCTGCGAAACAGGGCATGGGGAGCTGCTCAGGCGATAGGGGACTTCACAGGGAACCCCCCTTTCACATCAGAGAGCAGCTCCCTGGGGAAGCGAGGAGAAATCGTCCTCGAAACTTCGCCAGAGTATGGGTCTTCTGCTGCATTGGCAGAGGGACCGGAATGCAGAAAGTGACAACAAAAGTTGGGGGGGTTTTCGCAAGGGTTTTCAAAAGTTAGGGTCCAGAATGTAATTTGGTGGACTATTTTGCAAAGTAGGTCAAGATGACCTTCCCTTAGGTCCAAATTTTGGTATAAACCTAATTTGGACCTAAGGAATCCAATGGTGAAGTTGGATTTTAGGTTTGACCACGTTTGACTGGAAATTTTACGTAAAAACCTAATTTAGGTCAATTGATGAGCGAGGACCCTAATTTAGGTCAAACTAGGTTCCAAAGGCCAATTTAAATGTTCTAAACCCTAGGGAATATTTTTCCATGATTTTTAGAGGGTTTATTTTATTTTTATCCTAACCGTAACCTTGTTGAATTAAGTGGGTCTATTTTAGGGTTACCAAATGTCATTTAATTCCTAGATTGCACATGAACCCATTTCTGATTGATTCAACCCACTTTTTATCTTATTTAGACCATTTGACCTATGCTCTATCTCTGAGAAATTTCATTTATGTACTGCAATGGTAAAATTACAGTTTTAACCTTTATTTCATGTTTTCTTCTCAGAACACTTATTCCTCCAATTAAGCCCTCTTCTAAGTCATGTAGAAGCTTTTATTCTCTTTATTAGGTCAAAATGAGCTAGTTATGGCTCATGATGAGGCTCTCATCATACCCCCATGCCTAGCTTTTGCTAGTCCCTTAGCAAAATTTCAAGGTTTTAACTTCCATTCTAGACCCTGAGTGTCTGTCAACAATTATGATAAGTGCTTCTCCTTTTCTTCTGTGATTAGGTGGGAATGCCAACAATAGGACTAGAGGTACTCAAGTACCAACCAAAATCCGGACCCGACCCACTTTAGCCCCAGTCCTCCGCAAAGGTTTCTAAGGCCCACAGAAACTAACCTAGGGTTTGTTGGACTCCGCAGTTAAAGCACCCGTGCTTGAGACATTTTCAGCCTAGGTTCAGTTTGCAGTGCATTTTTGTAAGAGAGAGATAGAAGATTTATTTGTTTGGAGAGCTTTTCTCTCTCTTTTCTTTTTTATTTCTAGCTTCGGATTAGCTTCTTAACACAGTCTGTATCGGATTCCTCGTCCCCATCATCAATCCTCAAGGGTCCTTGGCCATCGAGATTTCGAGATAATCCCGCCCATGGCAACCCCCAGAACCCTAGCTTTCGAGATTTCGAGATAATCCTGCCCATGGCATTCCATGGCCAAATTCAGACCCTTGCGATCGACATTTCGTGATAGTGCCACCCATGGTATCTGAACCAGCAGAGTGCTTACATGCCCCCAGTAGGACATTTAAATAACCTAAGAGACAAGCACCGAGGAGACGATATGTTGTTACGCATCTTCGAGGGGAATTTCCTGCTTCTCTGCGTCGGGAACTCATCCAAATCAACTTGTGTTGATTGGCCACTCCTAATCTAGGTGACTTTTGCAGAACATTAAACGCTTTTGCGTGATTTGGATATTTATGCGCACTGAACCAAACTGTGTGTGAATTTGGGGTGCTTAGGTTACCGAATCCCGCAAACCAAAGGTCAGTTAACGAGGCTGAATACTTCCTAAGCCTTAGACCTAATACTTAAGCTTCGCATTTTCCCCAACCTCTTGAGGATTATCTAGATTTTAACGGATACCTAAATTTTTAAGCTAAAGAATCTAGCCCACGGGGCCTAAAATCAGCGTTCCCGCTAATCTCTTGTTATGTTACCTTAGCAGTTTTTCTCTTTTCTTGATCTGGTCTAGAACTTCCGTTAATCCCTTAATCTTTTACTAATGACTATTTTTTTCTTTTTCATTTTGTGCTCCTTTTTTGGCATTTTGCTCTTTTCCTCCTCTCATTTTGTATGACCCTGAATTGTTTCTCCCCTCCTTCAAGTCTTTTTTTTTTTTCAAAAAATTTTTAATTTTTATGGTGTTTTTGGCGAATGTGAATTTTTTGTTTAAAACCTTTTCTTACAAGTTTTGTACTTTCATACCCCCCCATGCCTAAGATTTGCAATGTCCTCATTGTGACTTAGGGGGTTTTTATTAAACTTAGTTCATGCATTAGGATAGGTGTGTGGTGAGTGAACGGGTCGAAATGACTTGTTGCGAAGGATTTCTAATCTCGGGTAGGGATACCTGAGGTGAAGTCGACTGTTCTAATGGATGAATCCTAATATGAATTCCGCATAGAAATGTCAGAAAAGGTTTTGGGTTTTTCAAAGAATGACGGGTTGCCTCCCGTTAGGCGCTGAGTTTTATGCCATCAGCTGGGCGCAATGAGCTCAAGAGGAATGGAGGGTAAAGGATGACTCAGCCAAATTTATATCGGTCCTGTCAATGAACGGTTTGAGTCTCTGACCGTTCACAATAAAGGGTTCGGAATCGTGGCTGAGTGAGCTGATTTCAATGGCTCCATTTCCAAAGATTTGTCGGACTAGGTAAGGTCCGACCCACTTAGATCGTAGCTTTCCTGGGAATAATTTGAGTCGGGCATCAAAGAGTAAAACCTTTTGACCAGGATGAAAGACCTTTCTAGAAATGTGTTTGTCGTGAAAAGCTTTAACCCGTTCTTTGTAAATTCGAGAGTTCTCATATGTGTCGTGGCATAATTCATCGATCTCACTTATTTGAAGTCTTCTGTGGGTTCCAACCTTAGAAAGATCTAGATTACAATTCCGTACTGCCCAATAGGCTTTATGATCCAATTCGATGGGGAGGTGACATGCCTTCCCGTACACTAGTCCGAAGGGAGACATTCCTAATTGGGTCTTGTGAGAGGTCCTATAGGCCCACAATGCTTCCGGAAGCCGAGAAGACCAATCTTTTCTGTCAGGTTGAACAGTAACCTGAAGGATTTTCTTGATTTCTCGGTTTGATAGCTCAACTAGACCATTAGTTTGGGGGTGGTAAGGAGTAGAGATTCGGTGTGACACCTCGTATTTGGTCATCAGTGACCTGAACTGAGCGTTTGTGAAATGGGTCCCTCCGTCGGAAATTATTGCTCGTGGAATCCTGAACCTTGAGAAAATGTTTTGATGAATGAATTTGATAACAACTTTATGATTGTTGGTTCGGGTCGGAATGGCTTCTATCCACTTGGACACGTAGTCAACTGCGAGTAAGATGTATTCGAAGCCATCCGAGATCGGGAAGGGTCCCATAAAATCAATCCCCCAAATATCAAAAATTTTGCATACCAAGATCTGCTGTAGAGGCATCATGTCTCGATGGCTCATGTTACCCAAAGTCTGGCAATGGGAACATGCCTTACAGTGATTGTATGCATCCTTGAAAATTGTGGGCCAGTAAAAGCCACACTGGAGGACTTTTGATGCAGTTTTATGTCCTGAGAAATGCCCACCGCATGCCTGGTCAAGGCAGAATGAGAGTATGTCGTTGATTTCTACTTCCACGACACACCGTCAAATTATTTGATCAGCACCAATGCGGAATAGATACAGGTCTTCCCATAGGTAATACTTGGCATTGGAATGGAATTTTTCCTTCTTGGCCTTTGGCCAATCGGACGGAATCTGATGTGATACCAGGTAATTTACTATATCTGCGAACCATGGAAGACCTGTACTGATAGCTAGGAGGTGCTCATCAGGAAAATGTTCTGTGATGGGTCCGAAAGGGTCAATTATTTCAGAAGGAAGACGGGACAAGTGATCAGCTACCACATTTTGCTTTCCCGCTTTGTCGCGAATCTCAAGGTCAAATTCTTGCAACAACAAGATCCATCGGATTAATTGAGGTTTCACGTCCTTCTTTGCAAGGAGATGCCTCACAGCTGTGTGATCCGAGTATATGATGACACGGGAACCCAGAAGGTATGATCTGAATTTTTCTAGGGCAAATACTACAGCTAGCAGCTCTTTCTCAGTAATCGTATAGTTACGCTGAGCCTCATCCAATGTTTTGCTGGCATAGTAAATGACCACAGGTTTCCCGTCAATTTTCTGCCCCAAAACTGCTCCTACAGCGAAGTCAGATGCATCGCACATGATCTCAAAGGGTTGAGACCAATCAGGGGACTGTAGGATCAGGGCTTGGGTGACTCGGTCACGTAGGATCTCAAATGCTTGAGTGCATTCCTTGGAAATTTCGAAAGGCACATCCTTGGAGAGTAGAGTGGTTAGGGGGTGCGCGATTTTTGAAAAATCAGGGATAAATCGACGGTAAAAACCGACGTGCCCCAAAAAAGATCGGATGTCCTTAATCAAGCTAGGCATAGGAAGCTTGGAAATCAGGTTAACCTTAGCTCGATCAACTTGGATGCCTTTCTCTGAGATTAAATGTCCCAGGACAATTCCCTCAGGCACCATAAAATGGCTCTTTTCCTAGGAAAGAACCAAATTCACATCGATGCACCGCTTGAGTATTTGGACCAAGTGTTGGAGGCAATCGTCAAATGATGCTCTAAAAACTGAAAAGTCATCCATGAAGACTTCCAGATAGTCACCTACCATATCTTAGAATATGGCAAGCATGCACCGCTAAAAAGTTGCAGGTGCATTGCAGAGACCGAAAGGCATTCTTCGAAACGCGTACGTCCCGAAGGGGTAGGTGAATGTGGTCTTTTCTTGGTCCTCTAGATGGATTGCCACCTGGTTGTAACCGGAGTACCCATCAAGAAAACAGAAGAACCTATTTCCCGCTAGTTTCTCGAGGATCTGATCAATAAACGGTAGTGGGAAATGATCCTTCTTCATGGAGGAATTGAGTCTTCTGTAATCAATGCAGACTCTCCACTAGTTAGTTATTCGGGTAGGAATGACTTCTCCGGCTTCAGTCGTGATGATGATAAGTCCTGCCTTTTTAGGCACCACCTGTATTGGACTCACCCAACAACTGTCGGAGATCGGGTAGATGATCCCTGCATCTAACCACTTTATGATCTCCTTTTTCACGCCCTCCTGTAGGTTAGGGTTTAGGCATCTTTGCATTTCTCTTGAAGGTCGTGCGCCTTCTTCTGTGTAGATTCGATGTGTGCAGTATGAAGGGCTTATACCAGTCAAATCATCGAGAGTCCATCCAATGGCTCTACGATGTTGCTGGAGAACAGTAATCAAATGGAGTTCCTGGTCAGGTGTGAGTCGAGAGTTGATAATCACAGGAAGCATCTGATTTGAATCCAAAAAGACGTACTTCAGGTGCTCAGGAAGGGGCTTGAGTTCCATGACAGGATTGTCAGCAGCAGCGGGTGGTTCAGGGTTTGTATCAGGAACAAGGGTTGGAGTCATAGGTGTGTCTAGATCATGTTCGCACTCCTTTGTTGGCGGGTTTTGATTTTCTAGTGGTTGATCAGGGATAATCAGGTTGTCCTCTGTGTGCAATTCCTCAACCACAGTTCTGATATCACAAATCTGCTCTATAACCCCGCAATTAATCCCTTGTTGGGCCTTAAAAATGTCAATCTCCAGGGTTTGATTCCCAAATTTTAACTCTATCTGGCCCTCTTCGTAGTTTATGTTAGCCCTAGCAGTGGCCAAAAAGGGTCTCCCTAATATGATTGGTGTGTCCCTTGGGTTCTTAGGTGCATCCATGTCCAGTACTATGAAGTCCACCGGGAAGTAGAAATCCCGTACCCTAATAATGACATCCTCGAGTGTTCCTTTAGGTGACTTGATGGATCGATCAGCTAACTGCAATGTCACCTCAGTTGGTTTGAGTTCAGATTCTTCAAGGTGGTCAAGGAGGGATGTAGGTATTAAATTTATGGAGGCACCTAGATCTAGTAAGGCTCTATCAAATTGGGTTTCACCAATTTTACAAGAAATCAGGGGAGTTCCTGGGTCTTTAGCCTTGGGTGGGAGTTTACTCAAGATGACAAGGCTGGCTTGCTCTGACAGTATGATCAGATTCCCATCCTTGGTTCGGGACTTACGTTTAGGCGTACATACATTTTTCAAGAATCTTGCATAAGCCGGTACGTGGCGAATTGCATCCATCAATGGAATGCTTATCTGAACCTGTTCGAAGAGCTTGACCAAATCCTCCTCAGGGGCCACGGGTTTGGTTATCCTTTTTCCTTTGGTCAAGGCTTCAGGAAATGGGATCTTAGTTGGTTCCTCTAGGATAGGTCCAGGTTCTTGATCTGGGACAATGGTATCTTGGATAACTATCCTAGGGTATTGGTTATTATCAGGCTTGGAGTGGTTCGGATAATGTGGGTCTTGGGTTGTTTTACCACTACGTGTTGTTACAGAATTTAATCTGGCCTGATTTTGGTTTGGGTTTGGTAAGAGGGGTGGCTGCTGCTGAAATCCCGCATAAGATGTCGAAGCTTCCATCCCGTCTGGCGATGGAGCAGCAGGGGCCTGATAAATCAAATGTGCATTGCCTAAATTTGGACTCATAACGCGCCTCTGGGTCGGCACGTTATTTGGGTTGGGCAGAGGTTGCAAAGGAAGGGTGCCAGGTTGGCGGGAATTTGCCATCTGGGCCAGTTGGTTGCGAACCTCTGTGATCTCATCCTTGTGCTGTTTTTGCATTGCCGCATTCGTCTTTTGAATGTCAGCCAGTGCTTGAAGGATAAGAGTTAGTCGATCCTGGTTTGGCCGGGATTGGTAGGTGGGATTGGGCTGAGGCTGAGGTGGCTAATATGGACGAGGGGCTTGTGGACGAGGTTGATATAGTGGTCTTTGAGTTTGAGAATTTCCCGTCCACTGAAAATTAGGATGATTTCGCCATCCAGGGTTGTAGGTATTGTAGAATGGATCATTCTAGATGGCGTTGAGGTCCTCGCAGATCTGAGGAACCTCAGGAAAGTTGGAATACGAGGGTTCAGAGTTCCCCCAACTAGAGTAGGATGGATCGGAGGTCATTCCGGTTTGAGAAGCAGACGGGCGTGGATATGGGTCCATCCGCTTGGCAGATTGGTGGTAAATGTTTTGCACAGTTTCCCTTGCCAGAGGAGGTCGTGCAAAAGAGTTTTTCCCATAGGTGGCTTGCTGCAAATGTCGAGTTAGCTCGTCCACCTTCTTCTCTATTATAGAAACCTTGTCCAACCGACTGACCATCAGTTCCAAGTTGACGGAAGCGGACAGGTCCTGCATCTCATGCGCCCCTCTCAGATTCGTCAATGTGCAGCCATTCGTCTTGTCGAATAAGCCCATGGAGTCATTATTTATGGAGTTCTCGCACATGTTTTCGAGAATCTCCCACACCATGTCCTCGTGTTGACCCATGATGTTTCCTCCGCACGTTGCATTGACGAATAAACAGATGTCTTCACGGAGTCCCTGGTAAAAAGATTGGACTTGTTCCCACTTAGGAACTCCGTGATGGGGGCACTTTCGCATGAGATCTAAGAATCAATCCCATGCTTCGTGAAGGGGTTCTCCCGGTTGTTGAGTGAAATGAGTGATCTGGTGGCGCAAGGCATTCGTCCGGCCAATGGAAAGAATTTTTTCAAAAATTCAGACTGATGTTCCTCCCATGTGTTGATCGGACAGGTCTGAGTTTGATACCAATGGGCGGCCTTGTCCAAGAGGGAGAACGGAAACATTTTCATGAGAAGGATATCCTGGTTTTGTGGATCTGACCCGAAGGTCTGGGCCAGATGCTTGAGTTTTTTAATGTGTTGGAATGGATCCTCAGAGTTAAGCCCATGAAACTTTGGTATGGCATGAATCATATTGGGCTTCAGTTCAGAATCAGGACCTCCAATTGGGATTCGGACTCGAGGTTCGATTGCCACCGCAGCGGGATTGTAGTGATCTCGCATCATAGGTCATTGCGGTGGGTTTACAAAGTTTTGAAAGAGATCATTTAGGCGTTGAAGTTGGTTCTCAAGGTTGTTCTCCTCTTGAATGCGTTGTGCCATGATGTTAGAAGGAGAACTCAGTTCTGAATCAGATGAAAGATTAATGTGGTGGGGTTGCTGCACAAACAAGGGCGTCGAGGCTTGGCCTCGACGAGAGTGAATTTCTAAAGGAGGCCTTAAGGGTGGTCTTAAGGACCTCCTACCGAACATGCACCGAAGGATGTGATGAGATTAGAAGGTGTTGGACCCAATCGAGACACCCAAAAATTGTTGGGTGACTATAGAGGTGCGGGGCAGATGGACCCCTTGATCAAAAGATCGGCCACCTGAGAATTACCTGAGCAGCCAGAGAGGGTGAGTCCCGCGAAGACCCCTACACGGTAGAGCGTCCCCACGGGTTATAGGGTTTCCCCCACCCAACCTCTCTTGTCACTGAGATTCCAGGTAGACCAGAATGGGGATCTTGACCTCTTAAGTCTACCAATTTTTACTTTAAGATCAAGGTGCTTAAGGTTCCACTTGAACTTTTAGGTATTTTGAGTGAAAAAGTGACCTAATTTTAAGGTTGGTTGACCCAAGGGATCAACTTCACCTATTGTTCCTTTGAGAGCTTTTGGGTCCTTTCTTTTAAGGTTCAAATGGATTTAAAAGCCTGATTTGCTTAGGGTTCCTCTTGTATAGATCTTTTCAAACAAGGTTTAGGCACACCTCTTTTTGGAGAAACTTTTTTCTTTTTTAAGAGAAGGTGTGTCTCTAAAAACCCTAGCTTTTCAATCCTTGAGTTGGCTCTAGTTGGTCCAATTTAGTTGCCTCAAAATTTAGTATCTAGGGCTCAATCAAGAAAGTTTTAGCCCTAGTTACCTTAGTTGGATGAGCAGTTAAAAATGTGTTGAAATGAAAAATTAGGCAACTTTGATGAATTACTAAGTATGAAACAGGTAGCCCTAAGTTGATTCTTCTTTTGTTCCTTTTCAGACTTTGAGGGAGTTAAGAGAGGGTTAATGAAGATTACCTGTTCCTTGGAGTGTCTGTTGTGCAGCTGCTCTTCTTTTCTCTGCTTTCCCTGAGATAAGCACAATAAAAGAGATGAATTAGATCAAATATTAGATCAAAAGTTATGATCAAAAGCTTTAAAAGTGCCCGTTGCTCCCAGGCAACGGCGCCAAAAATGGTTCGGATACGTTTCGTCGGGTTTTTAAAGGATGTCACGTTGTAGTATAGCCAACAAAACGTTCAAAACATTTAAAGATTTTTATTACTCGAAAACTGGAGTATCCGAGGTCGAACACAGGGAGCAATCTAACTACTTTTAAAGACTTGAGAAAACAATTGATTCAATGAGAGAATTATAAAAATGAATTGCTAAAAAGAATAGAATTGGACGTTTGATTTCTGTATCAGACATCTTAAAATGAAAGTCTTCTTCTTCTTTGGCTGTTCTTTCTCTTCTTCTTTTGTTGTTGCGTGCCTCTCTTCTTCTTCTTCTACCTTGCCTCTTTCTATTTCCTCTGCAGTATCTTCTTTCTCTTGCTCTTCTTTCTCCTTCTCTTCTTCTGAGTCCTTCTGCTTCTTCTTTGGCGAGCCTTCTTCTTCTGAGTTCTCTTTTTCCTTTCTTCTCTTTTCTTCTGCATGGCCTCTCTTCTTCTGCTTCTTCTCTGCCTTGCCTTTTCCTCTGCTCAGCCTCTCTTCAGAGCTTCTTCCTTCTCCTTCCTGCAGCTAAGTACTTAGCCTTTCTCCTTCGCGCTCTGTTCCTACACACAAGGCACAGCAAAACCTAACCCTTTCTCTACCCGCACATATCTCTCTCTCTCTGCAAACCGCTCACAGGAAGCTCTCCCTGAGCCGGGTTAACGGGTGGGCTTGCGTACCTGGGACCAGACGCACCTACGAGATATGGTGCGTGAGGTGTGCTCCGTGGTGTCGAGTCGGATCCTGCCAGGTCCGTGAGGTGAATCCGCGGATGAGGCAGGTGTGATGGGCGAGGGACCTCACCCCAGTGGATTCGGAGGCGATCAGCCGTATGCACAAAATCAATTTAAACCAGTGCGGCGCTCTGTGAACTTACGATGTGGGACTAATTGGTTGCTTCTCCTCGCGCGCACCTGCAGCAAGACCTCGGCCTTGCTTCCGCAGTTGCATCCTCGATTCCCTTCTCTTGCTAGCTAACTGCCTTCACACAACTCGCTCGCCTTCGCAGCAACTGAAATCCGAGAGCCCCGGAGCCAGGAGCTCGCTTGGGAGCTTCTCGAATCGTCGACAATGGCGGCCGGGGCAGCAGACCTGTCAAGCACTAAAAGGGCCTCATGGCCTAATCAAACCACCGCGAAACCTTCGCCGTGGCACGGTGAAGGTGGTGAGATGTGCAGCAGGCCGCGGGACGGCCTAGGCGTGCGTGCCTAAGTCGTCCTGTGGCCGGAGAGATGGGTGTGATCGGGGGAGTTGTGGAGGTGAAGAGTGGTAGTGGATGGGTGGAGGATGTTTCGTGTGATGAGGTGGAGCTTTTGCGACGGTCGGCGAGTCGTATGGAGTTGCAGAACGACGGGGGCGAGTCGCTAGAGATTGGCCGGAGGCGAGGAAGGTAATGGTGGACAGGCGTGGTTGTGGGGAAATCAAGTGAAATAGAGTGGGGAAAAGAAAGAGGGAAGGCTGGGGAGTAATTACAACCTACTTGCAGGGGTGAAGGGGGCCGGAGAGGCGGGCAGTCATATCGACTGTCGCCGGAGAAGAAACACCTAGAGGGAGAGAGCGGCGACGAGGAAGTGGGCAGGGAGGCGTGCGCTTGGTGCGACGCGACACGGGAAGACGAGACGAAGCTGGCTCTGCTGCTGGTATGGCAGAGCGACAAGAAGGAGGAGTGGCTGCTGGAGCTTGTGGGTTTCCTGCCGGAGAGGGAAGAGAGGAAATTTTGAGGGATTCTCCGCCAAGACAAGCTTGCTTCAAGCGGCTGGTCCTGGGGTTTCTTTTAAAGGCGCCAGCAGAGGGGCAGATGCATGGAGGGTGAGCGAAGCTCTCACCGGAGGTCGCCGCAGGTACAACACCCATACCTCTCGAGCGTTCGCACGAGAGGTATGGTGCGAAACAGGGCATGGGGAGCTGCTCATGCGATAGGGAACTTCACAGGGAACCCCCCTTTCACATCAGAGAACAGCTCCCTGGAGAAGCGAGGAGAAATCATCCTCGAAACTTCGCCAGAGTATGGGTCTTCTGCTGCATTGGCAGAGGGACCGGAATGCAGAAAGTGACAACAAAAGTTGGGGGGTTTTCGCAAGGGTTTTCAAAAGTTAGGGCCAGAATGTAATTGGGTGGACTATTTTGCAAAGTAGGTCAAGATGACCTTCCCTTAGGTCCAAATTTTGGTATAAACCTAATTTGGACCTAAGGAATCCAATGGTGAAGTTGGATTTTAGGTTTGACCACATTTGATTGGACATTTTGCGTAAAAACCCAATTTAGGTCAATTGATGAGCTAGGATCCTAATTTAGGTCAAACTAGGTTCCAAAGGCCAATTTGAATGTTCTAAGCCCTAGGGGATATTTTTCCATGACTTTTAGAGGGTTTATTTGATTTTTATCCTGGCCGAAACCTTGTTGAATTAAGCAGGTCTGTTTTAGGGTTACCAAATGTCATTTAATTCCTAGATTGCACATGAACTCATTCTGATTGATTCAACCCACTTTTTATCTTATTTAGACCATTTGACCGATGCTGTCTCTGAGAAATTTCGTTTATGTACTGCAATGGTAAAATTACAGCTTTAACCTTTATTTTATATTTTCTTCTCAGAACACTTATTCCTCTAATTAAGCCCTCTTCTAAGTCATGTAGGAGCTTTTATTCTCTTTATTAGGTCAAAATGAGTTAGTTATGGCTCATGATGAGGCTCTCATCGCTTACCATCCCCAAACGAGTGAACAAGTTGAAGTGTCTAATAGGGAGATTAAGCAAATTTTAGAAAAAACTGCTAGGCCCGATCGTAAGGATTTGTCTAAAAAACTAAATGATGCTCTTTGGGCCTACAGAACCGCGTATAAGACTCCTTTAGGTATGTCTCCATTCCGTCTTGTCTACAGAAAGGCATGTCATCTTCTCGTTGAAATCCAACATAAAGCCTATTGTGCTATTAAAAATGTTAACTTGAATCTGGATAAAGTGGGAAAGGCACGTATGTTAGAGTTAAGTGAGCTTGAGGAGCTTCGTAATGAAGCCTATGAAACTTCCCAAGCTTACAAGCAACGTACAAAGGTCTTCCATGATAAGCACATTATTAGAAAGACTATTGACCCCAACCAGTGGGTCTGGCTTTTCAATTCCAGACTTAAATTATTTCCAGGAAAGCTCAAGTCCCACTGGGATGAGCCTTACGTTGTTATCAATACTTTCCCTCATGGAGTTGTAGAAATTCGGAACCCTACTTCTGGTGTGAGCTTTAAGGTAAATGGCCAGCGACTTAAACCTTATATTACTCTTTCAGATGGCCAGATTTTGGATGCACTTCGACTTGAGGAACCTTAGCTCCTCCCACTCTCCTCCTCAGGTGATATTCTTCTATGTCTGCATTTTTCCAATGAGAACATTGTTAGTCTTAGGCATGGGGGGTATAACCTGAGAATGTTTATAGCATTTATAAATATTTGCATACATTTAGTCCCTAGCAAAACATCTTTGTCATGTAGGTGTCATTAAAGATTTTTCTTCTTAAATTATTTCTTAAGTTTAGAATCCAGTACATTTACTTCACTTGCACGTAGACTGGGTAATGGATCTTTGAAGAAAACCAATAAGCATTTTTAGTCTACTGAACCCCTAGATAGTTAATAGGGAATTAGGTATACTATCTTCTAGTAGATCCACCTCATATTTGTGAGAACAAAGTAGAGAGATTACTGGTGCGCTAAGTCTAGTCCAAGGACTCTTAAGTTTTGGACAATTAGATGATGATACCTCAGAGTTAGGCATAGTTTTCATTCTCTGTTCCTACGTGCGTACATTGTGTGAATTCCTAAGAGTCACCAAATACGGTAGATACATAGAGATTGAGTCTTAATAAAGCTATGACTATGGTGGATGGTTACGACTGCCCTTCATAGAGTCCTCGGCTGAAGGAGGGTAATAGTGTCAAAGGTCAGAAATATGCTTGTCCTATCCATTTCTTCCAGGTGCCGAGAGTAGGCACTTCTACCAAATAAGCTAGACAATATCCTCTTGACTATCATCATCCCTAATAATGCCTCATAAATAAAAAGTCTGTGTCATGTTATGTTGATTTATTAAAAAAAAGGCAAAAAAAGAGAAAAGAAACAATTATATTTAAAAAAAAAGAAGAAAAGAAAAAGAAAAGAGTCCAAGTTTATAGTTTTATTTTCGTGATGATGTTTCTGAGGCAACAAAAACACCCATCGTGATCCACCAAAAATGACCCATACCTACCTTTCAGTATTTTTGATCGCCTGAACACTGGCTAAGGACTCTAACTTAGTTGTAGAGTTATTAGGACTTTAGTTGAAGTGTGAATGCCATGTGAGGCCACCAAACGGTGAGTACATTTACTAAATCTGGTGAGATTTGTGATCTCAGAAAGAAAAGAAGAAAAAGAGTGAGCACAAAGGAATATCAAGAGAGTACAGTTATTTAGCCTCTCTCTAAGTTGACTTGTTTAATAGTCTAGAGATCTAGAGTCTGTAGTACTAGATTACATGTAGCACCAGATGAGTGTGTGCCACCAAATACAAATCCATTCAACTCGATATCTCCTACCTAAGCTAAAAAGCCAGGGTCAAATTACAGATTATCCTCTGCTTTATCCCCAAAGGAAATAGTTGTCTATCCCAATAGAAATATTTACTAAGGGTGAAGTATGAACTCCCAATGTGAATTGGCTTTTCACCTGGATCAGTTGTCTAGGATATTATCACTTCACAGTTGTATAGATCTCGAGATGTTTGAAATAAGGAAAGAAGAAATCTTCTAATTACTTATATTATTTTTCAATTTTGCTAGGGACTATTAAATCCTAGCCATGGGGGTATTTGATGAGTCCATTTTAATGGACTATTGTTACGCCTAAGTTAACTTTATTCTCACATTTTATGTTTGTTATTAACTACATTAGGTCATAAAATGATTGCATGCATCATTACTTAAGTTTGCATATATTCTATTACATTTTATAACTTATTATGTATATAAATAATTATTTTATATTTCATTATTGTAGGAATAACTTATGTTATATTTCAACGTGACACTTTCTCATGCGGGTCATGCACACAGCGTACCCTATCCATCTCCTCCACTTGATCCACTCCATCAGGCTATTTTAAGAGTTAACAAGTAACAGGGAATATGGGAGAGGAGGAGGAACAATTTTGCAAAGAAACCAGGGTCTTTTGAAGAGATCCCCCCCCCCCCCCCCCCCCCCCGGGGATCTTTTGGCTCTTGCCGGCTTCAACAAATCAGCCACCCAACTCTCCGAATGGCTAACGGTGGCCAATTTTAGTAAGGGATTTAAAATCCCTTGAATTGCACAGAGGAAGAAGAACGGAGGGGAGGAGATAAAAGTCGCATGGGATAATTAATTCTCTCTCTCTCGGGCAAGGGGGATCATCTGGAACCTCACCACTACGGACCCTGCGCACACCATGAGGAGAACCTACACTGTGGCCCTCTCAACCCTCGCCAGCCACGCCAAGCGCACCTCTCCAAGTGCTCCAGCAGTAAAGTAGCCTAGCGCCAGTCCCTCTCAACCCTGACTAGGCATGCTTACGTGCAACCGCACCTACGCGCAGCCGTGCCCGCACGCAGCAACGCTCGCGTGCAATCGCGTTCTTATGCACGCAACCCTCACCAGCCATGCCAGGTGTGCACATCGCATGCAGACGCCCATGCACCATGGCCTCTCCGTCTTCTTCTTCCTTTGCTTCTCTCAAACTGCCTGCAAACAACCAAAAGAACCCACCAGAGCAACCGCACCCCTGCTCAACCCTCGCCAGCCATGCTTGCGTGCAACCATGCCCACGCGCAGCCACGCCCACACGCAACAGCGCTCGTGCACAACTGCACCCTTGTGTGCACGCAGCAGACTGCACGTAGCAACCACCTGAGGCAGCTGCAATCCCTACCACTCCTCTCCGCCGCCACCTGCTGTCCAACTAGCCGTCACCGGCCATCTCCCGCCTCACCGTCATCATCTATGAGATCCTCTCCTCCGGTGGAACTCCTCTCAAGCAAACCACCGGAGATGCCTCTTCCAACGTGCGATGAAGAGAGAGGAAGTTTCCTCTGTTTTTGGAGGAATTAAAATTTACATTCCCTGCCATTGTCACTTTAATGTTGGAATTATTTTATTCAGGCGAAATTGCAAGGGTGCACTTACAATTTCGTGAATTTGCTTAACTTGTGTTATGTGCATCATTTAACATTGAAATTTAATTCAGATTTGCATGTAATTCAAACTTACATGATATGCCACTACACATGCATCATGTACATACTTTTGGGAGCTTGATTTCTAACATAAAATTTACATAAATAGTCCATAACTTCTCATGAAATTGCAAGTTCCATTTAGAGTAGCATATTCATCGAATTGAATTTGCGAAGGTGTCTGCGATCATTATAACTCTCTACTCGTGAATTTATTGGATCTATTCCTCCCTATGGATACGACATCCTTTTCGTGGTTTAAATTGATATCTATTTTAATCTTTGATTGAGAGATTTCCACCACATAAATTACAATGACATATCATTCTATTATTTTCTTAATCAAGCGAAATACTCTCCATCAAGGACCTTCTGGGACTTCCACCTGAGCGAGAGATTGAGTTTGAGATCTCTCTCATTCTTGGAACCAATCCAATATCGATTACCTTGTACTGGATGGCACTAGTAGAGTTGAAGGAGCTAAAGATGCAGCTTAAGGAACTCCTTGAGAAGGGTTTCATTCGGCCTAGTGCTTCACCCTAGGGGGCTTCGGTGTTGTTTGTGAAGAAGGATGGCACCTTACGGCTTTGAATTACTAGATTCAGTTGAATAAGGTGACCATCAAGAACAGATATCCTCTTTCGTGGATCAATGATTTGTTTGATCAGCTTCATGGGGCCATGGTATTTTCAAATATTGATTTGCGATCAGGTTACCACTAACTTATGATTAGAGAAGGGGATGTACCGAAGACTGCTTTCAGGATACGCTATGGCCACTATGAGTTCTTGGTGATTGATGCAAAGAATGGCATGATTTGTAAAAAGTGGGTTTTGAGTCGTAACACGCTATTTCACAATCACTTTTAAAATTTAAAAAACCTAAATAATGGGGTATCTAGGGTCATCCAAGGAGGCAAGTTTGCAAAATTCAACACTCACTTGAAAATGGGGAAATCAACTTTCTTTTTAAGTTTTTGGATATAAGATTTTTTTTTGTTTTGAAATAATGAGAAATCACAGAATTGTAAGCAGGAAATAGCTACACATAATTTTCTAAAGCTAACACCTACGTGACAGAAATAACCCCTCTTTAAGTTCACCCTAAGTACATGGAGACCTAGGGTAATTAGAGAGAGGGAGTGAGAAACAATAGTAAAGTGAAAGCAATCAAAAGATGCAACAAAATTTTAGAAAGGCAACTTTATAAATGGAGAAAATTTAGTTTACAGCAATGCTTGTAGAGGAATGCTTCTACTACAAAATGAGAGATAAAAGAAAATAGTAAAACAAAGATCCTCCTGGTGATGGTGGTGAAGAGGAGAGAGTCCTTACTCCAAGCTCAGCTGCTCCTGGGCTTGAAAAGGGTCTCTCCAACTCCTCCTTTGAAAAGCTCCTCCAAAGTGATGTCTTCCTTGGCAAGCCCTAAGGGGGTGCATGCCACCCTCAGGACCTCCTCCTAAGGTCTTCCTTACCTGGCTACTCCTCTGGCTAGTGGGGGCACAAGGGAGAAGGGAAGAGGGGAAGGAACCAAGGAGACAGAGTGTCCCCTTAATCTTCTTTTTTTCCTTCATTTGGTTGATTATAAGGTGGAGTAATGGTGGAATTAATGAAGCCAAAGGATGGAGATTAATGGTGGTAGGTAGAAGGTATATATAGGAGTGGTGATGGGGTGTAGGTGAGGTGTAGGTTTAGGATGGGCATATGAGGTTGGTTAGATGATCCTAGGGCTAGGATTATTTGGCTTCAAGGGAGAAGGTGTGTGGGTGGTAGTTATGTTGGTGGAGAGGCACCATTAATGGTGCCAACCAAAGGAGGGTTAAGGTGTTGGTGGTTGGTTTGGAGAGGGGAAGGTTTGGTTGAAGTTGTGAAGTGGGTGGAGGGTGGATATGTGGGTGTAAGTTGGCACCAACTTAGATATTGGTTAAGTGAGTTTTTGGCGCCAACTAGAAGAGGGTTAGGATGGGGTTTTTGGGTTAAGGGTTTGGTGCCAAAATGGGTGGTGGTGATGGTCTTATGGGGGTAGGTGTAAGGTGGAGATTATGGTGGATGTTGTCACCAATTTGTAGGGATGTGTGTAGGTTATATTGGCGCCAACATAGGGTGGTTAAGAGGTAGTTATGGTGTTGGAAGGGTACTTAGAGTTGGTGCCAACTTAGGTTTCTAGAAGGGGTGTAGGTGGATGGTTAGGATGTCTTGTAGGGGTAGGTGTATGGTGGTGATGGGAGGGTTTTTGGAGGGAAAAAATGGTGCCAAAACAAGGGTGGTTATGGGGGTTTTGGTGCCACCTTTTTGGTGGCTTTTGGAGGTGGTGATGGGGTGAAGGGTTGTGATGGTGGTGGTGCCAAGTTGGAGTAGGAGTAGGTGTAGGTGGTTAGCTTATTTGGTGGACTAGTTAGGTGGTGAGGTAAAGTTAGGTTGTAGGTGGTGGATGGCCATTAGGAGCTAAGGTGTAGCTAAGCTAGCTTAGCTAGTAGTTCAGTAGAGGAGGAGGTGGGATGGAGCTAGGGTTTAGGGAAGAGGTGATGGGAACACCATCATGAGCCCTAACTAGCTCATTTTGACCCAATGAAGTCAATAAATGCTCCTACATAACCAGTTGAAGGTCATAATTCATTGCATAACCATTCTGAGAGAAAAATAAGAAACTAGAGGTAAAACTACAATTTTACCAGCTTATCATAAATGCAGTATAACAACAAGTTTTCTCAAGGGTTGAATAAAGGTCAAATGGTCTTAATAAGATAACAAGTGGGTTGGATTAAACAGAAAAGGATTTATGTGCATTTTGATAATTAAATGACTTTTGAAACCCTAAAAATAGATCTACTTAATTAACCAAGGTTCTGGTCAGGATAAAATTCACTTAAATCCTCTAAAAATCATAAAAAAATATTCTCTAAGGTTTAGTACCTTAAATTTTACCATTAGAATCCATCTTGACCTAAAATGGCATCTTAGACAAATATTTGCCCTAATTTAGGATTTTGCATAAATTACCTAGCCAAATGTGGCCAAAACCAAAATCCAACTTCACCATTGGATTCCTTAAGTATAAATTAGGTTTGTACCAAAATTTGGACCCAAAATGAGTTTGCCTTGACCTAGTTTGCAAAAAGGTCTTGTTTGATTAAATTTCTATCCCTAACTTTCAAAAACCCTTGCATACAGCCCCCTATCTTCTTTGTCGTCTTCACAATTAGTCCCTCTACCATTATTGCAGAGGAAACCTTTCACAGGGAATATCTCCTTGATTGCTTGGAGAATCTCTTACAAAATTGGAAGGGAGATCCTCTGAGAAATTCACTCCAGTCTGAACCCACCTATGTGCTTTGATTCCCTCAAAATCTCTCATGCGAACGCATGAGAGATTTGAGTATCTTAATAGCTCCCAAGTCTGGTGACCTTCCAAGCTTGAGAAGCTTGCTTCCCAAGCCTTAATCGCCACTCAGATCCCTATTTAAAGAAGCCCAGATCCTCCTGACTTCTCCACGCTCGAATTCACCCGTGAATCCTCTCAAATTCCTCTCTTCCTCACGACCGAAGGCTCCTCGATGTCCAGCGATTCCTTCCACCCTTTCTCGTCATCCGACCGCCATACCTGTGGCAGATTCCTCCTCCTTGTTCTTCTCAGCATCTCGCCATACCGGCAGTCGCCACTTCCTCCTTCATCCTCGTCGTTCCCACCTCACCGGAGCCACCTTCATCACCAGCGTCGGCCACACCAGACCCGACGCCCTCACTGCCCCCCTTCGTCCATCAACTTCCTAGCTAAGTTCCCTTTCCATTCTACTTCATTTCCACACTTACTCCACTTCAAACAAACCGCTAACGCCCCTTCGCACCTCCATCTCCTCCATCTCCAGCCACCCCCTCCGACAAGGCCATCCCACCACCACAGGCCACCAAAACCCTCGCTGACAAGCTCACGACCATCACCACACCTCATTAATCACTTCCCCTCTCTTCATTTACTTCGCCATCCACCTAAGTCACCCCCCAAACACACCCACTCACATGCACATAGTTTGACCTAGGTACACACTCACAGTCACTCTCGCTCCACGCCACCACTCCCATCACATCCACCGTGCTTCGACGATACTCCCTAAGCGCTTTGAGGTGGCCAAAAGGTTGTTCTGTTGTTTTCAGGTTTAGACCTTATCCGCCATTGGCGAGCAAGCTCGAAGCTTGCTTAAGGTAGCTTCAGGTGCCCTATGCCCAGGCTAAAGTCCCAGGACGTGCAGAAGTACCTCGCGCACGGTCCCAGGTCTTCAATTGAAGTCACAAGCCTCAATAGCTGTTGCAATTGGAAGGAGATCCCTGCTGCAGATGCGCGAGAAAAGGGGTGCGCAGATAGTCCCACATTGGAAGCTTCTGAAGCGACACACCTGCATAAATTGAAAAAGTGCCATCAGCTGTTCACCTCAATTACCACGAGGTGAGGTCCCTCTCACCTTCACCAAGCATTCTCTGCAACACTCCCCCGCGAACCTGGCCTGACTCGACCAGACCTGCACTCCTCGTTGACCACCGCACACCAGTGAGCCTGGACTCGGGTACGCACCCAACCCGATAACCCGGATACCTGTGGCTCTGGGAGAGCGAATCCTAAGAGAGAAAAAGAGAGGAGAGTTGAGTGGGTAGGGGGAGGGTTTTGCTACAAGAACCTTTGGCTGACACTTAGCTGAATTCTGAGGAAGAAGAGAAGGCTCGCAGGGTTGAAGGCGGAAGGAAGAAGAAGAAGAAGAGGAGGAGGAGGCCAGAGTAGAAGTCAAAGAAGAAGAAAGCCAAAGGAAAAAGAAGAAAAAGAAGAAGGCTTGCAGAGGTCATAGCTGCGAAAGAAAAGAAGAAGAAGAAGCAGGGCTGAAGAAAAAGCTGAAGAGGAAAGGAGAAGATAGAGAAAGTAAACACAGCTGAAGCAGAGAAAAAGAGAAAGCAAAGACAGGAAGAATCATACAACTTTAAGTCGTCTGATTTACAAATCAGATGACAGAACTTAGCTCTCATTGCATATACATACATTGAGTTCCTTAGTGATATTGTAGGAGTATTTGGTGATCTAAATCACTATTTTACTCCCATATTTTTGCACATTGCTACTGATATTATTGCAATTTCTTTCAGTTTGAATTGTGATCTTGATTTCTAAAATCTCATATAGCTCCCTGTGTTCGACCTTGGAACTTTTTCGAGTAATAAAAATTGTATATGTTTGAACACTAGTTTGGCTATACTGCAACGCAATACTTTTTAAACATTGTCTTAGCGCGACACAACCATTTTGGCGTCGTTGCTGGGGAGCAACGGGCAATTTAGAATTCTCGATTGCAATTTCTAATACAGATTCTAACTTGCTATATCTCTTTTGCTGTGGTTGTTTCAGGGAGAAGATACCTTGAAGAAAGTCAGCTGCACATCAAACACGCCAAGGGCAGGTAAATTCTGATTACTCTCTCTCTTAAGTCCCTCATTCTGAAAAGGTTAAAAAGGGTAAAATCAATTAGGGCTTCTTGCTTTCCATTCTTAGATAATTCATCAAGTTGACTGATTTGATTTCAATAACAAAACCTGATTTGTGCACCCATTTAAGGTAACTAGGGCTTTTACATTCTTGTTTGAGCCCTAGATACCAAATTTGGCAAACTAAATTGGACAAAATTAGAGCCAAGTAAGGATTCCAAGTTAGGGTTTGAGAGACACACTTTCATAAGCAAGAATCAACTTTCCTAAATGATGTGTGCCTAAGCCTTGGTTGAATTGATCTATTCAAGCAAATCTTAAAAATCAGGCTCTTAATCTCACTTGAATCCTAAAAGAGGGACCTAAAACTTCTCAAAGGACAAATAGGTGAAATTGACCCACCTGGTTGGGTCAAAAAATATTTAAATTAGGTCACTTTTGCACTCAATACATCTTAAAGTTCAAGTGAAATCCTAAGCACCCTTGCTCTTAATTAAAACTGGTAGACTTAAGAGGTCAAGTCCCCATTCTGGTCTACCTGGAACATCAGTGACAAGAGAGGTCGGGTGGGGGAAACCCTATAACCCGTAGGGGTGCTCTACCGTGTAGGGGTCTTCGCGGGACTCTCCCTCTCTGGCTGCCCAGGTAATTCTCAGGTGGACGGCTTTCTGACTAAGGGGTATCATCCGCCCCGAACCTCTATAGTCATCCAAAAGTTTTTGGTGTCTTGATTGGGTCCATCACATTCTATTCTCATCCAGACCATCGGTGCATGTTTGGTAGGAGGTCCTTAAGACCATCCTTGAGGCCTCCTTTAGTCATTCACTCCCGTCGAGGCCAGACCTCAAATTTCATGTTTATGCAGCAACCCCATCACATAGACATCTCTTCTGATTTATCTGAACCTAATTCTCCTTCATCCATCATTATGGCACAACTCGCAGAGAAGAGAACAACCTCAAGAATCAACTTCAGCACCTTAATGATTTATTCTAAGCCTTTGTGAATCCATCGCAGCGTCCTATGATGCAAGATCATTACAATACCGTTGCAGTGGCGATCGAACCTCGAGTCCAAATCCCAGCTGGAGGTCCTGATACTGAACTCAAGCCTAATATGATTCATGCTATTCCAAAATTTCATGGGCTCAATTCCAAGGATCCTTTCTAGCACATTAAACAGCTCAAGCATCTAGCCCAAACCTTTGGGTCAGATGTCCAGAATCGGGATATTCTTCTCATGAAAATGTTCTCCTTCTCTCTCATGGACAAAGCAACTCACTGGTATCAGACTCAAATGCATCCAATCAACACATGGCTTGAACTACAATCTGAGTTTCTAAAAAAGTTCTTCCTAGTTGGTCGGACGAATTCTTTACAACACCAGATCACGCACTTCACACAGTTGCCTGGAGAACCACTTCACGAGGCATGGGATTGTTTCCTAAATCTCATGCGAAAGTGCTCCCATCACAGAGTTCCTAAATGGGAACAAGTCTAGCCTTTTTACCAAGGACTCCATGAAGACATCCGATTATTTGTCAATGAAACTTGCAGAGGAAATATCATGGGTCAACACGAAGACACTGTGTGGGAGATTCTCGAGAATATGTGAGAGAACTCCATTAATAATGACTCCATGGGCTTATTCGACCGGACGAATGCCCGCGCATCGAGGAATCCAAGGGGAGCACATGAGACGCAGGGCCTGTTCTCATCTGCCGACTTGGAATTGATGGCCAATTGTTTGGACAAGGTCTCTATTATTGAGAAAGTGGATGAGCTAACTCGACATCTGCAACGAGCCACCTCTGAGCAAAACCCGTTCGCACAGCCGCCCTCTGGGAGGGAAGCTGTGCATAACATCTACCACCAATCTTCTCAGGGGATGGACCTGTATCCACCCCCGTCTGACTCTAAGGTCGGAGGAAACTCCGATCCTACCTATTCTAGTTGGGGGAACTCTGAACCCTCGTATTCTGACTTTTTTGAGGTCCCTCAGACTTACGAGGACCTCACGCCATTTAGAATGACCCATGCTCTAATACTTATAACCTTGGATGGCGAAATCATCCTAGTTTCATGTGGGTGGGAAACAATCAGAATCAGAGACCACCATATCAGCCCCGTTAACAAGCTCCTCATCCATATCAGCTGCCTCAGCCACGGCCCAACCCCACCTATCAATCTAGGCCAACTCAGACAAATCAAATGACTCTCATCCTTCAAACTCTGGCTGACATTTAAAAGATGAATGTAGCTATGCAAAAATAACACAAAGACGAGATCACAGAGGTTCACAATCAACTCACCCAAATGGCAAATTCCCACCAACCTGGTACACTCCCTTCGCAACCTCTATCGAATTTGAATAACATGCCGAACCAGAGGTGCGTTATGAACCCAAATCCAGGCCAAGCCCACATGATTTATCAGGCCCCTTCTGCTCCATCACTCGATGGGATGGAAGCTTCGACATCATACCTGGGATTTCAACAGTAGCCACCTATTTTACCTACACCAAACTCGAACAAGGCAGGACTGAATTCAGTAACAACCCGTAGTGGCAAAGCAACAAAGGACCCACCTTACCCAAGCCACTTACAGCCTGGTAGTACTAATCCAAACCCTAGGATAGTCATCCAGGATACCCTTGTCCCAGATCAAGAACCTGGACCTATTCTAGAGGAACCATCTAAGGTTCCATTTCCCGAGGCCTTGACCAAGGGAAAGAGGACAACCAAACCTATGGCACCTGAAGAAGACCTAGTCAAGCTCTTTGAACAGGTCCATATAAACATCCCCTTGATGGATGTGATTCTCCATGTATCGGCATACGCATGATTTTTGAAAGACGTGTATACACCTAAGCGTAAGCCGCGAACCAAAAGTGGGAGCCCAATCGTATTGTCAGAGCAAGCCAGCTCTGTCATTTTGAGCAAACTCCCACCTAAGGCAAAAGACCCAGGTACTCCCCTGATTTCCTGTATAATTGGTGATATCTAATTTGATGGAGCTTTATTGGATCTAGGAGCCTCCATAAACCTAATACCTACATCCCTACTTGACCATCTTGAGGAATCAGAGCTCAAACCAACAGAGGTGACATTACAATTGGCAAATCGATCTATTAAGTCACTTAAAGGAGTTCTTGAGGATGTCGTTGTTAGGGTACGGGATTTCTATTTCCTGGTGGATTTCGTAGTCCTGGATATGGATGCTCCAGAAAATCTGAAAAATACACCGATCATACTAGGGAGACCCTCTCTGGCCACTGAGGAGGGCGAAATTGAACTGAAATTTGGAGACCACACTAAAGATCGACATCTTTAAGGCCCAACAAGGGATTAGTTGTGGAGTTATAGAACAAATATGTGATATCGAGGCTGTGGTTGACGATCAGTATATCGAGGATCAACCACAAGAGGATCAAAACTCGCAATTAGAGGAGTCCAAACTCAACCTAGACACACCCATAACTCCTTCCCTTACTCCTGACACCCACCCTAAACCACCTGCTGCTACTGATAACCCTATTTTAGACCTGAAGCCTCTTCCCGATCATTTGAAGTACGTCTTTTTGGGTTCCAATCAGACGTTTCCTGTGATTATCAACTCCAAACTCACACTTGATAAAGAATCCCGTCTGATTTTTGTTCTCCAGCAACATCGAAGAGCTATTGGATGGACACTCGATGATTTGACTGGCATTAGCCCCTCTTACTGCACACACCGCATCAATGCTGAAGAGGGCACACGACCTTCCCGTGAAATGTAGAGACGTCTGAATCCTAATCTGCAAGAGGTCATGTAAAAGGAGATCATTAAGTGGTTAGATGTTGGGATCATCTACCCGATCTTCGACAATCGGTGGGTGAGTCCAATCCAGGTTGTGCCTAAGAAGGCAGGACTCATCGTGATCACGATTGAGACCGAAGAAATCATATCGACCCGTGTGGCAAATTCGTGGAGAGTCTACATTGATTACAGAAGACTCAATACCTCCACAAAGAAGGATCATTTCCCACTACCATTTATCGATAGATCCTCAAAAAACTAGCGAGAAATAGATTCTTCTACCTTTTGGATGAGTACTCTGGTTATAACTAGGTGGCAATCCATCCAGAGGACCAAGAGAAGACCACTTTCACCTACCCCTTCAAGATGTACGCATTTCGAAGGATGCCTTTCGGTCTCTGCAATGCATCCACTACTTTTCAGCGGTGCATGCTTGCCATATTCTCAGATATGGTAGGTGATTATCTAGAAGTCTTCATGGATGACTTCGCAGTTTTTGGCGAATCATTTGACAATTGCCTCCTGCACTTGGTCTAGATCCTCAGGCGGTGCATTGACATGAATCTGGTTCTTTCTTGGGAAAAGAGCCACTTCATGGTGCCTGAAGGAATTGTCCTGGGACATCTCATCTCCGAAAAAGGCATCTAGGTCAATCGAGCCAAGGTGAATCTGATTTCCAAACTCCCTATGCCTAGCTCGGTCAGAGACATCCGATCTTTCCTGGGGCACGTTGGTTTTTACCGTCGATTCATTCCAGACTTCTCGAAAATCATGCGCCCCCTGACTAATTTGCTATCTATGTATGTCCCTTTTGAGGAGTGCACTCAAGCATTTGAGATCCTACATAATCGAGTCACCCAAGCTCCGATCCTACAGTCCCCTGATTGGTCTCAACCCTTTGAGATCATGTGCGATGCTTTTGATTTCGCTGTAGGAGAGGTACTTGGGCAGAAAATTGACGGGAAACCTGTGGTCATCTACTACGCTAGCAAGACACTTGATGAGGCTCAACGTAACTACACAGTTACTGAGAAAGAGCAGCGAGCCATAGTATTTGCCCTGGAAAAGTTTAGATCATATCTTTTGGGTTCCCGTGTTATCATTTACTCTGATCATACAGCTGTAAGACATCTCCTTGCGAAGAAGGACACGAAACCTCGACTAATCCGATGGATCTTGTTATTGCAAGAGTTTGACCTCGAGATTCGCGACAAGGCGGGAAAACAGAACGTGGTAGCTGATCACTTGTCCCTCCTTCCTTCTGACATTATTGATCCCTCCGGACCCATTACAGAGCATTTTCCCAATGAGCACCTCCTGACTATCAATATGGGGCTTCCATGGTTTGCTGATCTAGTAAACTACCTGCCATCACACCAGATCCCATCCGATTAGCCAAAGGCCAAGAAAGACAAATTGCTTTTAGATGCCAAGTACTACTTTTGGGAAGACCCGTATCTCTTCTGCATCGATGCTGATCAAATCATACGATGGTGTGTCCCGGAAGTGGAAATTCAGGGCATCTTGTCCTTCTACCATGACTAGGCATGTGGTGGACACTTCTCTGGTCATAAAACTGTAGCAAAAGTCCTCTAGTGCAGGTTCTATTGGCCCACAATTTTCAAAGATGCATACAATTATTATAAGGCATGCACTCATTGCCAGACCTTAGGAAACATGAGCCACCGTGATATGATGCCCTTACAGCCGATTCTTGTATGCGAAATCTTCGATGTCTGGGGGATTGATTTTATGGGACCCTTTCCTATTTCGGACATCTTCGAGTACATTCTGTTCGCTGTTGACTACGTGTCCAAATGGATCGAAGTCATTCCGACCTAAACCAATGATCATAAGGTGGTTATCAAATTTATTCATCAGAACATCTTTTCTCAGTTCAGGATTCCACATGTTATAATCTCTGATGGAGGGACCCATTTCACCAATGCTCAATTTAGGTCACTAATGACCAAATACGGGGTGTCACACCGAATCTCTACTCCTTATCACCCCCAAACCAACGGTCTAGCTGAGCTATCGAATCAGGAGATTAAGAAAATCCTTCAGGTCACTGTTCGACCTGACAGGAAAGACTAGTCATCCCGACTTCTGGAAGCTTTGTGGGCTTATAGGATCGCCCACAAAACCCAATTAGGTATGTCTCCCTTCAGATTAGTGTACGGGAAGGCATGTCACCTCCCCATCAAATTGGAGCACAAAGCTTATTGGGTAGTACGGAACTACAATCTCGATCTTTCTAAGGTAGGAACCCACAGAAAGCTTGAAATGAGCGAGATCGATGAATTACACCACGACGCGATGAGAACTCATGAGTTTACAAAGAGAAGGTTAAAGCCTTTCATGACAAGCACATATCCAGAAAGATCTTTTGCCATGGCCAAAAAGTCCTACTCTTTGATGCCAAACTCAAACTGTTTCCAGGAAAACTCAGATCAAAATCGATCGGACCTTACCTTATCCAACAAATCTTTGGAAATGGAGCTGTTGAAATCAGTCAACTCAACCACGATTCAGAACCTTTTATCGTGAACAGTCAGAGACTCAAACCGTTCATTGAACTTACTGATACAAATTTGGTTGAGACATCTTTTACCCTCTATTCTCCCTAAGCTCATTGTGCCTGGCTGATGGTGTAAAACTCAGCGCTTAACGGGAGGTAACTCATCATTTTGAAAAACCTGAAACCTTTTTTGACACATTCCTATGTTGAACTCATACTGCACTTTAGGGTTCATCCATTAGAACAACCGACTCCACCTCTGATACCCGTACCCGAGCTTGAAATCATCCGCAACAGTCATCTCAACCCATTCACCCACCCAACACCTATTCTAATGAATGATCTAAGCTGAACTCAAACCCACCTAATTTACAATGAGAACATTGCAAATCGTAGGCATGGGGGGGTATTAAAGTACAAAATGCCATGAAAATCATCTCACAACAAAGGGTTTCATAAAAAAAAATCACATATCCCAAAAATACCAAAAATATAAAAAAATTCTTGAAAAAGAACAAAAAAATGAGAGGAGAGAAAATTTTGAGGGCATATCAAATTTTGAGCAGAAAAAGGGGAGGAGATAAAAATGTCAAAAAGGAGCACAAGTTGAAAAGAAAAGAAAAACAGGTAGTCATTAGTAAGAAATTAAGGAATTGACTTAGTTCTAGACCATATCAAGAAAAATAAAATGAAAGACAAAAAGTGTTAATAAAACAGAGAAGAGATTAGTAGGAACGCTGATTTAGGCCTTTTAGGCTATGATCATAGGCTTAAAAATTCAAGTACCCGCTAAGATCTAGATAATCCCCAAGAGGTTGGGGAAAATGCGAAGCTTAAGTATTAGGTCTAAGGCTTAGGGAGTATTCGACCTTGTTAACTGACCTCTGGTTTGCAGGACTCGGTAATCTAAGCATCTCAATCCATACACAGTCTGGTTCATTGTGCTTAAGTATCAAAATCACACAAATGCATTTAAATTGTTCTAAAAAAGTCACCTAGATTAGGAGCGACTGATCAACACAAGTTGATTTGGATGAGTTCCCGACGCAGAGAGCCAGGAAACTCCCCTCGAAGATGCACAATAACATATCGTCTCCTCAGTGCTTATCTCCTAGGATATCTACATATCATACCGGGGGCATGTAAGCACCCTGTGCTGGTTCAGATGCCATAGGCGGCATTATCTCAAAATGTTGATTGCCAGGGTCTGGATTTAGCTACAGAACACCATGGGTGGGATTATCTCGAAAGTTAGAGTTCTAGGGGTTGCCATAGGCGGTGCTATCCCAAAGCATCGATTGCCAGGGACCCTTCGAGGATTGATGATGGGGACTAGGAATTCAATACAGATCATGTTGTGAAGCTAATTCGAAGCTAGAAATAAAAAGAAAAGAGAGAGAAAACTCTCCAAAAACAAAATTCTTCTGTCTCTCTCTAACAAAAAAAATGCACTGCAAACTGAACCAAGGCTAAAACATGTTATAAGCACGGGTGTTTTAATCGCGGAGTTCAACGAACCTTAGGATAGTTCCTGTGGGCCTTAGAAACCTTCACGGCAGACTGAGGCTAGAGCTGGTCTAGTTCGGATCTTGGTTGGTTATTGAGTACCACTAGGCCCACTATCGGCATTCTAACCTAATCTACAAAAGAAAGCACACATCACAGTTTTTGAGCATGAAAGGATCGTATGGTCTAGAATCAAAGTTAATACCTTGAAATTTTGCTAAGGGACTAGCAAAAGCTAGGCATTGGGGTATGATGGGAACACCATAATGAGCCCTAACGAGCTCATTTTGACCCAATGAAGTCAATAAATGCTCTTACATAACCAGCTGAAGGTCATAATTCATTACATAACCATTCTGAGAGAAAAATAAGAAATTAGGGGTAAAACTACAATTTTTTCAGCTTATCTTGAATGCAGTACAACCATAGGTTTCCTTAAGGGCTAAATAAAGGTCAAATGGTCTTAATAAGATAACAAGTGGGTTGGATCAGACAAAAAAGGGTTTGTGTGCGTTTTGATAATTAAATGACTTTTGAAACCCTAAAAATAGATCCACTTAATTAACCAAGATTCTGGTCAGGATAAAATTCACTTAAATCCTCTAAAAATCATAGAAAAATATTCTCTAGGGTTTAGTACCTTAAATTTGACCATTAGAATCCATCTTGACCTAAAATGGAGTCTCAGACAGATATTTACCCTAATTTAGATTTTTACATAAATTACCCAATCAATCGTGGTCAAAACCAAAATCCAACTTCACCATTAGATTCCTTAGGTCCAAATTAGGTTTTTACCAAAATTTGGACCCAAGATGAGTTTGCCTTGAGCTAGTTTGTAAAAAGGTCTTGTTTGATTAAATTTCTATCCCTAACTTTCAAAAATCCTTGCATACAGCCCCCTAGCTTCTTCATCATCTTCACAATTAGGTCCCTCTACCATTATCACGGAAGAAACCTACTCCAACGACCTTTGATAGGGAATATCTCCTTGATTGCCTGGAGAATCTCTTCCAAAATTGGAAGAGAGATCCTCTGAGAAATTCTCTCCAGTTTAAACCCATCTATGTGCTTTGATTCCCTCCCAATCTCTCATGTGAATGCATGAGAGATTTGGGTATCTTAACAACTCCCAAGTCCGGTGACCTTCCAAGCTTGGGAAGCTTGCTTCCCACACCCTAACCACCACTCAAATCCCTATTTAAAGAATCCCAGATCCTCCCGACTTCTCCATGCTCAAATTCAGCCGTGAATCCTCTCAAATTGCTCTTTCCCTCACGGGTGAAGGCTCCTTGACGTTCGGCGATCCCCTCTGCCCTTTCTCATCATCTGACTGCCAAACCTGCAGTGGATTCCTCCTCCTTGTTCTTCTCCTCGTCTAGCCGTACCAGCAGTCGCCACTTCCTCCTTCATCCTCACCGTTCCCACCTCATCGGAGCCGCTTTCATCTATAGCATCGACCACACCAGACCCGACGCCCTCACTACCCCCTTCGTCCATCAACTTCCTATCTAAGTCCCCTATCCTTTCTACTTTATTTCCGCACTTACTCCACTTCAAACCGACCACTGACACCCCTCCACACCTCCATCTCCTCCATCTCTGGCCACCCCCTCCGGCGAGGCCATCCCACCTCCACAGGCCACCAAAACCCTCGCCGACAAGCCCATGACTATCACCACACCTCACTAATCACTTCCCCTCTCTTCATTTACTTTTCCATCCACCCAAGTCACCCCCCGAACACACCTACTCACATGCACACAGTTTGACCTAGGTACGCACTCACAATCACTCTCACTCCACGCCACCACCCCCATCACATCCGCCATGCTTCGGCAATACTCCTTGAGCGCTTTGACATGGCTGAAAGTTTGTTTTGTTGTTTTCAGGTTCAGACCTTGTCCACCATTGGCGAGAAAGCTCGAAGCTTGCTTGAGGTAGCTTCAGGTGCCCTACACCCAAGCTAAAGTCCCAGCACGCGTGGAAGTACCTCGTGCATGGTCTTAGGCCTTCAATTGAAGTCGCAAGCCTCAACAGTTGCTGCAATTGGATGGAGATCCCTACTGCAAGCGCACGAGAAAAGGGTTGCGTGGATAGTACCACATCGAAAGCTTCTGAAGCCGCGCACACGCATAAATTGAAAAAATGCCATCAGCTGTTTGCCTCAATTACCACGGGGTGAGGTCCCTCTTACCTTCACCCGGCCTCATCCGCGACACTCCCCCGTGGACCTGGCCTGACCCGACCCAACCCGCACTCCTCGCTCACCACCGCACACCGGTGAGCTTGGACCCGGGTATGCGCCCGACCCAATAACCCGGATACCTGTGGCTCTGGGAGAGTGGATCCTAAGAGAGAAAAAGAGAGGAGAGTTGCGTGGGTAAGGGGAGGGTTTTGCTACAGGAACCTTCGGCTGACACTTAGCTGAATTCTGAGGTAGAAGAGAAGGCTCGCAGGGTTGAAGGCAAAAGGAAGAAGAAGAAGAACTGGAGGAGGAGGGCAAAGCAGAAGTTAAAGAAGAAGAAAGCCAAAGGCAAGAGAAGAAAAAGAAGAAGGCTTGGAGAGGTTGTAGCTGAGAAAGAAAAGAAGAAGAAACAAGGCTGAAGAAAAAGCTGAAGAGGAAAGGAGAAGATAGAGAAAGCAAACACAACTGAAGTAGAGAAAAAGAGAAAGTAAAGACAAGAAGAATCAAACAACTTTAAGTTGTCTGATTTACAAATCAGACAACAGACCTTAGCTCTCATTGCATATACATACATTGAGTTCCTTAGTGATATTGTAGGAGTATTAGGTGATCTAAATCACCATTTTACTCCCATATTTTTGCACATTGCTACTGATATTATTGCAATTTCTTTCAGTTTGAATTGTGATCTTGATTTATAAATCCCTTATAGCTCCCTGTGTTCAACCTCGAAACTTTTTCGAGTAATAAAAATTGTATATGTTTTGAATGCTAGTTCGGCTATACTGCAACGCAACACTTTTTAAACACCGACTTAACGCGACACAAATAAGAGGAGTTGAGGAAAAATTATCTGGAGCTGGAATGAAGCTACATTGGCATTGGAATGCTGAAGAGGCCTTCATGAAGAGTCAACTACTCAGCTTAGCTAGCTAGTTCTTATACTAGCAGCTAAGCTTGGGTAGTTGAGCTAAATTGAGCTTGTTTGAACCTAACTAAAGCTAGGTTGGGTTGGAACTGCATCTGATGGGATCTCCTAAGCTAGCATAGCTACTAGTTGACAAGTAGTAGTTAAGCTGGAGGGAGTTTAGCTACCATGAGCTGAGTGGAGCTGGGGAGAGTTGAATTTGAGCTGAGGTGGACTCTTGTCAACTTGGTTGAGCTAGCTAGAGCTCCCAGTGAACTGATTGAAGCTGAGATGAGCTAGATTCAACTAAGTTGAGCTGGATTTGAACTTACTTGAGCTAGGTTGAGCTAAGATGAGCTGCCCTGATGACGTGAGACGGACGCATTTGTCTAAATAGGTCATTGTAGCTGGCATTTGTAACGTTGATTTTAAATGTATAAACGGATGTGAGTCCGAGTGTCGAACATAGGGAGGCGTGAAATCAACTTTTTTTGTCACTTAGTTGTCATGGAAATGGCGGGTTTTGCTTGCGCACGAGAAAATGTGGAAGAGAAAAGAGAGTAAGAGAGAAAGAGAGAGAGAGAGAGTAGGGTTAGAATCTTTTGATCACAGCATTCATGCAAATCAAGATAGGAAAAACCCGGTAAAAAGAGAGAGACAATAGCTATATAAGAAACAACATCATTTAACATACAACTTGAGTTTTACAGATACAACAATAGCTAAATGCTTAAACAAAAGTAAAGTAAAGCTAGAGTAGAGGGAGAGAGAGAGAGGGGAGAAGGCGAGGCAGCCACGGCGGTGGAGGAGGGCTCTGTCGACGGCTCGTCAACTCTGGCGAGTACAAAGTGTGCTAAGGGAAGCTTGGAGTGGGGTAGAAGAATTGCAAGTGTATTTAATGCCTTTACATGGGTAGTTGGAGGGGGTTTATATAGGAAGATGGGGTTTCTAAATTAAGTAAGGGCTTTAGCGACGTCTAGGACGTCGCTAAAGCCACCCCAGAAATGTTGGTGAAGGCCCTGGCCTATCGGTCTTCCGCACGTGCCTGTTCTTACTCTCGCGCGATTCGTGTGCGCACCTTGAGGGCCGTCCGATCAAAGATCGGACGGTCGAGATTGCACATGGAGCGCGCTTGCAGATTGCTTGCTAAGATGCACACACCTGATCGCTTTCATCTGTGGACACCACGTAGTGCTATCTTCACCATCTGCGTGCTCATCGACGATCCAATTTCTCTCGCACATGCCTTTGCCTCGGATTCAATACACAATGCAATTCGATCCTGCATCGAATGCACAGGGAAGGAGCGTCGACTCCTGCATTGTGTTCCGCGGATGGTCGCGGAGAAGAATTTACGCTCAGCTGCTGCTGACTGTTGGATGAAGATCCAACAGTCGGATCTTCGTGCTGGGTCTCGGTGATGGTAGAGAGTGAGGGTGATGCGTGGCTCCCAGCCATCCGATCAAAGATCGAATGGCTTAGAGCATATCTCCGTGGTGTTGTGCGGTGAAGGCGTGCTGTGGGGGCCATTCTCGACCGTCTGATTGAAGATCGAACGGCTGAGATTCATCCTGCGGATGATGGAGGAAGAGGGGCGGTGGCTTGTACATGCTAATCTCACGTCACATGGTAGCTTTGTGTTCATTGATCATCAGATCAATGATCAAAACTTCTTGGGCTAGTTGCGGGAGCTCCGGAAGTCGGATTTGGTCGATTTTGAGTCAGTTGGACTCCGTTTGTCATTCTAAATCCATCCATGCGGTCCGATAGCTCATCTGAGGCCTGCTTTGACATGAACTTGTACAAATGGCCATTAACATTAATTTATAAGCAATCTCAATGTGCAATTCATGTAATGCTCCCATGCCCATTTATGATGTGTTATTTGTACATGTTACCCTTAAGATAAACCCCAATTGATAGAATTATCACCACAAAATGTAGAGTTATCATACCCCCGTGCTCATTCCTTGCTAGTCCCTAGCAAGGTTCATCCCAGCCATTATTTTCAGTCAAAATTCAGGAATTGATTACTTAGACATTTTGTTACTTGTCAACAGGAGGAAATATTCTAAGAGCCTGATCTACAAAGACTAAATAGCCTCCGGGTGTCTGCCAAAATATGAATCGTCTGAATCCTCGCTTTAAAGCATACATATATATTTTTTTCTTTTTCATCTCTTCTTATTTTTTTTGGATTTTTGGAGTTGAGAGTGTGTCGGTAACTTTTTACGGCTACCCAACCCACCCAAAACTCGAAAAAGACTCTAAGTGCTAAGCATCTTGGTGTGAAGATCGTGATAGACTCACTTAATGGTAATTCAGACAGACTTTGGGTTTCTATGCCTCTAGCTGACTGGAAAAGGAAGTGTTTTCCTGAAGGTGTATTTGTCTGATCGATAGCTTTCTCCCTACTTTTATTTTATTTGGGGTCTACACAAGGGTGTTTCCAGTGTATATCTTCTCGGATTGCTCTACTTCCTTGCTTTTTCCTTAAGTGTTTTGGATTTTTTTGTGCATTTAGTGAGTTGAGCTCTGGGTAACCAGCCAATGGGTTGCTACCCACGACCACTTGCCAGCCATACTCGTGCGGTGAAGTGTGGCTTATTTTGTTCTTTTTCTTCTTTCCCTTTTTTTTTTTGTAGGTGGCTTCCCTGATCTCAAATTTACCTAAAGGCAATAATAAGAGAAAAAAAAGTGGTCCTGTGGCTGGGCCCTGGACAACCAATTAATGGGTTGTTACCCACGACAACTTGCCAGCCAAACTGAAAGTTTCCCTACTAGGAGGGGTGACGTAATAAAATTGCGGAAATAAAATATATAAAGCGATCTCACAAAAATCAATCGCACAAGTACACAAGTAATTTTTAGGTGGAAACCCAAACCGGGTAAAAACCACCACCTAACCCTCTCGAGTTAGGATTTTCCGATCAACCAAGTTGATCAAAATCCACTAAACGAATCACTTTGAACGAGGGTGATTCAACCTCAGTACAACCACGCTACAAGTACGAGGGTAGCGTTCCTCAACCCCTTCTCTCCACGAGAAGGATTTTGTCCCACGAAGGAGACGAGAATTCGCAAAGCGAATACCCAACCAAAATACAAAGATAAAATAAAATAACAGTCCTATAGAGCCAACAAAATTAAACCTAGCTTCTATAGGAAATAGGAAACTCCCCTTTGCAAGGAGTGCGTCGACGATGACGCGGTGCGTGTGCCACGCGATGGCACTACGTCGCTCTCGTGAACAACAGCGGGAGAGCGGGCGCGCAAACTGAATTTAGCTCTCAAGATGATGGAGCTTGAGCTTAGAGAGCAAGAGCTTCTTGGACACAAGAGTGTGAGAGTGTATTACAAGGTGTCTCTTGGTGTTTCTAAGTGTATATCTTGTGTGTCTCTTATGTTTGTGTTACAAAGGTTCCCCTCTATTTATAGAGGCCTTAGGAAGGCTTTAGAAGGCCTAGGAAATGTTCTATAGCCATTGGGAACAAACCCCAAGTGAATCAGCCCGAAATCAGGAACAATCATTGTTCTGACGGGCTTATCAGACGTCTAATTCTAGCATCAGACGTCTGGAAGTTCACTTTAAGACGTCTGATTAAACGGTCAGACGTCTGATTTTGGGCGGGTCTCTCCCTGACTTGGTTCAGATCTAAACAGGGTTTTTGTGCAAGTCCATCAGACGACATGCAGGACGTCTGGCACTATGTCTGGACGTCTGGAAACCTACTTTTACTGTGGGAATTGATTTCCAAACGTTGCAACGGCTAGAAAATCTCTGAGAAGAGATTTTGGGTCAGCCGAGGCAAAACGGTCATTTATCAGACGTCTGGAAAGGCCTAAGGACGTCTGATAAGGCTCTAACGGTCATATTCTTGACTGTTTGCTAAGCCAGCCAACGGTCCACTAATTGGACGTCTGGCAAATCCATCAGACGTCTTCTAAGACGTCTGGTCTAAGGTCTGGCCGTCTGATTTCATCAGACAGAACTAACTCTGTCCAGCCTAACAGTTATCAGACGTCTGAAACAACAGTCAGACGTCTTAAAATTCTTTATCAGACGTCTGATTTTTGGATTAGACGTCTGGAAATGCTGTTTGAGCCCTATATTGGTTTTCTAGGTATTCTACAGAGAACCTAAGTATCCTAGGGTTGTGCAGGTGTTCCTAGGACTACTTTTAGGGTACTTTGAGGCTCTTTAACATAATGTTCTAAGGAATCAAAAAGAGGAAGAAAATAAATACAAGAGATACATGAAAGGATAAAAAAGAATCTATCCTATTCTTCTTGTCTTCCATCTCCAATCTTTCGCTCCACGCGAACCTCCTTTGTTTTCCGTCAAGCTCCTCCAATCCGTCCTGGATGCGAGCTCGAACTCCGTCTAAACACGTCGACATTTGCAATTGATCTGAAATCTAGGACTCAAATTGCAAATGTTAAATAACACGTGTTTTGTTATCATCAAAACAAATGATCGTGGTGCTCTAGCACCAACAATCTCCCCCTTTTTGATGATGACAAAATCGTAAATAATAATACATAAAAATTCTCCCCCTTCTTGACATTATCAAAAAGGTTTGATTGGTTTAAAATTCCTATAACTCCCCCTTAAAACATGCTCTTCTATGAGTTTCTTGTGACAAAGGTAATGTCCTCTCCCTTTTTTGTAACAATGAGATAGCTATTATTTTTCTCCCCCTTTCTAAAGGAAATTTAGCTACCTTATATCTCACCCTTAAAAATTGACAATTAGCTCATCATTTTTTAACTCCCCCTATCTAAATGCTTATAAAAAGATAGGGTTAAGAATTTTACCTCACCTACCATGGCCAATAAAATGGCCCGAATGGTGGTGGATGATGCCACATCGGATGGGGCTCCCATCCGTAGCTTGGAGGCCCGGGCATTGGCGTCGGTCTCCAATCTGGTGGTCGACGTGTGGCGGGTCCGTCGTTTGTTCGCCGTCTCGTCGGTCTTCTTCTTCTCCTCCTTGGTCTACTCATTGGTTCTCCCAACTTAAGTTGACCAGCCTTGAGCTTGTAGGTCCAGTCCTTTATGTTGTAGTCATCCCTGAACCCTACAAAACAAGATTCTAATTTTTTCTTCGGTATCCAAGTGAGCTTGGATCCGGATTTGTTAGAAGGTCTCCTTGATGGAGATCCTTTCTCAACCTTAGGGCTATAAAACTTGTCTACTTTGTTGATTAATTTGTTAGAATTCTCCCTAAGACATGCAATTTCTTTTTCTATAATGTTCATTTTAGTCTTTAAATCTGAAATTTCTAATTTTAGACTAACATTTTCCTCAATCAATTTATTATTTTCATTGATGAGGTTATGATTATCTAATAATAGGTTATCATCCTTAGGACTAGCTTCTATGTCCTTAAGTTGTTTTTCTAACCTATCATTTTCATTTTTAAGAAAACTAAGGTTCTTCTTCATGCTTTTGTTTTCTATTTTTAGTGATTTACTAATCTCGAATAATTCATTAAAAGCTTCTTGTAAATCAAAATTTACCTCGTCGTCGGAGTCGCTTCCGCTTTCACTGTCGCTATTGGTTCCTCTAGCCATGAAACCAAAGCAAGTGGTTTCTTCTTCTTTTTCTTCTTCTTCTTCCTCCGAGCTGGAATCCTCATGAGTGCCTTCCAACCTCCTCCATATCTCGTGGGCGGTGGTGCACTCTTGGATTTTCTTGAACTCTTCCGGACTCAACGCGCAATACAGGGCATTCATTGCCTTTGCGTTGAGTGAAAGATCTTGAATCTGTAGCTGTGAGTAGCCTGCATCCGGTCGCTCTGGGATCTCATATGAGGCTTCGCAACGTTCCCATAGAGCGAAGTCCGTGGCTTGAAGCCACGTCTTCATCCTCAACTTCCAATATCCGAAGTCCCTCCCGTCGAAATAGGGTAGTCGGACGGTGGATTGCCCTTCGGAGATTCTGACTGCGGCTATGCTTCCCTCCATGATCTAGATCCTCGCCGGTTTGTAACGCCGATTTCGCGAGACCTGCTCTGATACCAATTGAAAGTTTCCCTACTAGGAGGGGTGACGTAATAAAATTGCGGAAATAAAATATAAAGCAATCTCACAAAAATCAATCGCACAAGTACACAAGTAATTTTTAGGTGGAAACCCAAACCGGGTAAAAACCACCACCTAACCCTCTCGAGTTAGGATTTTCCGATCAACCAAGTTGATCAAAATCCACTAAACGAATCACTTTGAACGAGGGTGATTCAACCTCAGTACAACCACGCTACAAGTACGAGGGTAGCGTTCCTCAACCCCTTCTCTCCACGAGAAGGATTTTGTCCCACGAAGGAGACGGGAATTCGCAAAGCGAATACCCAACCAAAATACAAAGATAAAATAAAATAACAGTCCTATAGAGCCAACAAAATTAAACCTAGCTTCTATAGGAAATAGGAAACTCCCCTTTGCAAGGAGTGCGTCGACGATGACGCGGTGCGTGTGCCACGCGATGGCGCTACGTCGCTCTCGTGAACAACAGCGGGAGAGCGGGCGCGCAAACTGAATTTAGCTCTCAAGATGATGGAGCTTGAGCTTAGAGAGCAAGAGCTTCTTGGACACAAGAGTGTGAGAGTGTATTACAAGGTGTCTCTTGGTGTTTCTAAGTGTATATCTTGTGTGTCTCTTATGTTTGTGTTACAAAGGTTCCCCTCTATTTATAGAGGCCTTAGGAAGGCTTTGGAAGGCTTAGGAAAGGTTCTATAGCCGTTGGGAACAAACCCTAAGTGAATCAGCCCGAAATCAGGAACAATCATTGTTCTGACAGGCTTATCAGACGTCTAATTCTAGCATCAGACGTCTGGAAGTTCACTTTAAGACGTCTGATTAAACGGTCAGACGTCTGATTTTGGGCGGGTCTCTCCCTGACTTGGTTCAGATCTAAACAGGGTTTTTGTGCAAGTCCATCAGACGACATGCAGGACGTCTGGCACTATGTCTGGACGTCTGGAAACCTACTTTTACTGTGGGAATTGATTTCCAAACGTTGCAACGGCTAGAAAATCTCTGAGAAGAGATTTTGGGTCAGCCGAGGCAAAACGGTCATTTATCAGACGTCTGGAAAGGCCTAAGGACGTCTGATAAGGCTCTAACGGTCATATTCTTGACTGTTTGCTAAGCCAGCCAACGGTCCACTAATTGGACGTCTGGCAAATCCATCAGATGCCTTCTAAGACGTCTGGTCTAAGGTCTGGCCGTCTGATTTCATCAGACAGAACTAACTCTGTCCAGCCTAACAGTTATCAGACGTCTGAAACAACAGTCAGACGTCTTAAAATTCTTTATCAGACGTCTGATTTTTGGATTAGACGTCTGGAAATGCTGTTTGAGCCCTATATTGGTTTTCTAGGTATTCTACAGAGAACCTAAGTATCCTAGGGTTGTGCAGGTGTTCCTAGGACTACTTTTAGGGTACTTTGAGGCTCTTTAACATAATGTTCTAAGGAATCAAAAAGAGGAAGAAAATAAATACAAGAGATACATGAAAGGATAAAAAAGAATCTATCCTATTCTTCTTGTCTTCCATCTCCAATCTTTCGCTCCACGCGAACCTCCTTTGTTTTCCGTCAAGCTCCTCCAATCCGTCCTGGATGCGAGCTCGAACTCCGTCTAAACACGTCGACATTTGCAATTGATCTGAAATCTAGGACTCAAATTGCAAATGTTAAATAACACGTGTTTTGTTATCATCAAAATAAATGATCGTGGTGCTCTAGCACCAACACATACCACCCTAGAAGGTTTATTAGCTATCCAATTTCTGTCAAAATCTCCGAGGAGTGAGTCAGTGCAACAATGTGTGCAGATGCTTAGACTAAAAGTCCCTTCGAGTCAGAGGATGGGTTGATAAGTCGTATACTTATCACCCTATTTTATTGATGAATTAAAGTAAATTAAGGTTGCAAGGATTTGAGGCTAAATCGATATTTTAATGGACACCAGGGCTGATTGAGCCTGAAGGCCTGAAAAGTCTAAGTGTTCAGGTTCTTTTTGTATTATTTCCCACTATTGACAAGTTCCTAATGCCTATGTTTTGCTTCCTAAATTCGTCATTTTTTTTAAATTTTATTTTATTCTATTCAAACTGATAAAATGAACTTAGAACATGCAAATTACCACCTCCCCATGCTTAAGTTGGACAATGTCCTCATTGAAAAATAAATGGATGCAAAGGGGGTTCAGAAAGAAGTCACCTGAGTGATGCCATGTACCTGATCAATCTAAATCTTCTGGGCTGCCTCCCAGGAAGCACTGAGTTTAATGCTTCCAGCTGGGTGATGCTTCGTGTCAACCCTCGGTGAGGGTGACAACCTCCTTTGGGGGAACCTGGGCAAGGAAATGCTTTAATCTCTAACCGTTTACCATGAAGGTGTGCCTAGTGTTCGAATCTGCAATTTCAACCGCCCCATTGGAAAAATGTCTGACCATCCGATATGGTCCTGTCCACTTGGATATGAGCTTCCTGGGAAAAATTTTAAGTCGGGCATCAAAAAGCCAGACTTGTTGGTTCGGCTCGAAGGTCTTTCTATGGATGAGTTGGTCATGGACGGCTTTCATCTTTTCCTTGTAAATTCGACTGTTCTCAAATGCGTCCCGACGAATTTCCTTGAGCTCGGAGAGTTGGAGAGTCCTCTATGCACCAGCTAACTAAGAGTCCATGTTACACAGCTTAATAGCCAAGTAAGCCTGGTGTTCCAATTCGACCGGAAGGTGGCAAGCTTTGCCAAAGACCAGGCGATACGATGACATGCCTATCGGGGTCTTAAAAGCGGTCCTATATGCCCACAGGGCATCATCCAGTCGTGTGGACCAATCCTTCCTGTCAGGTCTCACAGTCTTTTGCAGAATATTCTTAATCTGCCTATTGAAGACCTCAGTCTGCCCATTGGTTTGCGGATGATACAAGGTCGCAATGCGGTGAGTAACCCCATATTTTCTTAGTAGGGCACGAAATTGGGTGTGGATAAAGTGACTTCCACCATCACTGATCATGGCCTTCAGTATTCCAAACCGAGAAAAGATGTTTTGCTTAACAAAATTCATGACAACCTTATGGTCACATCTACGAGTGGCGACGGCTTCAATCCATTTTGAGACATAGTCTACTGAGACTAAGATGTACTCAAAGCCGTTGGATGGTGGGAAGGGGCCCATGAAATCGATGCCCCAAACGTCGAAGATCTCGACAATCAAAATGGGCTGGAGGGGCATCATGTCTTTTCTGGTCATGATCCCTAAAGTCTAGCAGTAAGAGCAAGTCTTCGCAAAGCTATGTGCGTCCTTGAATAAGGAAGGCCAGTAAAATCTAGACTGCAAAACCTTTACAGCCGTCATCTTCCCCGAAAAGTGGCCACCACATGCTTGGTCATGACAAAAGGATAGCACACTTTGAACTTCTTCCTCTAGAATACACCTCCTAATAATCTGGCCGGCACAGAGGTGAAATAGCATGGGATCATCCCAGAAATAATGCTTGGCTTCAGCCAAGAACTTATCCTGTTGTTGTCTGGACAAGCTGTGCGAGGTCTGTCTTACTACCAGATAGTTGACGAAGTAGGCATACTAGGGTAGTTTCCTTTCGTGCACAGCCAGAAGTTGTTCATCAGGAAAGGTATCAATCAAGGGCAAGGAGGGCCCAATGTGGTCTGGGTGGAGTCTAGACAAGTGATCGGCCATGACATTCTTGGACCCGGCTTTGTCGCGAATTTCCAAGTCAAATTCCAGCAAGAGCAGGATCCATCTGATGAGCTTGAGTTTACCATCCTTTTTGGCCAACAAATGTCGGATGGCCGAGTGGTCCGTATAAATGGTCACGTGGGATCCTAGGAGGTAAGATCGAAACCTTTCAAGTCCAAAAACTACGACGAGTAGCTCTTTCTCTATGACTGTATGTTCCGTTAGGCCTCATCCAACGTCTTACTCGCATAGTAGATCACCACAGGTTTCTTTTCTTGTCTCTATCCCACGACTGTGTCGATGTCAAAGTCTGATGCATCACACATAATTTCAAAATCCTAGGACCAGTCTGGCAGTTGTAACACAGGTGAGGTGGAGACTGATTCCTTAAGGGTGGTGTAAGCCTGGATGCAATCAGGTGTCATGTGAAACATGGCGTTGTTGGCCAGAAGGTCAGTCAAGGGTTTAAAGAGTTTGGAGAAGTCTTTAATGAACCTTCAATAGAAACCAACATGGCCTAGGAAAGATCGGATTTTCCGAACCGATCTAGGTGGAAAAAGTTTGGAAATCAAATCAACCTTAGCTCAATCCACCTCAATACCCCTATGCGATACGATGTGCCCGAGGACAATCCCTTCTTGAACCATGAAATGGCTTTTTTCCCAACTTAAAACCAAGTTAACCTCGATACATTGCTTCAGGATTTTCTCCAAGTTGCTTAGACAATGGTCGAATAAGTTCCCAAACACCGAGAAATCATCCATAAAGACCTCCAGGTATTCACCCACCATCTCTAAAAAGATGGCTAGCATGCAACACTGAAAGGTAGTGGGTGTGTTGCATAACCCAAATGGCATACTACGGAATGCGAATGTGCCATACGGGCAAGTGAATGTGGTCTTCTCTTGATCTTCAGGAGCAATCATGACTTGGTTGTATCCTGAGTATCCATGAAGCAAAAATATTTCTGCCCTGCTAATCGTTCAAGAATCTAGTCAATGAATGGCAGAGGGAAATGATCTTTCTTGGTCTCTTCATTGAGCTTCTTGTAATCAATGCACACCTACCATGCAGTGGTGGTGTGGGTGGGGATGGATTCACCACGTTCATTGGTGACAACGGTGAACCTGACTTTCTTGGGGACCACTTGAGTGGGGCTCACCCAGGGGCTATCGGAGATTGGGTAGATGATGTCAGCATCAAGCCACTTGATGATTTCCTTTTTAACGACCTCCTGCATATTCAGGTTTAATCATCTCTACATCTGACGGGAAGGTCGAGCCCCATCTTCCAGATAGATCCTGTGGATGCAATAAGTGAGGCTAATTCCTTGCAAATCTGAGATGTTCCATCCAATGGCTGCCCGATGTTCTGATAGGTTGCGGTCAACCTGAGTTCCTGATCCTTGGTTAGATGGGCGTTGATCATCACCGGGAAGGTTTGGTCAGGTCCAAGGAAGACGTACTTTAGATTTTCGGGTAGTGGCTTCAACTCGGGTGTGGGTGGAACAACACTCGATGGGTACGGGAAAGGCGGGAGTTGATCAGCATCAATCTCCTCTAACGGTGGTTGCTGATGGTAATCAGCTTTACAGAGGTCAGCGTGCACAGACGAGGATGGGCCAGAACAGTTGTCACAGGGTTGGGTCTGATGGTCTGATACAGAGCTAAGGGTGAAGCATTCCTCAACCAGAGGCTCCACGAGATCGTGCTCCTCAATCCAATCGTAATCGAAAGACTTAGTCGCCCTGAAGATATCCAACTACATCTTCCTGTCTCCGAAGGCGATTTCCATGCATCCCGTCTCACAATCAATGTTCGCCTTAGCCGTAGCTAAGAAAGGTCTGCCCAGGATGATGGGTGTGTTTTGTAGTTGTTCGAGGACTTCCATGTCGAGCACCAAGAAGTCGACTGGGAAGCAGAATTCCTTGATCTGAACAATTACATCCTTGACAACCTCCTTCGGGTCTTCACAGATTGATCAGCCAATTGGATGGTCACAGGTGTGGGCGTCAATTCTCTGAATCCGAATTGGTGATACAGGTTTGTTGGGATCAGATTGATCGAAGCACCTAAGTCCAGGAGTGCAATATCAAATGTCATGTCCCCGATATTACAAGATATCAGGGGTGCTCCTGGGTCTGTTCGTTTGAGCGGAAGGTTACTTGATATCGTGGAACTCGTTTGCTCTGAGAGCACAACCTTCCTAGGTGCTTAGGGTCGTGGCTTACGCTTCGGCATACAAGCATCCTTTAGGAACTTAGCATAAGCCGGAATGTGCTTCACTACCTCAAGGAGCAGAATATTAATCTAAACCTGCTTGGAAATTTTCAAAAGCTCCTCATTTTCCACAACTGCTTTCTTTTTTTCATCTTCTCCAAGGCCTCGGGGTACGGTGTCTGGATTTGAACTGGGTCAGTCTCCAGGTCCTTGGTTGTTTCCTGCTCGTCTTCAGAGTGGGGTATCTCAGGGAGTAAGGTCACGGGAGGATTCGGCCACTTGGGATCTTGGGTTTTAGTCCTGCTTCTCAAGGTCACCGCATTTGCAGAAGCATTGGGACCATGGGCTGATCCTTGAGAAGAAGAGGAAGAAGAAGCACCAAACCTAGGGGGTGTTTGTGGGGCAAGTTTGACCATGTGGACCTACCTGGGATTGCCTTGGAACCCTTGCGAATTGGGGCCTCTGTTAATCACGTCTCGCGGGTTCGGCTATGGCTGAGAAGGAAGGAATCCCTGTTGTTTACAATCCAACAGCTGACTCAACTGTCCCTTCACTAATGCCATTTCCTCCTGGTGTTTCAGGTTCATGTCAGCCATCATTTTCATCAACGTATCCATTTGGTTTTGTGGGGGAGGGGCCACCCTATTCAGATTATAAGGGGTCTAACCGGTGGGCCTTGTTGATAGGAGGTCGGGTTTGGCTGATGGTTTGCCTTGGGCTGGTTCTGAAATTGATTCGATTTCTGGTTCGTCCAAGTGAAGTTTGGGTGATTACGCCATCCGGCATTGTAGGTGTTCAAGAAGGGGTAAGGTTTGGAATAACTTTGGATAGCCTGGACATCTTCAAAGATAAAAGGTGCCGAGGGGGAGGGAAGAGAATAATCAGGGGTTGAGGGAGCAAAGGTCCCTCCCTGGAACATGGTCAGGGGTTGTTCCAGGTGCATCTGGCTTAGTGGCTAAACTAGGTTGACATTGTGAGCTCCCTTTGCTAGGGAGAGAGTTTGTAGTGGGTTCCTGGTCTGGTTCAATAGTTCATTGATGCGCTACAGACGTGTTTATTTAAAAGGGTCATTGTAGCTTACGTTCGCTACGTCGATTTTAAATAAAGAAACAAACATGAGTCGAGTGCCGAACACAGGGAGGCATGAAAATTGGGTTTTTCTGTCACTTAGTGTCATTGAAATGGCAGGTTTTTGCTTGCAAGAAAATGCGGGAGAAAAGCGAATAGGGAGAGAGAAAGAAAGAGAGAGAGAGTAGGGTTAGGGTTCTTTTAAGTCATGGCATTCATGCAACTTTAAGCTAAAGAAGACTTGATAACAAGAGAGAGATAATGGCTAAATAGGGAACATCATCATTTAATCCTGCAACTTCGAGTCTTACAAATACAAACATAGATGAATGCTTAAGTAAGATAAAGCTAAGCTAGAGAGAGAGAAAGAGAAAGAAGAAGAGGAGTCGGCAAGGCAACCACAGCGGTGGAGATTGGCTCCGTCGGCGGCTCGACTCCGGCGCTCACAAAAGAGTGCTAAGGTGGCTAAGAGTGGGGTAGAACACTTGCAAAGGTATTCAATGCCTTCCATGGGTGGTTGGAAGGGGTTTAAATAGGAACAAGGGCTTTCCAAATGAAGAAGGGGTTTTAGCGACATCCGGGATGTTGCTAAACCCCTTCCTAAAACCTCAGTGAAGCCCCTCGACCCGTTGACTCTTCACGCACACTGTGCTTCCCTTATCAGTGATCTGCGTGCGGCTGCTGAGGATCGTTCGATCGCAGATCGGACAGTCGAGATCGCTCGCGGGTCACGCCTTTGGATTACGCCTGTTGAGTTCTCACCTCGCGTGCCATCGCGGGCGTTTGGCGTGAGTGTCTACGATTGTGCCGCATCACTTGCTTCTGCACCATTCATTCACAGATGAGCGGCTATAATCGCGCACCTCGCGATCACTTTGAAACTGAAGTGCGGCGGGTGCCTTGAACCCTTGCCCCTCAACTCTAGGATGAGGCACGTACCGTTTCGCTAAGTCCTCCGCTTGTTGTGGAAATGTCTTGTGGGCGCAGTGCTGGCGACTGTTGGATGAAAATCCAACGGTTGTGATCTGTTGCAGTTTGAGGGTGTTGCCGATGTGGATGCGTGTGGCATGCACTCTCAGCCGTCCGATCCGCCGATCGAACGACTTAAAGTTGCTTAGCACGGAGCGGTTGTGTTGTGCTGCGGGCGAGGGGTGTGGGAATGGTTCCATGTGGCAGCTTCGTGGCCATTGATCATTAGATTAACGGTCAGAACTTCTTGGGCCATTTGTGGGAGCTCCGGATGTCAAATTTGGCTGATTTTGAGTCTGTTGGACTCCGTTGGTTTCTCTGAATCCATTTATGTTGTCCGATTGCTCATCTGAGGCCTATTTTGACATGGACTTGCACAAATGGTCATTAATATTGGTTTATAAGCAATCTTAACATGCGATGTATGTAATGCTCCCATGCTCATTCATGATGTGCTATTCATGCATATTATCTTTATGACCAACCTCGTTTGGCAAAATTATCATCGTAAAATCTAGTGTTATCATACCCCTATGCTTACTCTTTGCTAGTCCCTAGCAAGGTTCATTCTAGACATTATTCTCAATCAAAATTTAGGAAGTGATTACTTAGACATTTTGTTACTTGTCAACAGGAGGAAATATACTAAGATCCTAATCTTCAAAACTAAATAGCGCCCGGGTGTCTGCCAAAATATGAATCGCCTGAATCCTCACTTTAAGGCATATATATTTTTTTTCTTTTTCATCTTTTCTCATTTTTATGGATTTTTGGAGTTGAAAGTGTGTTGGTAACTTTTTACGGCTACTCAACCCACCCAAAACTTGAAAAAGAACTCTAAGTGCTAAGCATCTTGGTGTGAAGATCATGATAAACTCACTCAACAGTAATTCAGATAGACTTTGAGTTTCTACGTCCCTAAGTAACCGGAAAAGGAAATGTTTTGCCTGAAGGTGTATCGATTCGATCGATAGCTTTCTCTCTACTTTTATTTTACTTGGGGTCAACACAAGGATTTTTCCAGTATATATCTCCCCGGATTGCTCTACTTCCCTGCTTCTTCCTTAAGTGTTTTGAGTCTTTTTATGCATTTAATGAGCTGGGTTCTGGACAACCGACCAATGGGCTGTTACCCATGATAGCTTGCTAGCCATACTCGTGTGGTGAAGTGTGGCTTATTTTGTTCTTTTTCTTCTTTTCTATTTTATTTTATTATATTATTATTATTATTATTATTTATTTAGTAGGTGGCTTCCCTGATCTCAAATTTACCTAGAGGCAATAAAAAGAAAGTGATCTTGTGGCTGAGCTCTGGACAACCGGCCAATGGGCTGTTACCCACAACAACTTGCCAGCCATACCACCCTAGAAGATTCATTAGCTACCCAATTTTTATCAGAATCTCCGAGGAGTGAGTCAGTGCAAAAATGTGTGTAGATGCTTAGACTAAAAATCCCTCCAAGTCAGAGGACGGATTGATAAGTCATAAACTTATCACCATATTTTATTGGTGAATTAAAATAGATTAAGGTTGCAAGGATTCAAGGCTAAATCCATATTTTAACGAACACTAGGGCTAATTAAGCCTGAAGGCTTGAGAAGTTTAAGTGCTCAGGTTCTTTTCATTTTATTTTCCACTATTGACAAGCTCTTAATGCCTAAGTTTTTCTTCCTAAATTCAATTTTTTAAATTTTATTTTATTTTATTCAGACTGATTAAATGAACTCAAAATCATACAATTTACCACCCCCCCATGCTTAAGTTGGACAATGTCCTCATTGAAAAATACATGGATGCAATAAGGGTTCAGAAAGATATTACCTGAGTGATGTAATATACCTAATCAGGTTGAATCGTCTGGGTTGCTGATGAGAACCTCATCATGAGCCATAACTAGCTCATTTTGACCTAATACAAAGGATAAAAGCTCCTACATATCTCAAGGAAAGGCTTAACTCAGAGAATTCTGAGTTTGAGAAGAAAATAAGTCATAAGGGGTAAAAGTGCAATTTTACCAGTATAATCTGCATACAGGGTAATTCAGGGCCCAAACATAGGTCAAAGCAGCTTAATAAGAATAAAAGTGGGATGAGATGATCTAGCAAGGGCTACAGCACTTCCAAGAAACTAAATGATAATCTGTAACCCTAAAACAACCCACTTCACAAGGTTCGAGGCAAAGTAAAAATAGAATAAACCCTCTAAAATTCATAGAAAAATAATCTCTAGGGTTTAGAACCTTCAATTTGGCCTTTAGAACCCATTTTGACCTACATTGAGAACCATGCCCAATTAATAACTTAATTTGGGTTTTTGCGTAAATTGACCGGTCAAACAAGGTTTAATATGAAAATGAAATTCACCATCAGATTCCTTAGGTCCTAATTAGTCATGTATAAAAACTTGAGCCTAAGAAGAAACCTCCTTGACCGACTTTACACTTTGGTCCTCATATATTTACTCTTTGGCCCTCAACTTTTGAACCCTCGCATTTTGGCCCCTAACTCTCCTTCGTTCTTTGCAATCAGGTCCCTCCTGCAAAACCTGCCAGCACCATGCTCCGGCGACCTTGCGCGGAGCATGGCGCCGCGCAGGGTGAGGTGGGGGACCTGGCAAGTAAACCGGGGGTGCCCTGCGTCGTCAGCCGTCGCAGGGACACCCCCTGGTCATTGTAACCCACCATACCGGCCATGCGAACGCACGGACGGTATGGGTTCTTATTTCCGACCATCCTCCGGCGAGGGAGACACGTCGTCTCCCTCCGCCTTCCTCCCTGTTTGATCCCTATAAATACCCCCCGTTGCTCCACCGACCAGGGCAGCCTGGATCTGACGGAGAAAATCCCCAACTTTCTTCTCTTCTTCCTCCGGCAGACGCTCACCAGCTCCGGCGGTTTCCTCCCCCTCCACCTCTTCGCTCTGCCGCAATACCAGTAGCAGAGACTTCCTCCCCTGCTCTTCCTGCGCCACGCCGCATCCAGCTGGTGCCTCTCCGGCTCTCTGCTCGCCGCCGCCCCTTTCCCTGAGCATCGTCTTCTCCGGCGACAGTCGATACGACTGTCGCCCTGTTCCTCCCCCTTCGTCCCTGCAAGTAAGCTAGAGCTACTCCCCTTCTCCTCCTCTTTCTTTCCCCGCTTTCAATTTATTCAATTAAGCCCTCTACCGACCCTGACCACCTTCACCCCCTTCACCTCCGACCACCCTCCGGCGAGCCGCTCCCATCACCTCAGCAACCCACACGGCTCGCCGACCCTCACCGAACCTCCGCCTCATCACACTGAGCACCCCCCACCCCTCCACTGCCACTCCACACCTCCGTAACACTCCCCCGAACAAACCCATTCCTCCGGTTGCAGTCCGACCCAGGGCTGCCGCCAGACACCACCTTGAGGCCTGCCGCGCAGCTCCTCGCCTTCGCCGTGCCACGGCGAAGGTTCCCCAGTGGTTTGATCAGGCCGCGAGGCCATATTCGTGTCCGACAGGTTTTGAGGTTCGACCGCCATTAACGCACATTGAAGCAGCTTCTCCCGCGCTCCAGGCTTGAGGACTCCAGGTCTCCAGCTGCTGCGGAGTACGGGGAGTCTCGCGAAGGCAGCCAGCCAGCAACCTATGCAAATCGAAGTCGCAGCTGCAGAAGCCAGGCCGCGGTCTCCCAGCAGGCGCACGCGAGGAAAGGTCTGCATTTAGTCCCACATCGGTAAGCCTCACACCCGTTCCACTGTTTAAATTGATTTTGTGCAGTAGCCTTACTGCCTCAGTACACGGGGTGAGGTCCCCTTACACCCGCCCGGTTACCTGGTCTCGTCCGCGCTCACGCCCCGCGGACCTGACCCGACCCGACTTAGACTGACCTGCACTCCTCGCCCACCACGCACGCCGGTGGGCCTGGACCCGGGCGTGACCCGAACCCGATTACCCGGTAGCTCTGGGAGAGCTTTCCCAAGAGTGGTTTCAGAGAGAAAGAGAGACGCGGGGGGGGGAGGGTAGAGTAGGTTTTTGCCTCTGACGAAAAACTCTGAAGTGTGCAGGCACAGGCGAAGAAGAAGACCCGCGGAAGAAGAAGGAGCTGCACTGTAGCAAATGCATAGTTAAGTCGTCTAAGCACCGGGTCAGACGACGGAAGGTCAGCAGCCAGGGCAGGAAAGAAGGAGCTCTGAAGAAAGAAAGAAAGAAGAACATCACGAGGAGAAAACGAAGAGAACAACAAATTCTTTCCCTCTCTCTTTCTTTATTTTGTAAAAGAAACATGTATATCTCTAGAATACAACTTGCTCCCTGAGTTCGACCTCGGGAACTCTTTTATTTTCCGAGTAAAAAAAATTTATATTTGAAATGTTGGTAATAACCGGCTTTACTACAACGTTATAACAAACCAGAACCCGGTCATCACATAAAACCGACAGTTTCATTTTGGCGCCGTTGCCGGGGAGCAACGGCTATTCTAGAGGTAAACATTCCTGTTTCTTTTAATTTCTGATAATCTCCTCTCTTTTGTGCAGCTACAGGAACTCAAGAAGACAAGCAACCACACGACAACCACTCCGAAGACAGGTAAATCTTTCCTCTCACTATTAACCCCTAAACTCTAAAGAGGAAGAAAAGAAAAGAACAAGCAATATAGGGCTAACCTGTCTTCCATACTTAGTAACCATAAAGAGTTGCATGTTTTCAACTCATCACTCCTGCACACTATTAAGGGTATTTAAGGGCTAACACATTCTTGCTTGAGCCCTAATTGCCCAACAAAGAGTTAAATGGACCAAGTAAAGCCAACATAAGGTCAAACATTAGGATTTCAGTAGAGACACACCCCTTAATCAAAAATTGAGGAAATCCAAAAGAGGTGTGCCCAAGCCATTGATTGAAAATAATTAACAAGAAAAATCCTAAACAATTGGCTCTCTCTTTAAACACTTGGACCCTAAAAGAAAGGACCCAAAAAGCTCTCAAAGAAAACAAAAGGTAAAGTTGACCCCTTTGGGTTAACCAACCTTAAATTAGGTCACTCTTTGCACTTAAAAAGACTAAAGTTCAAGTGAAACCTTAAGCACCCTGATCTTAAAATTGGTAGACTTAAGAGGTCAAGATCCCCATTTTGGTCTACCTGGAACCGCAGTGACAAGAGAGGTCGGGTGGGGGAAACCCTGTAACCCGTGGGGCCGCTCTACCGTGTAGGGGTCTTCGCGGGACTCTCCCTCTCTGGCTGCCCAGGTAATTCTCAGGTGGGCGATCTTTCTGATCAAGGGGTCCATCTGCCCCGCACCTCTATAGTCACCCAACACATTTTTTGGGTGCCTTGATTGGGTCCAGCACCTTCTAACTTACCTCTCCCAACTGTGCATGTATGGAAGGAGGTCCCTAGGACCACCCTTAAGACCTCCATTAGAAATTCACTCTCGTCAAGGCCAAGCCTCGACGCCCGTGTTTGTGCAGCAACACCCTCACATTATTCTCTCTTCTGATTCAGAACCAAGTTCTTCTTCTTCCCCCATCATGGCTCAGCCAGTTGAGGAAGAAAATAATCTGGAACACCAGCTCCAGCGACTCAATGACCTCTTCCAAAACTTCGTGCACCCACCACAGCGTCCTATGATGCGGGACCACTACAATCCTGCTGCGGTGGCCATTGAGCCTCGAGTCAGAATCCCGACTGGAGGACCTGATTCCGAACTAAAGCCCAACATGATTCATGCTATACCTAAATTCCATGGGCTTAATTCTGAAGATCCCTTCCAGCACATCAAACAGCTAAAGCATCTGGCCCACACTTTTGGATCAGATGCGCAAAATCGGGATATTCTTCTCATGAAGATGTTCTCCTTTTCTCTTATGGACAAGGCCGCCCATTGGTATCAAACTCAGACCCGGCCGATCAACACTTGGGAAGAACTTCAATCCGAATTTTTGAAAAAGTTTTTTCCCGTTGGTCGGACCAACGCCTTGCGCCATCAGATTACACACTTCACTCAACAATCAGGAGAACCTCTCCATGAGGCATGGGATCGTTTTCAGGATCTCATGAGAAAGTGCCCCCATCACGGAGTTCCTAAATGGGAACAAGTCCAATCTTTTTACCAGGGACTCCGTGAGGACATCCGCCTTTTCGTCAATGCAACTTGCGGAGGAAACATCATGGGTCAACATGAAGACACCGTATGGGAGATTCTCGAAAATATGTGCGAGAACTCCATCAACAATGACTCCATGGGATTATTCGACAGGACGAATACCCGCGCAGCGACGAATCTTAAGGGGGCACATGAGACGCAGGGCCTGTCCGCATCAGTCGACCTGGAATTAATGGCCAGTCGATTGGACAAGGTCTCAATCATTGAAAAGAAGGTGGATGAGCTGACTCAGCACTTGCAGCGAGCCACCTCTGCGCGTAACTCCTTTGCACAACCTCCTTCCACACAGGAGACTGTGCAAAACATCCTCCACCGATCCTCCCCTGGGATGGATCCATATCCATCCCCATCTGATTCTTGGACTGGAAGATCATCCGATCCTTTCTACACCAGCCGGGGAAACTCCATTCCTCCTTTCCCTGACTCTCAGGAGGTTCCTCAGATCTGCGAGGACCTCAACGCCATCCAGAACGACCCATTCTCCAACACTTACAACCCTGGATGGCGAAACCATCCAAATTTTCAGTGGGCGGGAAATTCCCAAACCCAAAGACCACCTTTTCAGTCCCGCCCACAGCCCTCTCGTCACTACCAGCCGCCTCAGCCTCGGCCCAACCCTACTTATCCATCAGGGCCAAATCAAGATCAAATGTCCTTAATTTTCCAGACTCTGGCTGACATTCAAAAATCGAATGCGGCTATTCAAAAACAGCACAAGGACGAGCTTACTGAAGTTAAAACTCAACTGGCCCAGTTGGCAAATTCTCGCCAACCAGGCACACTCCCTTCCCAACCTCTTCCTAACCCAAATAACGTGCCAACCCAGAAGCGCGTTATGAATCCAAATTTAGGCCACGCTCAATGGATTTATCAGGCCCCTACTGCTCCATCTCCAGACGAGATGGAAGCCTCAACTTCTTGTGCAGGATTTCAGCAGCAGCCACCCCTCCTACCAAACCCAAACCAAAATCAGGCCGGATTAAATTCTGTAACAACACGTAGTGGTAAGACAACTCAAGACCCGCATTATCCAAACCACTCCCAGCCTGATAACCATGACCCTAGGATAGTTATCCAAGGTACCGCTGTTCCAGATCCACAACCTGGACCTATCCTAGAAGAACCAACCAAGATCCCGTTTCCCGAGGCCCTGACCAAGGGAAAGAAGACCACCAAACCCGTGGCCCCTGAGGAGGACCTGGTCAAGCTCTTTGAGCAGGTCCACATAAACATCCCCTTGATGGATGCAATCCGCCATGTACCAACTTACGCACGATTTCTAAAGAATATATGTACACCCCAGCGTAAGCCGCGAACCAAGGGAGGGAGCCCAATTGTTCTGTCAGAGCAAGCCAGCTCTGTAATCCTTAGTAGACTCCCACCCAAGGCAAAAGATCCTGGAACTCCCCTGATCTCCTGTAAGATAGGTGGTACCCAATTTGATAGAGCATTGTTAGACTTAGGTGCATCTATAAATCTGATACCCACATCCTTACTTGACCATCTAGAAGAATCTGAGCTAAAACCAACCGAGGTGACATTACAATTAGCAGATCGATCCATAAAGTCACCAAAAGGGATTCTCGAGGATGTTATCGTGAGAGTGCGGGATTTCTATTTTCCAGTGGACTTTATAGTCTTAGACATGGATGCACCTGAGAACCCTAGGGATACACCAATCATTCTAGGGAGACCTTTCTTGGCTACTGCTAGAGCCAACATCAGCTGTGAGGAGGGCCAAATAGAGCTTAAGTTTGGAGATCAAACACTGAAAATTGATATATTTAAGGCCCAACAAGGAATTAATTGCGGCGTCATCGAGCAAATTTGTGACATCAAGACTTTGGTTGATGAATCACACCTCCAGAATGACTTGAGTATGCCTCATCAACCACAGAAGGATCTTGACCCGCAAACAGAGGAGTCAAATCCAGATGTGAACAACCCAGTAACTCCCACCCTTGAACCTCACATCCATACTGAACCACCCGCTGCTGCTGAAAACCCCATCCTCGAACTGAAACCCCTTCCTGCTCACTTAAAATACGTCTTTTTGGGTTCTAATCAGACCCTTCCTGTGATCATCAATTCCAACCTCAGTCCTGAACAGGAATCCCGTCTGATTGTTGTCCTCCAGCAACATCGCAGAGCCATCGGATGGACTCTCGATGATTTGACTGGAATAAGTCCCTCTTATTGTACTCATCATATCTATTCAGAAGAGGGCACACGACCTTCTCGTGAAATGCAGAGACGCTTAAACCCCAATCTGCAGGAGGTCGTGAAAAAGGAGATCATCAAGTGGTTAGATGCCGGAATCATCTACCCGATCTCCGATAGTCGTTGGGTGAGCCCAATTCAGGTCGTGCCCAAGAAGGCAGGACTCACCACTATAACGACTGAGACCGGAGAAATCATTCCTACCCGATTAGCCAACTCGTCGAGAGTCTGTATAGATTACCGTCGACTCAATTCCTCCACGAAGAAGGATCATTTCCCACTACCCTTCATTGATCAAATTCTCGAAAAACTAGCGGGAAATAGGTTCTTCTGCTTTCTTGACGGGTACTCCGGTTATAACCAGGTGGCAATCCATCCTGAAGACCAAGAAAAGACCACGTTCACCTGCCCCTTCGGAACATACGCTTTCCGAAGGATGCCTTTCGGTCTTTGCAATGCACCCGCTACTTTTCAGCAATGCATGCTTGCCATATTCTCAGATATGGTAGGTGATTATCTGGAAGTCTTCATGGATGACTTTTCAGTTTTCGGAGCATCATTCGACGATTGCCTCCAACACTTGGTCCAGATACTCAGGCGGTGCATCGATGTGAATTTGGTTCTTTCCTGGGAAAAGAGCCATTTCATGGTGCCTGAGGGAATTGTCCTGGGACACTCAATTTCGGAGAAAGGTATCCAAGTGGATCGAGCTAAGGTTAATCTGATTTCTCACCTTCCTATGCCTAGCTCGATCAGGGACATCCGATCCTTTTTAGGGCATGTCGATTTTTATCGACGATTTATCCCTGATTTTTCAAAAATCGCACGCCCCCTGACCACTCTTCTCTCCAAGGATGTTCCCTTCGAAATCTCCAAGGAATGCACTCAAGCATTTGAAATCCTGCGTGACCGAGTCACCCAAGCCCCGATCCTACAGTCCCCTGATTGGTCTCAACCCTTTGAGATCATGTGTGATGCATCCGACTTCGCTGTAGGAGCGGTTTTGGGGCAGAAAAATGACAAGAAACCTGTGGTCATTTACTACGCCAGCAAAACACTCGATGAGGCTCAGTGTAACTATACAGTTACTGAGAAAGAGCTGCTAGCTGTAGTATTTGCCCTAGAGAAGTTCAGATCGTACCTTCTGGGTTCCCATGTCATCATATACTCGGATCACACAGCTGTGAGGCATCTCCTTGCGAAGAAGGACGCGAAACCTCGATTAATCCGATGGATCTTGCTGTTGCAAGAATTTGACCTTGAGATTCGCGACAAAGCGGGAAAACAAAACGTGGTAGCTGATCACTTGTCCCGTCTTCCTTCTGAAATAATTGACCCCTCCGGACCCATCACGGAGCATTTTCCCGATGAGCACCTGCTAACTATTGGTACTAGCCTTCCATGGTTCGCTAATATTGTAAATTACTTGGCATCTCATCAGACCCCGTCCGATTGGCCGAAGGCCAAGAAAGACAAATTACGCTCCGATGCCAAGTATTACATTTGGGAAGACCCGTACCTCTTCCGCATAGGTGCCGATCAGATCATCCGGAGATGTGTCCCGGAAGGGGAAGTCAACAATATCCTCTCTTTCTGCCATGACCAGGCATGCGGTGGCCATTTTGCCGGGCATAAAACCGCATCAAAAGTCCTCCAGTGCGGCTTTTACTGGCCCACACTGTTCAAAGACGCATACAGTCATTGCAAAGCATGCAGTCGTTGCCAGACTTTGGGCAACATGAGCCATCGCGACATGATGCCTATGCAACCGATTCTAGTATGCGAAATCTTTGATGTTTGGGGGATTGATTTTATGGGCCCCTTTCCTGTTTCGGATGGTTTCGAATTCATTCTGTTGGCTGTGGACTACGTGTCCAAATGGATCGAAGCCATACCGACCCGAACCTGTGATCACAAAATCGTCCTCAAATTCATTCATCAACACATTTTCTCAAGGTTCGGGATTCCTCGTGCAATAATCTCTGATGGGGGGACCCATTTCACAAATGCTCAGTTTAGGTCACTGATGACCAAATACGGGGTGTCTCACCGAATCTCTACTCCTTACCACCCCCAAACCAATGGTCTAGCTGAGCTGTCTAATCGGGAGATCAAGAAAATCCTGCAAGTCACTGTTCAACCTGACAGGAAGGACTGGTCGTCCCGACTTCCGGAAGCATTGTGGGCCTATAGGACCGCCCACAAGACCCAATTGGGCATGTCTCCCTTTAGATTGGTGTACGGAAAGGCATGCCACCTTCCCGTCGAACTGGAGCATAAAGCCTATTGGGCAGTACGGAACTGTAATCTGGATCTTTCTAAGGCTGGGACCCACAGAAAACTCCAAATCAGCGAGATCGATGAATTACGCATAGACGCGTACGAGAACTCGCAAATCTACAAGGAGCGGGTTAAAGCCTTCCACGACAAACACATCTCGAGAAAGATCTTTCATCCTGGTCAAAAGGTCCTACTCTTTGATGCCCGACTCAAACTCTTCCCAGGAAAACTGAGATCTAAGTGGGTCGGACCATATTTGGTCCGACAGGTTTTTGGAAATGGAGCAATCGAAATCAGTCCACTCAGCCACGATTCTGAACCTTTCATCGTGAACGGTCAGAGACTCAAGCCGTTCATTGATGTAACTTCTACTGATTTGGCTGAGGCATCTTATATCCTCCTTTCCCCTTGAGCTTATTGCGCCCAGCCGATGGCGTAAAACTCAGCGCTTAACGGGAGGCAGCCCGTCATTCTCTTTGAAGACCTGAAACTTGTTCTGACACCTTTCAGCACTCGAAGTTCACCCTTATAGACAGCCGACCCCAACTCAGATGTTCGCATCTGAGATTTGAAATCGTCCGCAAAAATTCAACCCGACCCATCCACTCACCCAAATTTCTGTCTTAAGGAATGAACTAAGACCCCCTAGGTTACAATGAGGACATTGCAAATCTTAGGCATGGGGGGGTAGGAAAGTGCAAAAACTTGTAAGAAAAGGTTTCAAACAAAAAATTCACATATGCCAAAAACACCATAAAAATTAAAAATTTTTTGAAAAAGAATAAGAGGAAAAGAGGAGAAGGAAATTTTCTGAAGGAGAAGAGAAACAAAATGAAAAAGGAGCACAAAATTATAAGAAAAGGTGATAGTCATTAGTAAGGAACTAAGGAATCAACCTAAGTTCTAGACCTCATTCAAGAAAATAACTGAAAAGTGCACAATGAGATTAGTAAGAATGCAAACCTTAGGCATTCTTGAATAGACTCTTAGTACCCATTAAGATCTGGACACTCCTCAAGAGGTTGAGGAAAATGAAAAGCTGAAGTATTAGGTCTAAGGCTTAGGGAGTATTCGGCCTCGTTAACTAATTTTTGGTTTACGGGACTCAGTAACCTAAGCACCCTAATCTCACACACAGCCTGGTTCAGTAAGCGTAAAAATCAGAATCACGCAGAAGCGTCGCAAAAATCTGAAAAGAACACCTAGAATAGGAGCGGCCGATCAACACAAGTTGATTTGGACGAGTTCCCAGCGCAGAGAGGCGGGGAAATCCCCTCGAAGATGCGTAACAAAATATCATCTCCTCGGTGCTTGTCTCTTAGGATATTTACATATCCTACTGGGGGCATGTAAGCACTCTGCTGGTTCAGATTCCATGGATGGCATTATCTCGAAGTGTCAATTGCCAGGGTCTGGATTCGGCCACGGAATACCATGGATGGGATTATCTCGAAATCTCAATAGCCAGGGTTCCGGGGGTTGCCATGGGCGGTGCTATCTCGAAGCATCGATCGCCAGGAACCCTTGAGGATTGATGATGGGAGCAAGGAATCTGATACAGACCGTGTTGAAAAGCCAATCCTAGGCTAGAACTAAAAAGAAAAAGAGAGAGAAAACTCTCCAAATAGAAAAACTTTCTATCTCTCTCTTACAAAACGCACTGCGAACTGAGCCAGGGCTAAAATCATTTCAAGCACGGGTGCTTTAACCACGAAGTCCAATAAACCTTAGGTTAGTTCTTGTGGGCCTCAAAAACCTTTGCTAAAAGACTGAGGCTAAGGCTAGACAGATTTGGATCTTGATTGGTACTAGAGTACCTTTTAGGCCTATGGTCAGCATTCTAACCTAATCTATGCTCAAATAAAAAAGGGCACTTATCCAAAACTATTAAAAACTTCATGGTCTAGAACAAGGGTTGAAACCTTAAGTTTTTGCTAAGGGACTAGCAAAAGCTAGGCATGGGGGTATGATGAGAACCTCATCATGAGCCATAACTAGCTCATTTTGACCTAATACAAAGGATAAAAGCTCCTACATATCTCAAGGAAAGGCTTAACTCAGAGAATTCTGAGTTTGAGAAGAAAACAAGTCATAAGGGATAAAAGTGCAATTTTACCAGTATAATCTGCATACAGGGTAATTCAGGGCCCAAACATAGGTCAAAGCAGCTTAATAAGAATAAAAGTGGGATGAGATGATCTAGCAAGGGCTACAGCACTTCCAAGAAACTAAATGATAATATGTAACCCTAAAACAACCCACTTCACAAGGTTCGAGGCAAAGTAAAAATAGAATAAACCCTCTAAAATTCATAGAAAAATAATCTCTAGGGTTTAGAACCTTCAATTTGGCCTTTAGAACCCATTTTGACCTACATTGAGAACCATGCCCAATTAATAACTTAATTTGGGTTTTTACGCAAATTGACCGGTCAAACAAGGTTTAATATGAAAATGAAATTCACCATCAGATTCCTTAGGTCCTAATTAGTCATGTATAAAAACTTGAGCCTAAGAAGAAACCTCCTTGACCGACTTTACACTTTGGTCCTCATATATTTACTCTTTGGCCCTCAACTTTTGAACCCTCGCATTTTGGCCCCTAACTCTCCTTCGTTCTTTGCAATCAGGTCCCTCCTGCAAAACCTGCCAGCACCATGCTCCGCCGACCTTGCGCGGAGCATGGCGCCGCGCAGGGTGAGGTGGGGGACCTGGCAAGTAAACCGGGGGTGCCCTGCGTCGTCAGCCGTCGCAGGGACACCCCCCTGGTCATTGTAACCCACCATACCGGCCGTGCGAATGCACGGACGGTATGGGTTCTTGTTTCCGACCATCCTCCGGCGAGGGAGACACGTCGTCTCCCTCCGCCTTCCTCCCTGTTTGATCCCTATAAATACCCCCCGTTGCTCCACCGACCAGGGCAGCCTGGATCTGACGGAGAAAATCCCCAACTTTCTTCTCTTCTTCCTCCGGCAGACGCTCACCAGCTCCGGCGGTTTCCTCCCCCTCCACCTCTTCGCTCTGCCGCAATACCAGTAGCAGAGACTTCCTCCCCTGCTCTTCCTGCGCCACGCCGCACCCAGCTGGCGCCTCTCCGGCTCTCTGCTCGCCGCCGCCCCTTTCCCTGAGCATCGTCTTCTCCGGCGACAGTCGATACGACTGTCGCCCTGTTCCTCCCCCTTCGTCCCTGCAAGTAAGCTAGAGCTACTCCCCTTCTCCTCCTCTTTCTTTCCCCGCTTTCAATTTATTCAATTAAGCCCTCTATCGACCCTGACCACCTTCACCCCCTTCGCCTCCGACCACCCTCCGGCGAGCTGCTCCCATCACCTCAGCAACCCACACGGCTCGCCGACCCTCACCGAACCTCCGCCTCATCACACTGAGCACCCCCCACCCCTCCACTGCCACTCCACACCTCCGTAACACTCCCCCGAACAAACCCATTCCTCCGGTTGCAGTCCGACCCAGGGCTGCCGCCAGACACCACCTTGCGGCCTGCCGCGCAGCTCCTCACCTTCGCCGTGCCACGGCGAAGGTTCCCCAGTGGTTTGATCAGGCCGCGAGGCCATATTCGTTTCCGACAGGTTTTGAGGTTCGACCGCCATTAACGCACATTGAAGCAGCTTCTCCCGCGCTCCAGGCTTGAGGACTCCAGGTCTCCAGCTGCTGCGGAGTACGGGGAGTCTCGCGAAGGCAGCCAGCCAGCAACCTATGCAAATCGAAGCCGCAGCTGCAGAAGCCAGGCCGCGGTCTCCCAGCAGGCGCACGCGAGGAAAGGTCTGCATTTAGTCCCACATCGGTAAGCCTCACACCCGTTCCACTGTTTAAATTGATTTTGTGCAGTAGCCTTACTGCCTCAGTACACGGGGTGAGGTCCCCTTACACCCGCCCGGTTACCCGGTCTCGTCCGCGCTCACGCCCCGCGGACCTGACCCGACCCGACTTAGACTGACCTGCACTCCTCGCCCACCACGCACGCCGGTGGGCCTGGACCCGGGCGTGACCCGAACCCGATTACCCGGTAGCTCTGGGAGAGATTTCCCAAGAGTGGTTTCAGAGAGAAAGAGAGACGCGGGGGGGGGGAGGGTAGAGTAGGTTTTTGCCTCTGACAAAAACTCTGAAGTGTGCAGGCACAGGCGAAGAAGAAGACCCGCGGAAGAAGAAGGAGCTGCACTGTAGCAAATGCATAGTTAAGTCGTCTAAGCACCGGGTCAGACGACGGAAGGTCAGCAGCCAGGGCAGGAAAGAAGGAGCTCTGAAGAAAGAAAGAAAGAAGAACATCACGAGGAGAAAACGAAGAGAACAACAAATTCTTTCCCTCTCTCTTTCTTTATTTTGTAAAAGAAACATGTATATCTCTAGAATACAACTTGCTCCCTGAGTTCGACCTCGGGAACTCTTTTATTTTCCGAGTAAAAAAAATTTATATTTGAAATGTTGGTAATAACCGGCTTTACTACAACGTTATAACAAACCAGAACCCGGTCATCACATAAAACCGACAGTTTCAGTTGCCTCCCAGGAAGCGCTGAGTTTAATGCCTCCAGCTGGGCGGTGCTTCGTGTCATCCCTCAATGAGGGTGACAACCTCCTTTGGGGGAACCTAGGCGAGGAAGTGTTTTAATCTCTGACCATTGACTGTGAAAGTATGCCCAGTGTTCGGATTTGCAATTTCAACCACCCCATTGGAGTAGGGCTTAACTACCTTAAATGGTCCTGTCCACTTGGATCTGAGCTTCCTGGGAAAGTGTTCAAGTCGGGCATCAAAGAGCTAGACTTGCTGATTAGGCCCGAAGGTTTTTCTGTGGATGAGTCGATCATGGACGGCTTTCATCTTTTTCTTATACAGCTGATTATTTTCAAAGGCCTCCCAACGAATCTCCCCGAGCTCGGAGAGTTGGAGAATCCTCTGCGTACCGGCTAACTAGGAATCCATGTTACATTGCTTAACGGCCCAGTAAGCCCAGTGTTGCAACTCGACAGGAAGGTGGCAAGCTTTACCATAGACCAGGCGATAAGGCAGCATGCCTATCGGGGTCTTGAAAGTGGTCCGGTATGCCCACAAGGCATCATCCAGTCGTGCAGACTAGTCCTTCCTGTCAGGTGTCACGGTCTTCTGTAGAATGTTCTTGATTTGTCTGTTTGAGACCTCAGTTTGCCTGTTAGTTTGTAGATGATATGGGGTGGCAATGCGATGGGTAACTTCGTATTTTTTGAGTAGGGCACGTAATTAGGTGTGGATAAAATGGCTTCCACCATTACTGATCATGGCCTTCGGTATTCCAAACCGAGAAAAGATGTTCTGCTTAATAAAGTCCATGACAGCCTTATGATCACATCGGAGGGTGGCGGTGGCTTCAATCCATTTGAAGACATAGTCTACAGAGACTAAGATGTACTCAAAGCCATTGGATGGTGGAAATGGGCCCATAAAATCAATACCCCAAACGTCGAAGATCTTGACGATTAGAATGGGCTGGAGGGGCATCATGTCTTTCCTGGTCATGGTCCCTAGAGTCTGGCAGCGAGAGTAAGTCTTAGCAAAGTTGTGTGCATCCTTGAATAAAGAATGCCAGTAAAATCCGGACTGCAAAACTTTTGCAGCCGTTTTCTTCCTTGAAAAGTGGCCACCACAAGCTTGGTCATGTCCAAAGGATAGCACACTTTGAACTTCATCCTTCGGGATACACCTCTTGATGATCTAGTTGGCACAGAGATGAAATAGCATGAGATCATCCCAAAAATAGTGCTTGGCTTTAGCCAAGAACTTATCATGTTGCTGTCTGGACCAACTGTGCAGGGTCTGTCCTACTACCATGTAGTTGACGTAGTCGGCATACCAAGGTAGTTTCTTGTCTTGCACAGTCAGAATTTGCTCATCGGGAAAGGTGTCAGATAAGGGCAAGGAGGACCTAATGTGGTCTGGGTGGAGTCTAGACAGGTGATCGGCCACAACATTCTTTGACCCGGCTTTGTCGCAAATTTCTAGGTCAAATCCTGTAAGAGCAGGATCCATCTGATGAGCCTAGGTTTCGCATCCTTTTTGGCCAACAAATGCCGGATGGCCAAGTGATCTGTATAGATGGTCACGTAGGATCCCAGAAGGTAAGATCGGAACTTTTCGAGTCCAAAAACTACAACGAGTAGTTCTTTTTCTGTGGCCGTATAATTTCGTTGGGCCTCGTCCAACGTCTTGCTCGTGTAGTAGATCACCACGAGTTTCTTGTCTTGTCTCTGTCCCAGGACTGTGCCTATGGCAAAGTCTGATGCATCACACATGATCTCAAAATCTTGGGACCAGTCCAGGGGCTGAAGTACAGGTGCGGTGGAGACTAACCCCTGAGGGTGTGGTAAGCCTGAATGTAATCAGGGGTCATGTGGAATAGGGCGTCATTAGCCAGAAGGTCGGTCAAGGGTTTGGAGAGATTGGAGAAGTCTTTGATGAATCTTTGGTAGAAGCCAACGTGTCCGAGGAACGAGCAGATTTACCGGACTGAGCTAGGTGGGGAAAGTTTGGAAATCAAGTCAACTTTAGCTCTATCCACCTCAATGCCCCTATGCGATATGATGTGACCGAGGATGATTCCTTCTTGAACCATGAAATGGCTCCTTTCCCAACTTAACACCAAATTAACCTTGATACATCGTTTCAGGATTTTCTCCAGATTGCTTAAACAGTGGTCGCATGAATTCCCAGACACTGAGAAATCATCCATAAAGACCTCCAGGTATTCACCCACCATTTCTAAAAAGATGGCAAGCATGCAACACTGAAAGGTATTGGGTGCATTGCATAACCTGAACGTGTCGTACGGGCAAGTGAATGTGGTCTTCTCTTGATCTTCCGAAGCAATTGCGACTTGGTTATATCCTGAATATCCATCCAGGAAGCAAAAATACTTCTGCCCTGCCAAGCACTCGAGAATCTGATAAATGAATGGCAAAGGGAAATAATCTTTCTTGGTTGCCTCATTAAGCTTCCTGTAATCAATACACACCCGCCATGAGGTGGCGATGTGGGTGGGGATGGATTCGCCATGATCATTGGTGACAACGGTGAGCCTAGCTTTCTTGGGAACCACTTGAATAGGGCTCACCTAGGGGCTATCAGAGATGGGATAGATGATGTCGGCGTCAAGCCATTTGATAATTTCATTCTTAACGACCTCCCACATATTCGAGTTTAACCGTCTCTGCATCTAATGGGAGGGTCGCGCCCCATCTTCTAGGTAAATCTTGTGGGTGCAATAGGTGGGGCTAATTCCTCTCAAGTCTGAAATAGTCCATAAAATGGTAGCTCTATGTTCTGATAGGGTCACGATCAACCTAAGTTCCTGATCCTTGGTTAGGTTGGCGTTGATAATCATTGGGAAGGTCTGGTCAGGTCCCAGGAAGACATACTTGAGATTCTCGGGTAGTGGATTTAGTTCAGGTATGGGTGGAACAATGTTTGACGGAAAGGGGAAAGGCAGGAGTTGATCAACATCAATCTCCTTGAACGGTGCTGGTTGATGGTAATCAGCCCTTCAAAGGTTCGTGTGCACAGATGGTGACGGGTCAGAACAATCGTCACAAGATTGGGTCTGGTAGTCTAAGACAGAACTAAGGGTGAGGCATTCCTCGACTAAAGGTTCCATGGGATCATGTTCCTCGAGACAGTCACAAACAAAAGACTTGGTCACCCGGAAGATATCCAACTGCATCTTCCTGTCTCCTAAGGCGATTTCCATACATCTCATGTCACAATCGATGTTTGCCTTAGCCGTAGCTAAGAAGGGTCTGCCTAGGATGATGGGTGTGTTCTGTAGTTGTTCAGGGACTTCCATGTCGAGCACCAAGAAGTCGACCGGGAAATAGAAGGCCTTGACTCGCACAATCACGTCTTCGACAACCCCCTTCGAGGTCTTCATAGATCTATCAGCCAACTAGATGGTCACAGGTGTGGACGTCAATTCTCCTAATCCAAATTGGTGGTACAAGGTCGTCAGAATCAGATTGATGGATGCACCTAAGTCCAGGAGCGCTCTATCAAATGTCATGTCCTCGATATTGCAAGATATCAGGGGTGATCCTAGGTCAGTTCGTTTGACCGGAGGTTGCTTGATATCACGGAACTTGCTTGCTCTGAGAGCACAACCTTCTTAGGTGCTTTAGGTCTTGGCTTACGCTTCGGTATACAGGCATCCTTCAGGAACTTAGCATAAGCCGGAATGTGCTTGACAGCTTCGAGGAGCGGAATATTAATCTGAACCTGCTTAAAGATCTTGAAAAGCTCTCATTCTCCATAACACTTTTCCTTTTCTTGATCATCTCCAAGGCCTCGGGATATGGTGTCTGAATGTGAATAGGGTCTATTTCTGGGTCCTTGGGTTTGTCCTGTGGCTCTTCAAAGTCGAGCATTTCAAGGGGTGAAGTCACGGGAGGAGTCAGCCATTTGGGATCCTGGGTCTTGGTGCCACTTCTCAAGGTCACCGCATTTGCAGAGGCATTGGGACCATGGAACGATCCTTGAGAAGATGAGAAAGAAGAAGCACCAAACCTAGGGGGTATTTGTGGGGCTGGCTGGACCATGTGGGCCTGGCCGAGATTGCCTGGGAACCCTTGCAAATTGTGGCCTCTGTTAATCACGTTTCGCGGGTTTGGTTGTGGCTGAGAAGGAAGGGATCCCTGTTGTTTACAATCCAACAGCTGCCTTAACTGTCCCTTCACTAAAGCCATTTCCTCCTAGTGTTTTGGTTCATTTCAGCCATAATTTTTATCAGGATGTCCATTTGGTTTTGTGGAGGAGTCGCCCTATTCAGATTATAGGAGGGTCTAACCGGTGGACCTTGTTGATAGGAGGACGGGTTTGGCTACTGGTTTGGCCTGGGCTGGTTTTGAAATTAAGGTAGTTTTTGGTTTGTCCAAGTAAAGTTTGGGTGATTACGCCAGTCGACATTGTAGGTGTTGGAGAAGGGGTCAATTTTGGAATAACCTTGGATAGCCTGGACATCTTCAAAGATAGAAGGTGTCGAGGGGAAGGGAAGGGAATAATCAGGGGTTGAGGGAGCAAAGGTCCCTCCCTAGAACATGGTCAGGGGTTGTTCCAGGTGCATCTGGCTTAGTGGCTGGACCAGGTCAACGTTGTGAGCTCCCTTTGCTAGGGAGAGGGTCTGTAGCAGGTTCCTGGTCTGGTTCAATAGTTCATCTATCTTTTTATCTACCAATTCCACTCAATCCAATTTCTTAGCAATGATATCCATGTCAACCGTTCCAGAATTTGCCTGTACCTCATAGATCCCACCACGGGGTTAACTGGATCGACCAAACTGGGTCATGGAGGCATTGTTGAGCGAATTTTCTCTCATAGACTCAAAGAGCTCAAATGAACTCTTCTCGTCTTTGTTCAGGAAGTTTCCTTCGCATGAGGCACCGACGAAGTTCCGAAGGTTGCTGTCCAGACCATGGTAGAAGATCTGGGCCAATTGCCACCTCGGTACTTCATGGTGTGGGCATTTCCTCAATAGTTCATTAAATCTCTCCCATGCCTTGTGGAACTATTCCCCGCCCTGGAGCGTAAAGGTGGTAATGGCTCTTCTGAGGACATTGGTCTTTCCTATGGGGAAGAATTTCTTTAAGAATGCATGCCTCAGTTCTTCTCAATTGAAGATGGGTCTTCCTAGGGTTCTAAGCCAGTGAGACGCTTTGTCTCTCAGTGAGAAGGGAAACATCTTGATCAAAACAATGTCTAGGCTAATGTTCCTGGGTTTTACAGTCTGGGCGATCCGGTCAAGATCCTCTAGGTGCTGGAAGGGGTCCTCATTTAAGCTTCCATGGAAGTGGCTCTAAATCAGGCTCAGGACGTTTGGTTTCAGCTCAAAATAATCTTCCCCCTCGGGGATCCTAAGGTGTCGTTCAATCCAAATCGCCGAAGGATTGTAGAAGTCGCGGAGGGGCCTAGGTTGGTCCTGGAATGGTGGTGGATCAAGTGGTGGTTGTCCCTGTGGGTCTTGGAAAGGTGGTGGTGGTTGCCCCTGCGGGTTCTGCAACCGGTGTATGGCTTGCATGGTAGTGTGGATCTATTGTTGCTAGAGCCGGTGGTTTGCGTTGATCTGGGCCTGGATGATGGCCATCGTATCTAGTGGAGGTTGGTCCTCAACCTCATCTACTCTAGGTTCGGCCATGTCTCTAGCAAGATCAAGTCTCCTGGATTCCCATCCCAAAACGAACAATTCAGGATGAAGTGATCGTCACCCATGCATTCACTAGAGAAGAACAGGAGGGGATGCGGAGAGCGACAGATGCGAGAAGTGTGTGCACAACTAAGCAAACAAGCCTAGTCCTTATAATGTATTCCTTAGGGGACCTAGAAATCTCCAAAGGAACGATCAAGTTCGTAGGCATGGGACTACCCTTCCTAAAGCTAATATGGCCAGGTTGATTACGAGGGGGTTGTGGGGAAGGTTCCTCCTTTGTCTTGCACCGCCAGTTCTATAGACCCCACAACCATGGTCATTTGACACTTCCCCACAGCCTAGTCACCAGATTCTACTAAGAGAATGAAGGCCAAGTGCCTAGCAAACAAAACCACGCCTCTTGAGACTTAACCCAATCCTGCCTAGAGCACGTCTACTCTGTTTTAATGGGGCTAGGATAGCGCTTGTGCTTAGGTTATGTGATGAGGCGTTGATTAGGGTGATGCCTCTTAATTCTTCAATTCAAATGTGTGTGCTCCTAACAAGACATGGTTTTCAAGCAAGGATTTACGATGTGGTGTCTTTTAATATTTGTCCTTACTTTCGTGTCTTTTAGGGTTGACGTGTCTTAATGTTTTCAGGCAAGTTTCAGGTGGACACGCCAAGTTTTGCACACAATCGGTGAGAGTAGATTTCCTTTAATGTGACGAGGCTCTAAAACCCTAATGTGCTCATCCTAGTGTTCATGCAATTTCTACCAAATCAGTTGATTTTAGGGGTGAGTGGTGCTGCCCAAGTCAAACCACGATGGCTTCGCAAACACCACTCAAAGAAAAAGAACACTCCAAAAGATTAGGTCTTTAAGAATGTCAGAATGTATATTTTTTTGTTGGGTGATGAGTTAAAGATGAGGATCAGGCAATCATTCACCACGCCAATTTTTTCTGATTTTAAAATTTTTTAGACTTTTTTTCTTAGGCAAGCAAACAACCACGGGTAGAGAACTACTCACAATCGACCTTTTCTATGGTTACTCCATCTCCACCGTCATGAGTTGCGCTCCTTCGCCGTCCAAGCGTCGAGTTCCTGCAACCATCAAGTAGAAGGAGAAAATGCATTAGATGATGTGAGCATGGATGCAAAATGGAAGTTACAAAATAAATCCATTACCTCCCCAGCAACGGTGCCAGACACTGACGCACTATTGACGCGTTTATCTGAAAGGGTCGTTGTAGCTTGCATTCGCTGCGTCAATTTTAAATAAAGAAATGGACGTGAGTCCGAGTGTTGAACACAGGGAGGCGTGAAAATAGGATTTTTCTGTTACTTAGTGTCACAGAAATGATAGGTTTTTGCTTGTAAGAAAACGTGGGAGAAAAGCGAGTAGGGAGAGAGAGAGAGAGAGAGAGTAGGGTTAGAGTTCTTTTAAGTCATGGCATTCATGCAACTTTAAGCTAAAGAAGACTTGATAACAAGAGAGAGATAATGGCTAAATAGGGAACATCATCATTTAATCATGCAACTTTGAGTCTTACAAATACAAACATAGATGAATGCTTAAGTAAGATAAAGCTAAGCTAGAGAGAGAGAAAGAGGAAGAGGAGTCGGCAAGGCGACCACGGCAATGGAGGTTGGCTCCGTCGGTGGCTTGTCGACTCCGACGCTTACAAAAGAGTGCTAAGGTGGCTAGGAGTGGGGTAGAACACCTGTAAAGGTATTCAATGCCTTCGATGGGTTGTTGGAAGGGGTTTAAATAGGAAGAAGGGCTTTCCAAATGAAGAAGGGGTTTTAGCGACGTCGCTAAAACTCTTCCCAAAACGTCGGTGAAGCCCCTCGGTCCACCAGCTCCTCGCGCGAGCTGTGCTTCCCTTCCCAGTGATCTGCGTGCGGCAGTTGAGGACCGTTCGATCGTAGATCAAATGGTCGAGATCACTCGCAGGTCACGCCTTTGGATTGCGCCTGTTGAGCTCGTGCCCTGCACGTCATCGCAGGCATTTGGCATGAGCGTCTGCGATCGGCCGCGTCGCTTGCTTCTACACCATTCGTTCGCAGATGAGCGGCTACAATCGCGTGCCTCGTGATCACTTTGAAATTGAAGTGCGGCTGGCACCTCGAACCCACACCCCTCAGCACGAGGATGAGGCACGTATCGTTGCACTGAGTCCTCCGCTTGTTGTGGAAATTTCGTGCGGGTGCGATGCTAGCGACCGTTGGATGAAAATCCAATAGTTGTGATCTATTGCAGTTTGAGGGTGCTGCAAATGTGGGGGTGCATGGCATGCGCTCTTAGCCGTCCGATCAGCTGATCAGACAGCTTAAAGTTGCTGAGTGCGGAGTAGTTGTGCTGTGCTGCGAGAGAGGGGTGTGGCGATGGCGCCACATTGCAGCTTCGTGGCCGTTGATCATCAGATCAACAGTTAGAACTTCTTGGGCCATTTGTGGGAGCTCCAGATGTCGGATTTGGCTGATTTTGAGTTTATTGGACTTCGTTCGTCGCTCTGAATCCATCCGTGCGGTCTGATTACTCATCTGAGGCCTGTTTTGACATGGACTTTCACAAATGGTCATTAATACTGGTTTATAAGCAATCTTAACATGCAATGTATGCAATGCTCCCATGCCCATTCATGATGTGCTATTCATGCATATTATCTTTAAGACCAACCCCTTTTGGTAGAATTATCATCGTAAAATGTAGTGTTATCATTCATCTATCTTATTATCCACCAATTCCACTCAATCCAACTTCTTGGCAATAATATCCATGTCAACCATTCCAGAATTTGCTTGTACCTCATAGATCCCACCACGGGATTGATTGGATCGACTGAACTAGTTCATGGAGGCATTGTTGAGTGAATTTTCGCTCATAGACTCAAAAAGCTCAAACGCTCTTTCCTCGTCTTTGTTCAAAAAGATTCCTCCACATGAGGCATCGACAAAGTTTCGAAGGTTGCTATCCAGAGCGTGGTAGAAGATCTGGGCCAATTGCCACCTTAGAACCTCATGGTGTGGGCATTTCCTCAACAATTCATTAAATCTCTCCCACACCTCATGGAATTATTCCTCACCCTAGAGTGTAAAGGTAGTAATGGCTCTTCTGAGGGCATTGGTCTTTCCTATGGGGGTCTTTAAGAATTTCTTAAGAATTTCTTTAAGAATTTCAACGGCGCCAAAACTTGATGTGAGCCGGATGCGTTTGTCTAAATAGGTCATTGTAGCTCACGTTCGCAAGGTTGGTTTTAAATGTAGAAACGGATGAGTCCAAGTGTCAAACATAAGGAGGCGTGAAATCGACTTTTTCTGTCACTTAGTTGTTATGGAAATGGCGGGTTTTGCTTGCACATGAGAAAACACAGGAGAGAAAAGAGAGTAAGAGAGAAAGAGAGAGAGTAGGGTTAGAGTTTTTTTATCACAACATCATGCAAATCAAGATAAGAAAAACCCGATAAAAGGAAAGAGATAATAGCTATATAAGAAACAACATCAGTTAACATGCAACTTGAGTTTTACAGATACAATAATAGCTAAATGCTTAAACAAAAGTAAGTAAAGCTAGAGTAAAGGGAGGGAGAGAGAGAGAGAGAGGGGAGAAGGCAAGGCGACCACGACAGTGGAGGAGGGCTCCGTCGATGGCTCATCAACTCTGGCGAGTATAAAGTGTGCTAAGGGAAGCTAGGAGTAGGGTAGAAGAATTGCAAGTGTATTCAATGCCTTTACATGGGTAGTTGAAGGGGGTTTATATAGGAAGTAGGGGTTTCTAAATTAAGTAAGGGCTTTAGTGATATCCAGGATGTTGCTAAAACCACCCCAAAAATGTCGGTGAAGGCCCCTACTTGCCGGTCTTCCACACGTGCCTGTTCTTCCTCCTGCGCGATCTGTGTGCACGCCTTGAGGGCTGTCTGATCAAAGATCGGACCGCCGAGATTGCGTGTGGAGCACACATGCAGATCGCTTGCTGAGACACGTGCGCCCGATCCCTTGTATCTGTGAGCACCATGTGGCGCTATCTCCGCTGTCCGTGTGCTCATCTGTGATCCAATTTCTCTCGCATGCGCCTTCGCCTCGGATTCGATATGCAATGCGGTTCGATCCTGCATCGAATGTGTGGGGAAGGAGTGTCGACCGCTGCGCTGCATTCCGCAGATGGTCGCGGAGAAGAATTTGCACTCGGCTGCTACCGACCGTTGGATGAAGATCCAACGATCGGATCTTCGTGCTGGGCCTCGGCGATGGTAGAGAGCAAGGGTGATGCGTGGCTCCCAGTCGTCCAATCAAAGATCGGACGACTTAGAGTGTCTCTCCGTGGTGCTGTGCGGTGAAGGCATGCTGTGGAGGCCGTTCTTGGTCGTCCGATCGAAGATCGAATGACTGAGATTCATCCTACGGATGATGGAGGAAGCAAGGCGGTGGCTTGTACACGGTAATCTCGTTCCACGTGGCAGCTTTGTGGCCGTTGATCATTAAATCAACGGTCAGAACTTCTTGGGCTAGTTGCAAGAGCTCCGAATGTCGAATTTGGTCGATTTTGAACCCGTTGGACTCTGTTTATCATTCTAAATCCATCCGTGCAGTCCAATCGCTCATCTGAGGCCTGTTTTGACATGAACTTGTACAAATGGCCATTAACATTGATTTATAAGCAATCTCATTGTGCAATGCATGTAATGCTCCCATACCCATTTATGATGTCTTATTTGTGCATGTTACCCTTAAGATAAACTCCGATTGGTAGAATTATCCCCACAAAATGTAGAGTTATCACTTGACTTTTCATTGAGGTAAGATGGGCTGAATGGAGCTAAATAGGGCAAACCCTAACCCAAGTGAGCTGGTATCCAGCTATGATGAGTTGGAATTGGCTGAGTCCCTGCTAGAATGTGCTTCCTCTTCACTAGTTGCCTTCATGAGTGCTATGATTTTAGGGATCTGTCTATGTGTTTGTCCCAAACACTCAAACAAACATATTAAAAATACAACAAAATATGTAATGTATGCCTAACCTAATTGATTCCTAAATGTAGCCCAAAACCCATTTTCGGAGTTAGAAACCTAAGAGCTAGATCTGTTTTAGGTCATAAGAATGATGATAAATTGACGTTTATCACAACCCCATGCTTATCTTTTACTAGTTTCTTAGTAAAACAAATTTTTACAAAACGAATTTTTTTGGGAAAACTATTTTTTTAACTCTTTTAAGGAGAAAGAGATCATGGGACCTTGGTTGGTTAAAGCATGGGAGGTGCGAGGTTTGTTAAAGATAAACATCAGGATTTGTTTTCAAATCCAAAAAATTAGATGAATTGGGATCAAAATATTCTCCAAAAATTCACAAATTAACTCATTGTTAATTCAGATGACTCGAAATTTTTGTAGTTAGGATTTTTTCGGCTCTTGAATCTGATTCGCAACTTGCGATAACCTTTAAAACCTTGTGTCTGTGCTTGTGAAAAGCCAACATTTATAAGGTCATGTTTTTGGTTTAAAACCTTTTTTTTTGTCTCCCCCATGCTTATTCTTAGCTTAGTCTTATAACAGATGTATTAGGATCATTATTCCCGTTACCCATCCTTGAGGGGGCTCTGGCGCCAGTACTTTAGGATAGTACTGTCCATGACACCACCCAGGAGTTCATAACCCCAAACACAATGCAGTGTAAAGGGGCGCTCCAAGCAAACTCAAGCTCTTACTTCAACGCTATGGGTAGAGCACCATCTAAGATACTTGAGCTGCAAAAATGCATCTTAATGTTCCATCTAAAGATATGAAATATAGATAAAGAGCAGCACCGAGGCCGTAACATGTTGACATCGGGTCCTCAAAGGAGGCATTTTCCTCCTTCTCGACAGTGGGAACTCAAACCAATGATCTGCTTCAGACTTTTACGAAGGCCAAACAAAGGGTTTTTCTAATTTCTAATTATTTTTAGGTGTTGGCTTGTGTGTGAATTTTGACACAAGAAATTTTGCATGAGATGCAAGTTTTTGAATCAGAAACTAAGCCAAATACTTTCCATGTTACAAAAGAGGATCAAGTCACCTGAACTATCATGAGTTCAGGTGGAATTTTAGAGAAGAATATTTGATCTATTCAAAAGGTAGACCCTGAAATTCTAATAATCATATCTATATCCTTATCTCTAGTTTGTTAAATATTAAATCCCATTGTACCAAAGGTGAATGCTCAACCTTAGTCCCAATTTCAAAATTTTCTCAAAAAGTTTTCAGCATTTTTATTTTTTTGGGCATGCAAGTAGAAAATAAAATAAGAAAACTGCATATTTTTGGGTTTCGAAATTCCTGATTTGATCGTCAAAATTTAAAAACACCCCCATGCTTAAGATGTGGCATGTTCACATGCAATTGGAAGGGAAAAGGGATTACCTTGGTGAAGGCGATCAAAATCTGGATAGTCAAAACCTCTGAAGAAACAAAAAAAGAGCAAAAAATGGGAAAAATGATGGGTTACTTCTCATCCAGTGCTATCTTTTATGCCATTCAGTCAGGCGTGAAGTGCATCGATGATCATTAGTGGGTAAATCGGTTAAATCAAGTGTGTCAGAAGGAAAATTCGGAGTGTTATCGAGATAGGGCTTTAAACATTAGCCGTTGATTTGAAAGGATTGTTTGTCTTAGGATCAAGAATATCAACAGTGCCATAGGGATATGTTTTGAGGACAATAAAAGGGCTGATCCACTTGGATTTTAATTTTCCAGGAAAAATACGTAATCTTGCATTAAAAGGTCAAACGTGTTGATTGACATCAAAATGTTTCCAAACGATATATTTATCATGGAACTTTGTTGTTTGGTCTTTATAAATCCACATGTTTTCATAAGAGAAATTACGTAATTCTTCCAATTCAGTTAATTGTAATTTCTAGTGGGTATCAACTTCAGAAAAATCCATAATTAATTATTTTATTGCCCAGAAAGCCCTATGTTCAAGTTCTACCAGAAGATGGCATGCCTTTCCAAAAATCAAACGGAAATGAGACATGCCTAACAGAGTTTTGAAAGCGGTACGGTGGGCCCATAAAGCATCGTCCAACTTATTGGACCAGTCTTTACAATCAAGCCTGACCGTCTTTTGTAAAATATTTTTTATCTCCTGGTTAGAAACTTCCGCTTGGCCATTTGTTTAGGGGTGGTAAGGAGTAAAAAATTTATGATTAACCCCATATTTAGAAAGAAGGTGACGGAATTGATAGTGAGTGAAATGTGATCCTTTGTCACTGATGTGGCCTTGGGAATGCCGAATCTAGAAAAAATATTTTTCTTGATAAATTCGACAACCACTTTGCGATCATTGGTGCTTGTGGGTATTGTTTCGATCCACTTTGATACATAGTTGACTGCGACTAGTATATACAAATACCCACAAAAGTTGATGAATGGTCCCATGAGGTTGATGCCCCATACATCAAAAATTTCAACCTCTAAGATTGGATTTAGGGGCATCATATCCATCTGAGTCATGTTGCCAATGCTCTAGCAACGCACACAGGGCTAAACAAAGGTATGAGCATCTTTGTGCACACTGGGCTAAAGAATCTAGAATTGAGGATCCTAGCTGCAGTTTTCTTACCCAAGAAATGTCCGCCACAGGCCATGGAGTGATAACGTGTCATGAAGAGAACCTCATCATAAACCCTAACTAGCACAATCTAACCCAGATATGTGAGAAAAAGCTCCTACATGACCCAAAGAAAGGCTTAACTCAGAGAATTCTGAGTTAATGAATAAAATAAATCATAAGGGGTAAAACTGCAATTTCACCTATGTAGTATGAGAACAGGGTAATTAAGGATCCAAATACAGGTCAAACAAGCTTAATAATAAGGGAAGTGGGTTGATCTGATCTGGAAAGGGTTATGCAACTTCTAGAAATTAAATGACATTCTGTAACCCTAAAATAAATCCACTTCAATTCACGAGGTTCAAGGTAGGATAAAAATAAACAAAACCCTCTAAAAATCATAGAAAAATATTCCCTAGGGTTTAGAACCTTCAATTTGGCCTTTGAAACCTATTTTGACCTAAAAAGAGAACCATGCCCAATTAATAACTTAATTTGGGTTTTTGCGTAAATTGGTCTGTCAAACATGGTCCAACCTAGATTTAAATTTCACCATTAAAATCCTTAGGTTCAAATTAGTCTTGTATAAAAACTTGAGCCTAAGAAGAGACCTCCTTGACCAACTTTACAATTTGGTCCTCTTTATTTACTTTCTGACCCTTATCTTTTGAAAATATTGCATTTAGGTCCCCAACTTTTCATCAGTCTTTGCAGAACGGTCCTCCCTTCAACTTTTGTGCAGTGCCATACTCTAGTGACCTTGCGCGGAGCATGGCGTCGCGCAGGGCAGGGCTACCGTCCTTTAGAATAGAAGTAGGGTTCCCTGCAACGTCCTCTGTCGCACGGACCTGCCCACGACCTCTGCCGACCACCATACCTTCCGAGTGAACGCACGAAAGGTATGGGTGTCCCTTCCGGCCATAATCCGGCGAGGCTGGCACGACGCCACCTCGTCCCTCTCTGCGCGCCAAGGCCTTTATAAGGACCGGCAGACCTTGCCGGCTCCTTCAAGCTTTTCTTTGCGGAGAAACACCTCCTCTTCATCCCTTCCTCCTCCGTCGGAGGGCCCGAAGATTCTGGCGAACTCCTCTTCCTCCTCGTCGCTCTGCTGCTCTACCTGCAGCAGGGTTTGCCCTGCTCCTTCGTCCGCACCAGGCTGTACCCGCTGGCGCCCTCCGCCTGCTTCCTCGTCGCCGAAACCCTCCTCCAGGGCATCTTCGTCTCCAGCTTCGACAGATACGAGCCGGCTGCTCTGCCCTCCCCCTTCGTCGAGTAATTAGGTAGATAGCTTCCTCTCTCCTTCCCTTGTATTTTCCCCCTTTTAAACTGCCCTTTCGACCACCCAACTACCACTATCCAGACCACCTTCTCCACCTCCGATCACCCCCTCCGGCGAGACCATCTCACGACCACAGACACTCTCACACCTCGCCGAGCAGCCCAGAAGCTCCCTCACACTCCACTCCACCGATCCCCCCTCTCCATTCACTGCCAAGCGCCACCCGACCACCGCCTGAACAAACCCACCTTTCCAGCCATAGTCTGACCTAGGTCAGCCTCTTCACGCACTCCCGCACCCCGCCAACCACCGCACAAGCTTTACGTCACTCCAGCAAAGCTTCCTATGTATTTTGACTGGGTCGAGAGGCCGTAGCTGTGTTTTCAGGTTTGTGCCCCTCGCCGCCATTGTCGACGAGCTACAGCAGCTTCACCTGCAACTGCAGGCACCCTCCAACCCAGGTGCGCGTCCCAGGTCACGCGGGTAGGAGTCGCGAAGACACCCAGGCCCGCAGCTGGGGTGAAGGCCTCACGGGCTACCTCAATTGGCGGCTGATCGCTCAGCTATAGATGCCAATTTGGGAGGTGGGACTTTAGTCCTACCTCGGAAGTGCGTGGCCAAGCGCCCACACTTAAATTGAAAAAGCGCCTAAGGCTTATCGCCTTCAAACACAGGGGTCAGGTCCCTCTCCCACACGTAGCGCGCCATGCGCTCGCTCACCCTCGCTCGCACTCACGCCCCGCGGGTCTGGGCAGGATCTGATTACCCAAACCGCGCACTCCTCGCCCACCACCGCACGCCAGTGGGCCTGGTCCCGGGCATGATACTCGCACCTGATTACCCGGCTCTGGGAGAGCAGTCCTAAGAGGGAAATTTGAGTAAGAGAGAGACGCGGGGAAGGGTAGGGGTATGTTTTGCTCTGACCTTTGTGTGAGCATGCAGGAAGAAAAGAAGAAGAAGAGAAGTGGCCGAAGCCTTAGCCGCTCAGCAGCAGCTGAAGAAGAAGGAAGGAGAGAAATAGAAGAAGAAAGAAGAAGGTAGGAACTGTAGCAAGGCCACAGATAAGTCTTCTGAGCACTGCATCAGACGTCGGAATCCCTACAACCGCAGAAGAAGAAAGAAGCCTTTGCAGCCACCAAGAAGAAGAAGAAGGCAGGAAGGAAAAGAAGAAATAAGAAGGCAGGAAGAAAAGAAAGAAAGAAAAGAAGAACAGAAGAAGAAGGCAGGAAGAGAAGAAGAAGAAGAAGAAAAGAGAAAGAAAGAAGGCACAGCCGCAAGCAAGGAAGGAAAAGAAGAAAGAAGAAAGAAAGAAAAAGAAGAGGAAGATCACCACTGCCGCAGAGAAGAAAAAGAAAAGAGAAGAAGCAAGCAGTGCAAGAAGAAAAGAAGACTCTGCAGAAGAAAGAAGAAAGAAAGAAAAGAAGAGAGAAGAAGAAGAAGCCAAGAGAACTCTAGCCCCCCCTCTCTCTCTCTCTCTTATTGTTTGTAACCTAATTGAGAACTTTCTACTTCTAGAATTCTAGTTGCTCCCTGAGTTCGACCTCGGGAAAACCTTGTTATTCCGAGTAAAAAATCTTGTATTAGGCTGGCAACTGTTCTGTCATATACTACAACGAATATAAATAAAAACAGAAGTCACGCCACCATGTCACAATATCATGGTTTTCTGAATCTAGGACACACCATATACTGACCTGATCAGCACAAATGTGGAAAAGGTCGGGCTCCTCCCAAAAATAATATTTAATGTTAGCAAAAAACTTATCCCTTTTGGGTTTTAGCCAATCAGAGGGGATTTGTTATGTTGCTAGGTAGTTTGCAATAGGTGCAAACCAAGGGAGGGCATTGACAGCTAAGATTGTCTCATCAGGGAATTTATCAGGGGGGTCAACATATCATTCGTCATAAGACGAGATAGATGATCAGCCACTACATTTTGCAATCCTGCCTTATCCTTGATTTCTAGGTCAAATTCCTGGAGCAATAGGATCCAATGGATAAGGTGGGGTTTCACATCCTTCTTGTTTAGTAGATATTTAAGTACTGAGTGGTTGGTATATACTGTGACGTGACCCCAATAGATAAGAGTGAAATTTTTCTAGGGCAAATACAATGGCAAGAAGTTCTCCTTCAGTAACTATGTAATTTCGTTGTGCATCTTCAAGTGTTTTGCTAGCATAGTAGATCACAACGGGCTTCTTGTCAATTCTTTGCCCTAGAATGGCCCCCACAGCAAAATCAGAGGCATTAGTCATTAATTCGAAGGGACAATTCCAGTCAGGTCCCTGTAAAATAGGTGCCTCTGTGATATTCTTCTTCAGCTGATTAAAACTCTCCAGGAATTGGGCATTGAAGTCAAAAGGTTGGTCTTTGGTAAGCAAGCGACTTAAGGGCTTGGAGATTTAGGAAAAATTCTTAATGAAACTACAGTAGAAGCCGACATGCCCCAAAAAAGATTGAATTTGTTTTACAGAGGTGGGCGGTGGGAGCTTAGAGATAGCATCGATTTTAGCTCGATCTACTACGATTCCTTTTCTGGAAATGACATGACCTTGGACAATGCCTTCTTGGACCATGAAATGACTTTTTTCTCAATTGAGGACAAGGTTAACTTCTATGAATTTTTGGAGAGTTCTTTCAAGATTTATGAGACAAAGATCAAAAGAATCTCCAAACACAGAGAAGCCATATATAAAGACTTCTAACATTCACCTACCATGTTTGAAAAAATTGCAAGCATACACCTTTGAAAAGTTGCAGGTGCGTTGCAAAGACCGACAGGCATTCTTCGGAAAGCAGAGGTTCCCAAGGGGCAAGTGTATGTGGTTTTGTCTTAATCCTCAAGATGGATCGCAACTGGTTCTAGCCGGAATAATCGTCAAGAAAAGAGTAGTAATCACGTTCGGCTAACTGCTCCAAGATTTGATCAATAAAAGGGAGTGGAAAATGGTCCTTCTTGGTGGCAATGTTCAATTTTCTGTAATCAATGCACACATGCCAAGAAGAAGCGGTCTGACTGGCTATATTTTCCCCATGTTCATTAGTGACAATTGTTAGTCAAGCCTTTTAATGAGAACATCATCATGAGCCATAACTAGCTCGTTTTCACCTAGAAAAGAGAATAAAAGCTCCTACATAACCTAGAGAAGGGCCTAATTCAAGGAATAAATGTTCTGAGAAGAAAACATGAAACAAAGGTTAAAATTGCAATTTTACCATTGCATACATCAACAGAATTTCTGAGGGGATAAAAATAGGTCAAATGGTCTAAACAAAATAAAAAGTGGGTTGGTTCAGTTAGAAAAGGGTTCATGTGTAATCTAAGAATTAAATGACATCTTGTAACCCTAAAATAAACTCACTTAATTCAACAAGATTCTGGCCAGGATAAAAACAAAATAAACCCTCTAAAATTCATGGAAAAATATCCCCTAGGGTTTAGAACCTTCAATTTGGCCTTTGGAACATATTTTGACCTAAATTGGGGCCCTAGCTAATTACTTGACCTAATTTGGTTTTTGTGTAAAATGTCCAATCAAACGTGGTCAAACCTAAAATCCAACTTCACCATTGGATTCCTTAGGTCCAAATTAGGTTTGTACCAAAATTTGGACCTAAGGGGAGGTCACCTTGACTTACTTTGCAAAATAGTCCACCCAATTACATTTTGACCCCTAACTTTTGAAAACCTTTACGCAAACCCACCTATCTTCCTCACCACTCCTTGCAATTAGGTCCCTATGCCATTAAAGCGGAGGAGTCCTACTCCGGAGAGGATTCAAGGAGGATTGCTCCCTGATTACTTAGAGATCTCCTCTCAGATTTGAAAGGGAGATTCTCTGAGAAATTCCCTTTCGTCTGAATGCAATTCCAGGATCTGATTTGCACCCAATCTCTCGTGCGAATGCACGAGATATATGGGTATCTCCCACATTCCTTCTTTGGGGAGGACTCTTGCGCTTGGAAGCTTGCTTCCAAGCACAAGAGCCTCTGCCAGCACCTATAAAAGGACCCTCATCTCCGGCCGCTCAGAATCAGCTTGGCTTGGCCAGAGAAAATCCTCCAATTTCTTCCCTTCTCCTTTGGCCAAGTGTCCAGCAGGCTTCGGCGATTCCTCCTCCTCCTTCTCGTCGCTCTGCCACTTCACCTCCTTCCTCCGCATCGCGCCATACCTGTGCACGCGCCAGAAGCTCCTTCGTTGTTGTTGTTCTCCCTCCACTGGAACCATCTTCTCCAGCGACGGCAGGTACAGCCAACCGCCCTCCTATCCCCCTTCATCCACTTAGTTAGGTTAGAACTCTTCCTCTCCCTCCTCTCTTTATTTCCCCTATCTTTATTTCTATTTTCAACCCCTCGACGCTGCATACCACCACCATCTTCATCTCTAGCAGACCACCGGCATGGTGTCTCCGTCACCTCCACACCTCCATCCACCTCACCAGACCCCTCATAACCTCTACCATCATCCACTGAGAATTTTCCCCACCTTCACTGACAGCCATACCCTTCTCAAGCACCCCCCGACCAAACCCACGTTCACGGCCGTGTAGTGACCTAGGCACGCATGCCTAGGCCACCCCGCGGCCAGCCACCTACCACAGCACCTTTGCCATGCTACTACAAAGCTCCCCATGTGGTTTAATGAGGCTGCAAGGCCATATTTGTGATTTTCAGATTCAACCCCCTTTCCGCCTTTGGAGCACGAGCAAGGAGCTTGCAAGCTCGCTCCAGGCCGCATTTCTCCAGGTCTCCAGGTCCAGGTGACACGCAATGAGTGCGCGCACACATCCAGCCAAGTGAGTGGCTTTGCGAAGCACCTAGCTGCAGCAAGTGAGAGAAGAACCTCCTATGGGTGTGCGAGTGAAGCGAGTGGGACTTTTAGTCCCACCTCGGAAAGTCAGAAGCACGGTGCGTGATATAAGTTGATTTTGTGTTTCTTTCTCTTCACCTCAAAACACGGGGAGAGGTCCCCTCACCCACACTCACCCGCCTCATCCGCGACCCACGCCTCTGTGGACCTGGCTAACCGATCCATTTAATCCCGCAGTCCTCGCTCACCACCCACGCCGGTGCGCCTTGACCCATGTGCGCATAACCCAACCCGATTACCTGGCTAGCTCTGGGAGAGCGAACCCAAGATAGAAATAGAGAGAGAGTGTACGCGAGGAGGGTAGGGGATAGGTTTTGCACTCTTGTGTGTGCAGGAAGAGGAAGAAGCTGAGGAAGATAAGGCAAGCAAAGGGCTGAAGCGCAGAGAAGCAAGGCAGAAGAAGAAGGAAGGAGGAGGTGTGGCTGAAGAAGAAAAGGCAAGGCAAAGCTTAAGTAAGGCCAAGGAAGAAAGGCAGAGAAGTCAGAAGAAGAAGGAAAGAAGAGCCAAGCCAGAGAAGGAAGGAAGAAAGCACTATAGCAGAGAAGGTGTGGCTGAAGAAGAAAGACAAGACTAAGGCAGAGGAAAGGAAGAATAAGAAGGAAGGAGAAATCAAGGAAGAAGAAGGCCAAAGATAGAGAAGAACAGAAAGAGAAGCCAAGGAAAGCACGCAGAGAAAGAGAAGAACCAAAGAGGCAGAGAAGAAGAAGAGAGAGAAGAGAAGATCAAAAGAAGAATCAAATATTTTTGCCTCTGATTCAATCTTTCTATTTTATTGCTACATTTTAATATTCATAAACTCTTGCATTATATTTTGAATTAGATTTTGAGTAGATTTAAGTGTTCAAATTGCATTTATTGAGATTAGAGAATAAATTCCATTTACTCCCTATGTTCGACCTCAAATACTTAGGTTTTCGAGTAATAAAAACTTCTTATTTATTTACAAGGTGATTTCACCTATACCACGACGCAAACAACATTTACATCTTTTAAACACCGATCACACCTCCTGGCAACATTTCAATACCGTTGTTGGGGACACTTTTCCCTTTCACGTTCACCCTTTCGCCCCTTTGCATTTTGCCTTGTATGTAAACATTTTAGTGCCATTGCCGGGGAGCAACACTCAATTTATCACTAATCTCTACATTATTTGTGATTATATTTGAGCACTAACTTCTCCTATTTGTTTTGCTGTGATTTTGCAGGTGTTTCATGAAGAAATCTCCCGTGCAAGTCAACCACTCCAAGGTAGGTAATCTCTCTTCTTCCCTAATCCATCTCCTAATCTTAGGAAGACAAAAAAATAAATAATCAAATTAAGAATCACTTGCCTTCCTTTCATAGCAATTACCATTTTAAAGGCAAAGTTTCATGATTTCGCAAAAATTTTTTCAAAGCCTATTGAAGTTGAAGCGATTTTTAAAGAGCTTACCCCACAATTTCCTATGCCTAGTAGAGATCACGCTTAATTTCTGAATCTCCGCAGACTACACACTTCTTGTTTTTAAGTCTAAAGAGAACCTTTGTGCAAAGCAAAAAGGATTGGAAATAGAACCAAATTAGGGTTTCTACAGTAGAATTTTGGAGTGTTAGTTCACACATGCTTGCATAAAAGGAACAAACCTACCCGCATCAATGTGCTACCCAAGCCCTTGGTTGAAAAAATCTAAGCAAGACAAATCCTAAAATTGAGCTCTAAAATCACTTGAATCTTAAAAACCTTGGACCTAATAACCTGGGAGTCAAATCAGGGAGATGTTTAGGTCTTGACCTAGAATCATTCTGCCATCTTTAGGGCAGGTCAGGTGAAGTTGACCCATTGGGTCAACCAACCTTGAAATTAGGTCACAACACCAAAACATCTAAAGTTCAAGTGAAAACCCTAAAGCACCTTTGATCTTAAAAATGGCAGACTTAAGAGGGCAAGGTCCCCATTCTGGTCTACCTGGAATCTCAGTGACAAGAGAGGTCAGGTGGGGGAAACCCTGTAACCCGTGGGGACGCTCTACCATGTAGGGGTCTTTGTGGGACTCTCCCTCTCTAGCTACCCAGGTAATTCTTAGGTGGATGACTTTCTGATCCAGGGGAATCATCTGCCCCGAACCTCCATAGTCATCCAAACATCTTTGGGTGCCTCAATTGGGTCAAAAACGCATCCAGTCCCTCATCCCTTCTCTTTAGAGCACACACATAAAATTTCAGTGGGACTCTTTATTCAGATCTATTCGCTTCACAACTTGATTCTACATCTTGATCCAAATTCTAATTCTACATCTTGAATCAACCATTTGATCGAAATATGCAGCCAAGTTACATAGGATTACCATCCAAGAAACCTGAATCCCGAAGAACCATGAAAGATAGAATGATTGAGGATGCCCTTGAATTCTATGAAAATGAATACAAAACCTCAACACCAGTAGAAGACATTCAGGTTAGTGTACCCACAACAACAACCTTCATCATAAACTATGCCCAAGTATTATTGACTGAAGCCACAAAAGGATCAACCCAAGACATGCTCATAACAGGATACATAAAGATAGAAAAATTACACAACTTTGAATACATCCAATGCATGACAAATCCTGTACTTTGGGAACAACACCAAGATGATCTTGAAAAACGGGAAGAGATGATGAGATTATTGAAACAAATTATCGAGCAGCAATGCCCGTATACGCCCCAAACAGATGATAAACCATATTGGAGTAGTATTGAGGATCAATCCGATTTCCCAAATCTCGGGTTTGAGGCACAGAGTGATTGTGGATTCCCAACCCAGATAGAATACAACATGCATGATAGTGAAGAATGTTGGGAAGTTCCAATTGCAGGAAAACACAATGTTGAGCAAACCCTAGACCATAGATCACCAAGCATAGAATTCCAAGATGCCTACAATAATGAAATTAGAACTGAACCTCTCGAGGGTGTAAATCCCGCCCCTTGTTCTGATAAGGTGACCCTCGAAGATAATTTGGACCTAGATTCTAGTGATTCAACCCACACCCTAAACCTAGAATCTGGATCAGAAATTTATTAGGAAGATTACGAGGCCCTGTATGAAGAAGATCAAATTTTCAATAAAGAGTATGATTCTGAGCCTCTAGTTGATGAATATCCCTCTCCAACATCCTCAGAGAATCAAATCGATTTTTCAAAAGTCACACCAATCTACAATACAAAAATCGAAGAGTTGGACGAGTGGGGTTTCAATTGGGTCTTTCCCACAAGCCTAGAACCTGAGCCTAGACCAAATAAGAACATCTTTTTAAGCTCAGAATCACATATAGGCTAGACCCAAGTCAGGCTGCTGAATCTAAATCATGTGATTTATTCTATGGTGGAATTCATGATCTTGAATCTCATTCCGAACCCAATTTTCGCAATATCTCCAACGATTTCGAATCTTATCATGACTTCGAAGAACTTCTGTTGCCTGAATACAAAGAGTCGATCTACGACCTCAGCTCACATGATTCATTCTCTGACTTCAATTCTGAGGTCTCGGTTCCTAAGATCACTGATTTCAGTTCAGGTTCCAGTGACATGGAATCATTTCTTTTCTATCCTTAGAAATCAAAACCAGAAAATACTGAGTAACTGCAACCCAGAGTACGAATCTTTTCTCAACTCAGATTTCCCTCATCCTATAGACACTCTTCAGGCATTCACTTTTGACTTTGAAACCTACTATGAGGACTCTCTACATGAAACCACCTGTCACTCATTTTTAGAAGAGCCCTCATACACAATTCTCATTGAAGCCACATCTTCTGAATATACAAAACAGATCAAAACCTGTTTTCAACCTCGACCCGCAACTGAACTCAATTTCTATTCTGATTCTCCTCTCACTGAGCCGTTTGCAGATGATTCAACTCCACATCTACACCAGGTTTCGGGCATTGATCAGACTAAAAACCATGCTCCATCATTCTCTGATCACCCCTGTAGGGTTTCCACATCATGCACTGATTACTTTTCGGAGCCTTACTCTGATCGAGTTGATTCAACTCAGCCAAACCCCAAATTTACACTTCCACATCCATCAAAGCTCCAGAGCATATGGGGGGTTCCACATCTTCTGATCCACATTTATCAACCCACCAGATTAATAGGGTTTGGGCTGCATCATCAGCCTACTGATCTGAATAAGCACCTAGTTAGACCAACCAAGCTCTTAATCAAGGTGCTTGTTCTACAAAACTCTACTAATTTGACCACTCCCTCTCCATACCATTTCCCGCTCGGCTAAAAGTGTTGAATTTAGCTTTTAACGGGAGGCAACCCGTCATTCCAAAAACCCAAGATCCATCTGATTATCCGTCTGTACTCTACATCTACCACACCCTGAGTTCAGCCTCAAACCAGTCGATCCCACCTCTGGTACACATATCAGAGCTTGAAATCGTTCGCAAAAAAATCATTCCCGACCCATTCGCCCACCCAATAAACCCTATTCTAAGTCCCTAAACCCAACACTATTGCACACCCTCCGTTTACAATGAGGACATTGCAAAACATAGGCATGGGGGGTGGTAAAGTGTAAACATACAAAACCAAGAAAAGTCAGAAGGATTCTCACAAAAAAATCACATATGTCAAAAATACCAAAAAAATAAAAAATTGAAAAAAAGAACAGAAAAAAATGGAGGGAAGAAAATTTTCAAGTCATATAATCATGAGAAAAAGAGCAAAAAGTCAAAAGGAGCACAAAAAGAAAAAGAAAAAAAGAATAGTCATTAGTAAGAAATTTAGAGATTAATCGAAGTTCTAGACCACATCAAGAAAAAGAGAAAAATAGGAAAAAAAGTGCCAATGAGACAAAAAAAAGATATTAGTAGGAATGCATATCTTAGGCCTTTTGGGCTAGACTCTTAGGCTTAAAAATTCAAGTATTCGCTAAGATCTAGATAATCCTCAAGAAGTTGGGGAAAATATGAAGCTTAAGTATTAGGTTAAGGCTTAGGGAGTATTCGACCTCGTTAACTGACCTTTGGTTTGTGGGACTCGTAACCTAAGCACCCTAATCCACATACAGTCTGGTTTAGTGTGCATAACTATCAAAATCACGCAAAAGCGTTTAAATGTTCTGAAAAAAAGTTTCCTAGAATAGGAGCGGCCGATCAACACAAGTTGATTTGGATGAATTCCCGACGCGAAGAGGCAAGACATTCCCCTCGAAGATGCATAACAACATATCATCTCCTCGGTACTTGTCTCCTGGGATATTTACATATCCTACCTGGGGCACATAAGCACTCTGCTGGTTCAGATACCATAGGCGACATTATCACGAAATGTCGATTGCCAGGGTCTGGATTCGGCCACGGAATGCCATGGGCAGGATTATCTCGAAATCTTGAAAGCCAGGGTTCTGGGGGTTGCCATGGGTGGTGCTATCACGAAGCATCGATTGCCAGGGACCTTTGAGGATTGATGATGGAGATGAGGAATCTGACACAGACCATGTTGAGAAGCCAATCCGAAACTAGAAATGAAAAGAAAAGAGAGAGAAAACTCTCCAAACAAATAAATCCTCTATCTCACTCTTACAAAAATGCACTGCAAACTGAACCAAGGCTAAAATATATCTCAAGCACGGGTGCTTTAACCGCAGAGTCCAATGAACCTTAGGATAGTTCCTGCGGGCCTTAAAAACCTTCGCAGAGGACCGAGGCTAAAGCTAGTTAGGTCCGGATCTTGGATGGTACTTGAGTACCTCTAGACCTACTATCAGCATTCTACCCTGATTAAAAGAAAAAGAAAAAGCACTTATCATAACTGGAAAAAGGAACTCATGGTCTAGAACAGACATTAAAACCTTTAAATTTTGCTAAGGGACTCGCAAAAAGCTAGGCATGGGGGTATGATGAGAACATCATCATGAGCCATAACTAGCTCATTTTGACCTAGAAAAGAGAATAAAAGCTCCTACATAACCTAGAGAAGGGCCTAATTCAAGGAATAAATGTTCTGAGAAGAAAACATGAAACAAAGATTAAAACTATAATTTTACCATTGCAATACATCAACAGGATTTCTTGGGAGCTAAAAATAGTTCAAATGGTCTAAACAAGATAAAAAGTGGGATGGTTCAATTAGAAAAGGGTTCCTGTGCAATCTAAGAATTAAATGGCATCTTGTAATCTTAAAACAAACTCACTTAATTCAACAAGGTTCTGGTTAGGATAAAAGCTAACTAAACCCTTTAAAATTCATGGAAAAATATCCCCTAGGGTTTAGAACCTTCAATTTGGCCTTTGGAACCTATTTTGACCTAAATTGGGGCCCTAGCTAATTATTTGTCCTAATTTGGATTTTTGTGTAAAATGTCCAATCAAATGTGGTCAAACCTAAAATCCAACTATATCATTAGATTCCTTAGGTCCAAATTAGGTTTGTACCAAAATTTGGACTTAAGGGGAGGTCACCTTGACCTACTTTGCAAAATAGTCGACCCAATTACATTTTGACCCTTAGCTTTTGAAAACCTTTGCGCAAACCCACCTATCCTCCTCGCCACTCCTTGCAATTAGGTCCCTCTGCCATTAAAGCGGAGGAGTCCTACTCCGGCAAGGATTCAAGGAGGATTGCTCCCTGATTCCTCAGAGATCTCCTCTTAGATTTAAAAGGGAGATTCTCTGAGGAATTCCCTTTCGTCTGAACGCAATTCCAGGATCTGATTTGCACCCAATCTCTCGTGCGAATGCACAAAGGATATGGGTATCTCCCACATTCCTTCTCCGGCGAGGACTCTTGCACTTGGAAACTTGCCTTCCAAGCACAAGAGCCTCTACCAGCACCTATAAAAGGACCCTCATCTCCGGCCTCTCAGAATCAGCTTGGCTTGGCCGGAGAAAACCCTCCAATTTCTTCCCTTCTCCTTCGGCCAAGTGTCCAGCAAGCTCCAGCGATTCCTCCTCCTTCTCATCTCTTTGCCACAATACCAGTGGTAGAGATGTCTTCACCTCCTTCCTCTGTGTCATGCCATACCTACGCACATGCCAGAAGCTCCTTCGTCATCGCCGTTCTCCCTCCACTGGAACCATCTTCTCTGACGGTGACAGGTAGAGCCAGCCGCCCTCCTATCCCCCCTCATCCACTTAGGTTAGAACTCTTCCTCACCCTCATCTCCTTATTTGCCCTATCTTTATTTCTATTTTCAACCCCTCAACGCTGCAAACCACCACCATCTTCTTCATCTCCGGCAGACCATCGACGAGGTGTCTCCGTCACCTCCACACCTCCATCCACCTCGCCAGACCCCTCATAACCTCCACCATCATCCACTGAGCATTTTCCCCACCTTCACTGACCGCCATACCCTTCACAAGCACCCCTCGACCAAACCCACCTTCACGGCCGCGGAGCGACCTAGTCACGCACGCCTAGGCTGCCCCGCGGCCAGCCACCTACCACAGCACCTTCGTCGTGCTATGGTGAAGCTCCCCATGTGGTTTAATGAGGCGACAAGGTCGTATTTGTGAGTTTCAGATTCGACCCCCTTTCCGCCATTGGAGCACGAGCAAGGAGCTTGCAAGCTCACTCCAGGCTGCATTGCTCCAGGTCTCTAGGTCCAGGTGATGCGCGATGAGTGCGCGCACACATCCAGCCAAGTGAGTGGCTTTGCAATGCACCTAGCTGCAGCAATTGAGAGAAGAACCTCCTACCAGTGTGCGAGCGAAGCGAGTGGGACTTTTAGTCCCACCTTGGAAAGTCAGAAGTGCGGTGCGTGATATAAGTTGATTTTGTGTTTCTTTCTCTTTGCCTCAAAACATAGGGTGAGGTCCCCTCACCTACGCTCACCTGCCTCGTCCGCGACCCACGCCTCCACGGACCTGGCTGACCGACCTATTTAACCCCGCACTCCTTACGCACCACCCACGCTGGTGCGCCTGGACCCAGGTGCGCATAACCCGACCCAATTACCCAGCTGGCTCTGGGAGAGCGAACCCAAGAGAGAAATAGAGAGAGAGTGTACGCAGGGAGGGTAGGGGATATGTTTTGCACTCTCGTGTGTGCAGGAAGAGGAAGAAGTTGAGGAAGCTAAGGCAAGCAAAGGCTGAAGCGCAGAGAAGCTAAGGCAGAAGAAGGAAGGAGGAGGTGCGGCTGAAGAAGAAAAGGCAAGGCAAAGCTAAAGAAAGGCCAAGGAAGAAAGGCAAAGAAGGCAGAAGAAGAAGGAAAGAAGAGCCAAGCCAGAGAAGGAAGGAAGAAAGCATTGTAGTAGAGAGGGTGCGGCAGAAGAAGAAAGGCAAGGCTAAGGCAGAGGAAAGGAAGAATAAGAAGGAAGGAGAAATCAAGGAAGAAGAAGGCCAAAGACAAAGAAGAAGAGAAAGAGAAGCCAAGGCAAGCATGTAGAGAAAGAGAAGAACCAAAGAGGCAGAGAAGAGAAAGAGAAGAGAAGATCAAAAGAAGAATCAAATATTGTTGCCTCTAATTCAATGTCTCTATTTTATTGCTACATTTTAATATTCATAAACTCCTGCATTATATTTTGAATTAGATTTTGAGTAGATTTAAGTGTTCAAATTGCATTTATTGAGATTAGTGAATAAATTCCATTTGCTCCCTGTGTTCAACCTCGGATACTTAGGTTTTCGACTAATAACAACTTCTTATTTGTTTACAAGGAGATTTCACCCATACTACGACGCAAACAACATTTACGTCTTTTAAACACCGATCGCGCCTCCTGGCAACATTTTGACGCCGTTGCCAAAGACACTTTTCACTTTCATGTTCACCCTTTCGCCCCTTCGCATTTTGCCTTGTATGTAAACACCTTTTTAGGAACTACTTGTGTAGGACTAACCCAGGAGTTGTCAGAAATGGGGTAGATGATATTAGCATCAAACCACTTTTTTATCTCCTTTTTTACCACTTCCTGCATATTAGGGTTCAAGCGCCTTTGTGGTTAGCGGGAGGGGTGAGAATCGTCCTCAAGATAAATTTGATGGGTGCAATAAGATGAATTAATACTCTTAGGATCAAAAAGGGTCCAACCAATAGCTTTTCTGTGTTTGCTCAAAACGTGGAGAAGTTTTTCCTCTTATGCCCCAGAAAGTCCAGAAGTGATAATCAGGGGCATGGTCTGGTTTGGACCAAGGAAAACATATTTAAGGGAGTCGAGCAAGGGTTTTAATTCCAATTGAGGGCTCGACTCCAAAATGATTCCTGCTTGTGGAGTGAGGGGTGAAGTAAGAGGGAGAGAGTTAAATGAAGAGTTAGATGGAGAAGGTGTAGTTAGGGTGGGAGGGTGAGGTAAATTAGATTGTTCAGGAAACGTGTGAATTGCAAAACAGGAACCAAGGTGTGAAATCTGCATTGTTTCCTCCACTAAACTTTCAATCTCCAAATCTGAGTCATCAAAGAAATCAGGTTCTTGGAAATGCCTAGAAGCTTAAAAATATCTAGGGTAATAGATTCACCGCCACACATGATCTTCATCTTTCCAGAGTCACAATCAATATTGGCTTTGGCATCGGCTAAGAATGGTCCTCCAAGGGGCTTTCTTCAAAGCCTCCGGTACCTTACAAATAGACAATTTTTGACCTGGACAATTACATCCTCAGCAATCCCCTTGGGTTTAATTGTAGATCGATCTGCTAGTTGAAGTGTTACCTCGACAGGCTTTAATTCATCGATCTTGAATTCCGTAAAAACAATAGTAGGGATGAGATTAATTGAGGTACCGAGATCCAAAAGGGCACGATCAAAGGAAGTGTCATTAATGACAACTTGAATCAGGGGGGCTGATGATAATGTCATCATCAGCCATAACTAGCTTTAACTAGTCAGAATCAATTGAAAAATGCTCCTACATAACTGTTGGAGAGTCGTAATTCATTGCATATTCTTTTTGAGAGAAATAAATTAAATTAGGGGTAAATCTATAGTTTTATCATATTTTAAATGTAGAGTAATCACGGGGTTTCCCAGGGGTTAAATGAAGATTAAATGGTCATAAATGTCTAATAAGAGGATTCATGCAGACAGAAATAGGTTTTCGCATATTTCAAGAATTAATGGACATCCGAAACCCTAATTTCATACCTACTTAATTAATTGAGGTTTTATTCAAGATAAAATTTATCTAAATCTTTTAAAAATTATAAAAAAATATTATATAAGGTTTGGTATCCTTTATTTGACCATCTGAACCCATTTGACCTAAAATAGAGTCTCAGACGGAAAGTTGCCCTAATTTGATTTTCTACGTAAATTGACCAATCAAACTTAGTCAAAACTAAAATCTAACTTCACCATCAGATTCCTTTAGTCCAAATTAGGTTTGTAACAAAATTTAGGCCAAATCAGAGATCATCTTCTCCTAGTTTGCATTTCAGTCCAATCAGACTCTCTCTTTCACTTAAACCCCTAGCTTTCGAAATATATTGCAAAGACCCCCTAACTTTGTCAACACCTTCACATCTAGGTCCCTACTGCCATGGTCATGTGAACCCAAAGGTGCTGAGCTTCAATTAGGGATACCTCCCTGATTTCTCAATCAATCCCTTCCAAAATTAGAATAGATGATCTTGAGGTCATCCCTAAACAACTAAACCTAAATTTAGATCCTAAATCCACCTAGGAAGCCCATGCGAGCTCCTTGAATGCAAGAATCCCAAATCCCTGATTTCTCGAGCTTTCAAGCTTGTTTCCAAGCTTGGAAACTCGTCCAATGCCCTATAAAAGACCCTCAGGGACAACCTTACATCCTTAGCTTGGTTTGGAGGTCGGAATCCCCTTCTCTTCTCCCCGACCGCCGTCTCCACCAACTCCGGCGACCCTCTTCGACCACCTTCACTCGCCGTCACAGACAATAGTCGGCGGGTTCTCCTTCCTCTCGCTCCTCTGCATGTCACAATACCAGCGAGCGTCTCCTATCTCCTCTCATCGTCGCCGCTTCTCCCACCAGAGGTATTCCCTTCTCTAGTGTCGGCCATACCATACCCAACATCCTTTCTCCTCTTTCATCCGTTAGATTAGGTTAGTTAGATTGCCCTTTCCCTCTACATTCTTCTCTCTCTCCTTATCCCTAGGTTTAGCCCCCGATGCCGCCGTTCACCCTTCATCTTCTCCATCTCCGGCAGCACCTCTGACGAGGGCTCCCCACCGCACCACACGCCTTGCCAACACCCTTACAAGCTTTACCACTCATCCCTGCACAAAACCCCTAAATCAATTCCACGATTTGCCAACTCACGATCGCTACCGAGCACCACCACCTGTAACCACCTTCCCTGAGGTCACCTGACCTCTACGGTCCACCAAACTCCACAAAACACCGCCATCACTTTCCACGCCCCTTGACAATCCTCCTAAACATTTCAACAAGGGCTTGAAGCCCATATTTTGTGGTTCAAGTCCCCTGCCGGAGCTCCATCGCCGCGTCATCTTCCCCGATGTTGTTCTTCAAATCACGGCCCTATTCTTCACCAAGAACTGTCCCAAGTCATGCGGAATCATCCCAGGTTCTCACCCAAGTCTTCAATTGGAGGAGACGGCTCCTCCTTCGGCTTCAATCAGGATGAGGATCACGTTGTTGCCTCATGGAGAGAAGAACAATGGGATTAGTCCCACATCAGTGGGAGAAGAGTGCCTGCATGCCCATAAAGTGTTTTTGTGTAGGAGCCTCTTCGCCCAGTCACTTGAAGGGTCAGGTCCCTCACACTCCTTCACCTAATTACCCGTCTACTCACTCCTCAGTCACCACACAAGCCAGTGGCCTTGGACACTATTCGAAACCCGTTTACTCGAATATGGATCTGAGTATGCACTAGATTTAAGACCAAGGGAAGAGAGGAAATTGTGAGAGAGCAGGGGAGGGTTTTGCTCTCTATTGTTGTGCCTTGTGTGACACTTAGTCGCTGAGGAGATTGGTCCCCTGTGTTGAGAAGGAGAAATCTTTGAAGAAGAGAACAAGAAGGAGAAGGCCTGAGAAGAAGAAGAGGGCTCGAGAAGAAGTTGAAGAGAAGAAGAAGGGAAGTAGAGAAGGAAAGCAGAAGAAGTTGAAGAAAAGAAGAAGGCTCTGAAGAAGCACTATAGCGGGGTTGCATTTAAGTCGTCTGATGATAAATGTCTGACGTCCGATTTGAGTTTGTTGAGATATTGTTGCATTATTTAAGTACTTTGGTTAAGGGTGAATTGAAATATTGCATGCATGCTTAATTAAGAAGATTAATGGTGATTTAAATCACCATTGTTTTTTATACTCTTTCTTTTTTGTTTCATGTAATCTCTAGACGTTAAATTTCATTGAATAAATAATGTGACAGATTATTATTTATTGAATATCTCTTTTGTGCTTCAATTATGGTTCTCACTTATATGTAATTAAATATTAGCACGTGAATTCCATATTTGCTCCCTATGTTGACCTCAGACTTCAACTTTGATTCTATGTTTATAAATTTTATCTATTGATTGAGCTATTTAGGAGGCTTTGATACAACAAAACGACTTAAATTCTCCTCGATAGTCCATTAATAGGGGCACTTGGATCTTTTCTTTTCAGAGGTAGTTTCCTCTGTACAACTGAGCTTATTGTCTCTGAAAAGATCACCTTCCCTAGGTTTCTAGGCTGCCTTTTTGGGGTACACAAATCTTTCAATAATTTGGCATAGGCAGGAATGTATTTTATGGCATTTAGGAGAGGGATGTTGATTTCTACTTGCCCAAAAAGATCCATCAAATCCTTATCAGTGGGCTCAGATTTCTTTTTTCTATTTTGTGAAGTGTGAAGGGCTTATGGAAAAGGTGTTAGGTGTACCTATTGTGCATTTCTAGGTTCCTAACTCGGGTTAGAAGAAGAGGGAGAAGAACTGATCTGCTTTTCTTTTAGGCAGGTTTCTTGAGCAGGCAAGGGATCATGTGTGGTTTTCCCATTCCTTGGAGTTACTGCATTTGCAGTATGATTGTTTCTAGGAGGAGGACGGGGGTCCTGATTTTGATTGAAACTCGGCGAGTGCTATGGTGTTGGGTAGATAGGTTGACTGGTATATCCACCTTGGTACTGATTCCGTTGATTGTTAGGATTGGGCAAGGGTTGGGATGGCAGATTGCTAGCAGGACTATGATCAGGAGTAACCTTAACTTGATGTTGCAAGTTGGTTATCATGCGGCCTACTTCCATCATTTGATTCTGCATACCTTGAAGAGTCTTCATGACCTGGGTGTTGATATCTTCCTGGGATGGCCCAGGTTGATATACATTTTGCTCATAATTCCCAAATTGATTTTGTTTGGGAAACGAAACCTGATTTGGGGCTTTCTAGGAGGGATTCAGGTTGGTCCTCCAGTTTTGATTGTAAGTATTGGAGGGAATTCTAAATTGCTCCTGGAGAGCAAAGATGTTTTCAGTGGTGGATTCAAGAAGATTTTGATTCATGTAATCAAAAGTCCCAGTCAACAGATCTTGTGAGAAATCAAAAGAAAATTGCTGCCCAGCAGAGGTAGCATTGATATTGTGCAAATTCTCTCTTTTGAGAAGGTGAGGGGAGTTAGGATAAGGAGCTTGTTTTTGGGTGAGCTTTACTTCTATTTTTTTCTGGTTGATTTGCATCTGATCCAATCATTGAGCTATCATGTGTAGATCATCTTGAGTGACTAGAACAGATGTGGATTTGAAGTCAGTTTTATTGACTTCAAGTCTGGGGTTGTTGGTTCTACCAAAAGTGTCCATTGAACCTATATTAAATGAGTTTTCACTCATTTCTTCAAAAAGGAGGGCATCTTTATTAAGGAAATTACCCGCACATGAACCATCCATGAATCTTTCTAATTAATCTTCTAATCCATGATAGAAGATCTACACTAGCTGCCATCACGAAATTTCATGGTGGGGGCAACTTTTGAGAAGTTCTTGAAATCTCTCCCAAGACTCATGGAGAGGTTCACCAGATTTTTGTTGAAAGGTCATTATTGATCAGCGTAAAGCATTTGTACAACCTATCAGAAAGAAATTTTTAAGAAAAGAACTTTTTAATTAGGGCCAGGTGGTCATAGGGCGCCTAACCGTTCCAAACCAATGTAATGCTTTGTCTTTTAAAGAGAGAGGAAAGAGTCTCATGAGCCACACGTCTTCCTGCACATTATGGGAATGGGTGGTTTGAGCAAGGATAGTTAGCTCCTCGAGGTGGCAAAAGGGGTTATCTCGAAAGACCATGGAAATGTTTAATTAGATTTATAATGGCAAGTTTAATTTCAAAATCCCCTTCGGGTATAACCACTTCCGATCTCTTCTCATAATTAGAAGGATCATAAAAATCCTTAAGCTGCACGAAAGGTTCCTGAGTGGCTGACCCGATCTCTGATCGGCTAGGTTCGTGATAGTCCTAACCAATTGTTGTTGGTTTTGTTGAAGTCGAACTAATTGGTCTACCATAAGAGAAAAGGGGTCTAAATTTGGATTTAAAGAGCCACCAGGCCGTTTGGGGTTTTGTGGTAGCTCCAAATGCAAGAGGTTAGGGATGGTGAAATTAGCTTGTGGGTCAGTTGACAGATTAGTGGCGGGTTGGGATGTGGAAGTATAATTTTTGAATTGTTTTCCATATTAAAAATAGAGGAAGAAGAAAACAAAAATCTTTTGGTGCAGGGGGCAAAATCAAATGGTCCCTCAAGATGTGGATTCTGGGACCTTCACTCATGCATGCACTTAATGGAAGAATGTGAGGGGAGGAGGAGAGAGAGAGATGAGAGAAAGTGTGCAAATCAAACAACCAGGCCTAATCTGTCCTAAGGTTGACTTCTTAATGCAACCTAAGACTTTGGGAACCCAATAAAGAAGAAATTAATAAGAGAACCTAGTTCCTTAAGATTACCCAACTTGACCAAAAGAGGTGGATTGGGCCTAAGCATTTCTTGGGAAAATCACCAGGGGCTTGTGTAAACCTGCACCCGTCGTTTGACTTCCCTCTAAGTCTGTCGTCGCGTATTTCAAAAGGAATTAGGAGCGCTTAGTAATTCTTAGATATTGGATATTAAGCCTAACTTTTATGAAGTCCTTAAGTGGTCATTTGACTACTTGTTTTAATTTAGGCTTGGTTGTCTAATTGTGCATGGGAATGTAGAGGGCATTGATTGGGGTAATGCCCTATTATTTCAATTTTTTTTTTGTGCAAAGATTGGAAAAGTGCTTCCAATATCAATCAAGTTGTCACACAAAATTTCTTTTGTTTTCTACTTTTAGGATTTCCTTTCTAAGCTTTCAAACAAGTTTAAGATCCATAAACAAAAAGAAATCAAGTTGTATCGGTAAATGTAGATTTCCTTTTAAGATGTGGGTCTCTAAAAAAATGAAAAGAGACCCTAATTGAATCAATCCTTAAGCAGAAATGTTACTACCGGTGAATTGTTTCAAGATTTTCTTTTAAGTAGTGGTCCAAAAAAAGCAAGAACTAACACTAGTAGAAGGAAAATCAAACAAGAACTCTAGAAAATATTTTTTTGTGATTTTAGGAAATTTTTTGATATTTTTTAACGTTTTTCTTCGTGCAGGTGTTAAAGTTCAGAAATGATACCCATGGGTATTTTGGACATTTCACTACCACCATCGGCCATCAAAAATTTTTGTGATTTTATATGATATGTAGAATTTCACAAGAATTCTAGAAAGCTAAATTTCACAAAAATTAGATAAGTAGAAAATTTCCTAAAATTCACAGACAGTAGCAAAATAGTGAAATCAGAGGAGATGACCCCCCTATGGTCCACAAATTTTTAAACATTTTTTACAAGTCTAATTGCCTTGAAATTTATAACAAATGTTACTGATTTGATTTAGAATCTTTGGGTTAAATTTTAAGATTTTAGAAGGCTATTGGTGTTGGGAATTGATTTTAGAAATCTGGATAGAAGTTTGGACTTGAAAATTAGAACACCAACACTTAAGGTATAGTGGTGTTAAATGAATCAAACAACCAAACAATTGCTTTTAAAGGTCACCACTCTACCTAATTTTTGTGTTTATGATCCTCAAGGTATGATTTAGTATTTTTTTGGTAGCTTTTAAGAGAGTTTATGTGACAAGTAGCAAAGAACTAACCTGAAATCCATTGGAAGGGACTTTAAGCTCTAGCTTCCAAATTCCCGCTTCCTTCCTATAATGCTCCTACACACATGAAATGAAAGAAAGAAAAGGGGATGAGATCCATTTGTCAAGCATGAGAATTAACTAAATGCAAAGTCATGCCTCCCCGGCAAAGGTGCCAAAAAGTGATGCGAAGAATGGCATGATTTGTAAAAAGCGGTGTTTTGAGTCGTTGTAACACGCTATTTCGCACTTGCTTTTAAAATTTATAAGACCTAGATAGTAGGGTATCTAGGGTCATCCAAGGAGGCAAGTTTGCAAAATTCAACACTCTTGCTTGAAAATGGGGAAATCAACTTTCTTTTTAAGTTTTTGGATATAAGGTTTTTTTTTGTTTTGAAATAATAGGAAATCACGGAATTGTAAGCGGGAAATAGCTACACCTAATTTTCTAAAGCTAACACCTAGGTGATAGAAATAACCCCTCTCTAAGCTCACCCTAGGTACGTGAAGACCTAGTGTAATTAGAGAGAGGGAGTGAGAAATAATACTAAAGTGAAAGCAATCAAAAGATGCAACAAAATTTTAGAAAGGCAACTTTATAAATTGAGAAAATTTGTTTTACAGGAATGCTTTTAGAGGAATGCTTCTCATACAAAATGAAAGATAAAAGAAAATATTAAAACAAAGATCCTCCTGGTGATGGTGGTGAAGAGGAGAGAGTCCTTGCTCCAAGCTCAGCTGCTCCTAGGCTTGGAAAGGGTCTCTCCAACTCCTTCCTTGAATAGCTCCTCCAAAGTGATGTCTTCCTTGGCAAACCCTAGGGGGGGCGTGCCATTGCTCCTCCAAAGTTGGATGATCTCCTCCAAAGATTAGAAAAAAGAGCTAATGAAGGTTCTATTAGTCTTCCCCCACACCCACCCATTAGATTTCATTCCGCCACCTAAATAACTCAAACTCAAATCAACCTAGGTGGCTTTATAAATCCTAAGATAGATCTGATTGTTTAATTGTCACTTCACCTCGCCTCACCCTCGTTTATTAAAAAAAAAACTCTTCTCTTTGTGGAACCAGATTAAAAGTGACATACTTAACACCCAAATTTCTTGACCTAAGGCACACCACTTTTCTCTAATTCAATCACTAACTAGGATTTCGACCTGTGGACCTGATACACTTGAACTGATTACACATTAGTAACTAGGATTATTTTATGTGCCTTAATCATGTGCTGCTACTAGCTAATTGTTTGATCTGTTTAGGATGTACCACTAATATTAAAATTGATTCATTCAGTAGCTTGCTCTATAGAGTTGATTTTTAGAGTTGAATTAGGCACGCCACGTTATTTTTTATTTTAAAGGAATATATCATCACCTATGATTTCAAAACTTGGAGTGTTCTACTGAACCTGATTGAAAGAACCTAAAGGTTAAACCCTAAAAGCTACTAAACAAGGTTAAACCTTAAAAGACACATCATAAAATAACCTTGTTTGAAAACCCTGGTTATGCACACACACATTTTAATTGATCATTAAGGGCACAACCCATTAAAAGGACCCATCACATTCTAAGAGCATAATCATCCCAAGCCTAATTAAAACTATACCCATCACATTCTAAGAGCACAATCAAGTCTAATTAGGCTCAGTAGAACCTAATTAGGGTTGGGCCTGAATCTGATGGATTCAAATCAACCCAGGCAAGTCTAATTGGATCTACTTAGTCCAATTGGATACCCCTATACCCTCCTAAGAACCTAATTAGGTTCTCACTAAGAGCAATTGACTTGGATCATAGTCAATTACAATTGCCTAGTCAATTGGACTCATAGAGTCCAATTGAGCTTTGCTCTCAACCCACACAAGTCTAATTGGACTCAGTGAGAGTCCAATTGACCTAAGCTTAACCTAATTGAGTAATCTCACTCTCAATTAGGTTTGCACTCATTCAATTAAACTTGTGTCAAGTTTAATTGTGCATCTACCTTAGTAATTAAGGTTTCCAACCCTAATTCAATGACCTAACCTAACCCAAACCCTTAGGACCTAACCTAGACCACTAGACCACTTAGCCACACACACACATGTTCATGCACACACACACACCCTCACCTAGCTGAAAATACACTAAGAGTTCTCTAGAACTCTTATCCAAATGTGTTACCTTGGTTGCTAAAAATAGCAACCAAGAGTAATTCAAATTTTTAGATCAACATTTTATGGATCTAAAAACCACCTCCAACCTCTCTTGGTCGGCCACATAGAGCTCTCTCTAAAGTGTTCTACACCTCTCTAGTGAGATTGCCAAGGGTCTATGAAAAGACCCCATAGGTGGCCATTTGCACCCATATTGATTCTTGGCTCCATTTAGTATAGCTCCACCTCCATTCACCTCCACCTCCATGACCCCATCACCATGGCCACTCCACCTCCACGCCAATTCAAGATCACCCTCTCTTACCCTCTCCAAGGGTCGGCCTAAGCACCATTAGCCGCCCCTCCTTCTCCCTACCACCTCATCCTCAAAGGCCATTGGAGACCACCTCTGTTGCCCTTCTTTGTGCTAGATAAGTAGTGGTTCATCATAACTTTTCTTTGCTTTATTTTCTACTTAGTAGTTTAGCTCTCACTCCCCCCTCAATGATGCATGTGTAATCTTCCTATAGATCCACACATGCACTCGTTTGCTGCTAGATAGTTTTAGGCTTTAAGCTTTCCTATACAAGCTTTCCTCAAGCTTCACTTTGCAGCAACCATTCTGGACTCAATGAAAATCATCCCTTTATATATATGTGTGTGTTGCAAAATCACCATGAGATTCCTTTCCATATTTTCTTATGATTAAAGTTGCCTATTTTAATTTCTGCATCTTTAGCAACATGTCGTGCATAAATACCTAAAATTATTATAAACCAGCATGAATTTTTAAGCAAGTAGAGAGAGAGAGAGATCATAATCAGATTTCGCATTTCCAAAATACCTCCCTGAGTTCGATCGGGACTCACCGTCTCGTTATTATAAATATTTTTGTTTCGATCAGATTTCACACTATACTACGTCATAACAACGATTTTCATATTTGAAAACATGAAAATCCTATCGAACAATTTTTGATTTCTAATCTTTAGAACGATAGTGACAAATCTGCATCTACTTGCTCTCTTTGATGTGTAGGAAAATAGGAAGAACGGGATCTGCGCACACATCGAGCGTGGATTTTAAAATCAGGTGCACATCTCAATCTTAGTCTTAGGTTTCTTTTTTCATGAACCCTAGGTAGATCTTAGTTAGATTTTTCTTTCTAAAATAAAAAATCTACTTATTTTTGTGCAAAAAAAAAAGGTAGTTAGATTAGGATTTCTTTTGAATCTTAGGTTAGAAATTAGTTTGTTTGAAAAGAAAAAATAGAGAGAAAATTTGAAAAAAAATTCCCTCCAAAAATTTTTTTTGAAAAATTAAAAAAATTTTAAAAAAATCATTTTGGCAGGAAGGTTTGAAATTTGAATTTCAAACTTTTCAAAAGCCTTTCCACCACATCACTGATTTTCGGCCTAATTTCAAGGAGTGATTTAAAAATTCATTTGCTAAAATTATATTGAGTGTAAAATTCTGAAATTTGGGTAGGAGCTTCATTTTCAAACCATCTTTTAAACATCACCATTTATTTGAGGAAATTATAATTGTGTAATTTTTAAAAATTTGCGAATTAAAAGGGGATCAAACTGACACAAATTTGAAAATTTTTTAATTTCAAATAGCAATTCCGAACAATCCGCGAATTTGATCTGACTAAAAATGGTCAGGTTTGAAAGCTGATCTAATTAGCTTTCATTTCCATATTTTTTTTGAATTTTCAGAGTTTATTTGTTACTATCCAAAGTAGAAAATCGACCACGGGTCAAATTCCAGATCTGACCCCCTGACATTTAAAAATTCTTATTTATTCGGTTGAAATAATAAAACTTACAAAAAAATATTCTTTGAAAAGATAACTGAAAAAGGAATCTGCCTATCGAATTTCAAATTATTTTGATTCCATTTGCATATCAGAGAATTGTTTTATTTTTTTTGGTTTGCTGAAACTCTAGAACTTCATGAACCCTGGGTTACACCTTTAGGATCAAATTTCTAGAGACTGCACATTTGGGCTAACTTAGACTAAATCAAGTCTAGTGGCTATCCGGTGAACTTGGTCACCTTGTGGGCCACTCACCATAAACCCCAGCTGAAGAAAAAGGGTTAAGAAAATTGTTAAAATACGTAAATCAACCCGAATTCGTTGTCTTACTACTGGGTCGTCACAACCGCCTTAGCCGAACCTTAGCTGAATATGTGGGGTAGAATCAAATGATCGTGGCTCGGGAGTACAAAGGAACCGAAGGCGTGAGCTGAAGGAAGAAACTTCCCCTTAGTCCCCTTGTTGAGATTGGCTGGGTTAGCTTTGGGGTTTAGGACTACTTTCAGTCGATTGAACGATGAATTTTTCTTCATGAATTAGAATTCTAACAGAAAATATGGTCATCTGATCATAAGGACCAATTGATTGACAGGGCCTTAGCCTTGTCTGGCTTGGCTACACCAACCCAGGGGTTGGTTGGTGTATGCGAGGGAGGAGGTCACTTAGACCTCAACTGATTGGATCTTAGGAGCCAATCCCAAGGAGGCGAAGGCGATTCGTCACATCGCCCGGACTATCTTCTCACCCCTCTTCTTCTATTCTCTTAGTCGAGATGGCTAACCTTGGACCCAGACCTGATCAGGATCCAGAGAATCTGGACCCAAGGGCTCATCTGGGAGCCTGGGTCAATGAATCAACACAACCTTGGGATCTGAACCCAAGGGGGTGAAGATGACTCTTCTCTTCTCATGATCCTTCTCGGGTTGCCGAAATGGTTAACCCATATCCTGACCCTGAATACTATGACCCATACCAATCAGCTCCCCAAAGGAACCAATCTTATGACCCTAGATATGATTTCCATACTACTCCATCTTACCCATGGAATATGGGTAGACCTGATTCATCCCCTGGAACCCCTGAAGAACTACCACTGTATATGCAACCACATTACAGAATATAGCAAGCTATAGCTAAGACTAAAGACCAAGTTGCATTCTATCTGCACGAAATCCAGGCTACTACTGATCCGGAACAAAAGCGAACCTGGATTCCATTTCAAGAACTTTTGATGGAGGCCCTTTAGGAAACAATAGTGATGACAAGGCTAATTGGACAAAATCAGGAACTTCAAGAAATACTACTTTTGCGATATCAAGTGGAAAATAGCCTTGAAGACCTCAAAGAACTTGAAATGACTATGCCTGAAGGAGACACAAGAGATTCTCGAGAGTGGACACTCGAACTTGATTTAGGGGAAGAAAAATCCATCATGGATGTGGAACATGAGCAGGGAATATCCCAAATGGATTCATTCGAGAACTCCATTCGTGAAAATGATGAGGAGAGGATTAGTATCTCCAAGACTGATTCGCAATCTGGATACCCTAAATCTTGGGAGATACCTCATGGGTCAGACAACCCAACTGAGATAAAGGAAGTAGATCCACTTGATCAATTTAGGCCACTTTCCATGGTTGGTGAATCTATTTTTGATCCAACACCATTTGATTTGCATTCTTCTTCCTTTACCTACAACCCTGATTATGATTCTGAGACAACACTTTCTATCCCTGATCCTGATATCCAAAGACTAGGAATAGCTATGGATGCCTTGCCAAAAGAAACGGATATGCTTTCTGAAGCAGGAAACAACAAGGAACCCGCTACATATGAGGGTGAAACATTGAGCTGAATGAACTGGGGACTCACAATCCTAGTCAATCTAATGGATGGCTCGACTCAGAGACTGAGTCAGCTTCTGAGGAATCAGAGATGAATTCCGATGAGGATGAAGTGATTTCAGATGAGGATTTTAGTGACCTCCCCACAGAATTTCTACTTTCATGCATACCCCCATATGACCCGAAGCCTGGAGAAGGCATGATCCTTGACGTTAATTACCATTATGAAGACCACTATGATTCAGACTCTGGTTCTGACATACTCTGGGATGATATCAATCTACTCCCTTAGGAATTTCCTATTGAATTCTGGAACATAATGGAACAGCAAAATCATCAGCAGGATCCTCACTCTGATTATCCTCTGTTTTGTGCCCTTACTCCGCATTTTGCTATAGGTAGACCTTTTGGAGTAGGGGTACATAATCAGCTGGCTCGCATTTGTGGACTGTTGATTCTGGGAGCACACAAACATATTTTTCTCTTGATCTTAACTAGCTCTTACACAATCACAAGGCCATCTAATTGAGTTTTCGCTCAGTTGGAGGCATTAAACTCAGCAGTTATACATAGCATACTCAGCATTTATAAATGCCATTTATACATATTCTTTTTATACATAACACATTTTTCTTTTAGCATATTTCCTTTCTATTGCATATCATTAGATTGGCCGATGCAGAATGTAAATTTTCAGGAGAAATTCCAAGTGATCTCTACCCATGCACTCCCTATCAATTTATTTTCTCTATATTCATGCATGAAGACATGCAAGAACTTAGGCATGGGGGGGTAGATACATCAAAACTGAAAAATTTTTATGCCAACACTTAGGAAAACCTCGGAGCAGCTTATTATATTACTTTAGGGTCCTAATTTAAGAACAACTGACTCCACCTCCAATACTTGCATTAGAGCTAGAAATCATTCGCAACAACCACTTCCAACTCATCCGCTCACCCTTCCTGCTCTAAATTTAGGACCAAGTTGAATGTAACCCTATAAGGGAATTTCATTAAAGTACAAATTATAAGAGGCTACTTGTATATAGCATATATACATAGTGCATTCATGAATAAGATTTTATCAAGAGAATACATTAGAATTTTATCCTCTAGTTGATTCCTATAATCTGAAATCCAGTACAATTTTCATATTCACACATAGATTTTGCAATGGATTCATTGTGAAGACTGACAGACGTCTTTAGTCTATCGAGAAGAAGCAGTGCTTCTTTTCCTGAACCCCTGGACAGTGTTTTGGGAGTTAGGAAAATCTTCTAAAAATCTATCAAATAGTGTGAGATGAGAGTAGAGTACTGGTGCTTTAAGATTAGTACAAGAAATCTGGAATTCTAGATAATTAGGCAATGATACTCAGAGATTAGGCATAGTTCCGCTCTGTGTTCCTACGCTTATATTTTTGTGTGAATTATGAGAGCACCAAATAAGGCAAATATGCGGAGATCGAGTTTTCATAAAACCAGAGCTAAGATGGATGGTTACAACCATTCTTTACAAAATCCTCGGCTGAAGGAGGGTATTGATGTCAAGGTTAGAAATACACCATCCTATCCATATCTTCCCTGGTGCCGAGAATAGGCACTTCCACCAAATAAGCCACCCGATATCTCTTGAGTACCACCAATCTCTAATAATGACTCTTGAATAAAAGTCGTATATGTCGTGTGGTATATTGTATCGTGTTGATATATGAATATATAAAAAAAAAGAAAAAATAAAAAAATAGATATAGAAAAAATTAGAAAAGAAAAGAAAGAGAAGAAAAAAGAATAGAAAAGAAAAAGAAAAAGCAAAAAAAAAAGAGTCTATAAATATTTTAGTGCTTATTTCAGTTGCATTGAGTCAATACCACCAAATATATTTGAGATCCACCAAGTATGGCCTTAACCTACCTTTTCTATGTTTCTCACCACTCGAATACTGGCTGAGGAATTCCGACTTAGTGTTAGGATTATGGGAACTTGATTAAAGTGTTAATGCCATGTGAGTCGACCAAATATGGATCATATGTGTGAATCTGGTGAGTTTATGAGCTTTAAAAAAAATAGAGAGAGAGAAAGAGAAAATGAATATAAAGGAACTAAAAGAGAGCATAGTTTTTTTCGTCTTTCTCTGAGTTGATTTACTTAATAATTTGGGAATCTAGATTCTGTAGTACTAATCTCTATGTAGCACCAAATGAGAGTGAGCTACCAAATAAACACCTATTTTCCTCAGACATTCTCTACCCAAGCTTGAAGTTGACGTGGAATTCATAGAATATCTTAAATAACCCTAGGGAAGAAGTTTGCCTATCCAGCTAGAATTTTACTAGGGGTCAAGTACAGGCTTTAGAGGTAAATCAGGTTTTTCACTCGAATCCATTGCAAAAGCTACATAGCTGCACTTTCACGATTGTCTAGATTTCTAGAAAGTAGGTTGAAAACGAAAAGGAAAGAATCTCTAGTCATACACTTGATAATAATCAATCCTTTAGGGACCCATTTGTAAATAACTTAGTTTTTCATTTGTTAGGGACTAACAAGATTTAGGCATGGGGGTATGGTTGTGCAGCAATCATAGGTCTTAAATGACCTAAATTAAGTTAGAACTTAGCATAACCTAGTGTAATCCATTCATACATGAGCATACTTTGCATCTTTCTTGCATTATTTTAGCTATGCATCAAATAATGTTATAATGTACTGATTAAGTGCATTATGTGGATTGTAGGTAATAAGAAGATTTGAAGCTAGATCTGAAGCTAAATCTGAAACTGGATCTGAAGATGAATCTGAAGGATAAAGAGAAGTTAGAGCTACAGCAGATCTGGAGCAGAAGACTTAGGAATAAATAGTAGAAGAAATAATGTAGGGTTGAGGTATGCTACTCTACTAAGTAGAAATTAATGTAGAGTTAAATTATGAAGAACATTAGGACATCCCTACACTTATCCCTAGCATTAGGACAACCCTATCCCTATCCTTAGTCTCTAGGATAACCCTATTGATATAGACATATCTATTTAGGTTAAAATGCCTAATCATGCATGTTCCTAGGCTTAAATTTGCATTTCATGTTATAAATATTGCATAGCATACATCATTCTATATTTAGAGTAGTTGTATATATTTTAGGTTATTTAGGTTCCTTTTATGGCTAGGAGGGAAGGAGATTTATTTCAAGGCCTTGGATGGATGATTTGATCGTACAGATCTGATCAGGACGACGATCGGATTCTAACACCTCCAAGATCGTCTAGATCGGAGTCCCGTAGTACCTTATGCAGTTTGAGGAAGATAAACTTCCAGGAGGGCAATGCGACATCCTTACGGGCTTCGAATGAAAAATCCAACTATACAGATGGATCCAGAGCGACGATCGCAATCCAGCAATGCGGGAATCATCTTGATCTGAGCACCATGGAACCCTCTGTAATAGACAAAAGATGGATGACCCAAATGGCACCACGTGGCGCCATCCAAGCTGCCCAACACTGGCCAGTAGCAACCGGCCACACCCTTTATCTTCCGCACCTTCAAATCCTAGCCGTTGGATTAAAATCCAACGGCTGGGATGCCTCCACGCTCACAGAACTCAATTCATCTTCGAGACACAAAAGTGCCCGTAGTGCATTGGTCGCGAGGGGCGCTCTCAAGCTGCAGGTGCGTGGTCAAATCCCCGCGAGTGCACGCAATCAACAGCACGAGCGCAAGTGCCAAATTCAACCGCATGATCGGCGATCGACGGTACATGTGCTTCCATGCGGTGCAGCAGATGACCTGATGTGCTCACGCGAGCGTTGACGCACATCCTCACATGCCATCCAATGCCATCTAAGTGCGAGCAAGTGCTTGGTTGGCATCGACCTTCAGTGACAACCTAGCAGGCCTTTAGTGATGCTTGTAGCTATCACTAATGGCCTGTGCTATGCATGCGCCAGCAAAGGAATTGAAGAGCGCCAGCAAGCTTTAGTGACATTTGGGGTATTGGCTAGCGCAGATCTACAGTGACGCCTTTAATGTCACTAAATGCCCCCTACGCAAATTACTTTCTTCCCTTCACTATAAACGGACCCCTACACCTCCCCTTCTTCTTCATCTCTTCCTTTCTTCCTCTCACCACCTCCAAAGCTCTAGAGAGAGCTTGTCCCATGCCCAGGATGCTCCTCTAGAGTAGAAAATAAAATAGTTTTCCCACCTCTCATCCCCATTCGTGGAGCATCCAGTGGCCATCCTCTCACCACCTTGCAGGAAGAAGATCCTCGCCGCGACGCCGTCCTGCCCCATCTTCTGTCCTCCGGCTACGTCCTCCTTCGTCTTGCTCCTCACCACCTTCCTCCAGGCGACATCAGAGCAAGTCATCCTCCAAGCGACCATCGAGGGGGATTCTCTCACCTCTTTCTATCTTTTTCTCTTTCGTAGTGTAGTTTTTCCACTTTCGTAGTTGTAACAAACATTTATTCATAGATAGATGATTGTTCTTCTCTCTCTCTCTCTTTCTCTTATATTTTTGCAAGTAGATTAGCTAGATAAGCAATTGTCGATCTAATCTCTTGCTTTCTAAAAAATTCCAAAAAAATTATAAAAGATAATAAATAAAAGCGAAACACGAAATTTTCAAAACCAAACGTTCGATTCCCCAGGTTCGACCCGGGACTCATTTTTTGAGTTACGGTTATAAATTTTATCTGATCGACGGATTTTCTCGAGAATCGAACTACGACGATGGGTTTTCCAAATCCAATCCTTTACGCGATGAGATCTGAAGTGATCATTTTGGTGCCGTTGCCGGGGAGGCAACACTATTTGGTTTTCTCTTTTCCATATTTTTTCGCCTTACCTAACTTTTATCTCACTTTTTCTCTGATCTTATTGTGATTGCAAGTACTCATCCGAGGTAGGCCAGAGCGATTAGATCGAAGAAAAGTGTGGATGAAGGTTTTGTAAGCGTACCCCCACCACCACCACCACCCTAGTTTTCATTCCATAACCTAATAACTCAAACCCTAATCAAGTTAGGTGCTTGCATAAAACCTAGGGCAGACTTTGGTTATTTGATTGTCACTCCACTCACCTCACCCACTCGCATATATAAAAAATAAAAATATATATTCTTCTCTTGTGGGATTTAACTGAAAGCTACATACTTAACACCCACAACTTCTTACCTAAGGCACACAATCACTCTAATTCTACCACTTAACCGGGGTCTGACCTGTGGACCCGGTACACTTCAACACATAAGTGAGTAGAAATCTGAATAGGTTAAACATTCTTGTGTGCCTTAACTAAGTGGTGCAGCAGGCCAATTGATTGAGCTATTTGGGTCGCACCACTTAATTTAAAACTGATTCATCAAGTAGCTTGCCTCTTAGGGTTTATTTTTAGGGTTAAACCAGGCACTCCACATTTTTTCTGATTTCTAAAGGAATACATCATCACCAATGCTTGTAAAACCTGGAGTGTTCTACTGAACCTTGATTGAATACACCTAAAGATTAAACCCTAAAAGTTACTAAACAAGGTTAAACCCTAAAAGACACATCATCAAATAACCTTATTTGCAAACCTTGGTTGTACATGCACACACATTTGAATCAATCATTAAGGACACAACCTATCTAAAGGGCCCATCACATCCCATGAGCATGATCATCCTAAGCCTAATTAAAACTAAGCAAGCATTGGCCTTAAGAATTGATTTGCTCTTTGGGGCTCAGACTGAGATTTTTTTCGATTAATCTACTTCTGCTGGTCCATCTGATGTCTAGCTAGGGGAGTAGAGTCAAACGACCGCGGCTGGGGGGGGTACACTAGGAACCAGAGGCGTAGGTCGAAGGAAGAACCTTCTCCCCAATCCCTCCTTCTAACCTGTTGGATTGATCGGATAAAAGTAGACCAAATCATTTATAATCTAATGACGGGTCTTGGGAGTCTGTAGGTCTTTAGGCTAACCCACCTAAGGACAAGGTTGATTGCTTGTATTGTAGGGCTCCTTTTTCTCTTCTAATTTCCCTCTTACTCCACAATGTATCCTTCCACATCTTTTACACATTTCCAATCCTACCCTCCTACCACCACTTATCCCCAAGATGATTACTATCCCGACTTGACTTGTAATTACCCATCCACTAGCCGGGATAACTTTGATTTGGGGTATGAATCTGGACCTCAATGTCCAGAGCCTAACCCTAGACAACAAGACTATGATTACTATCCTTCCCAGAGCTACAATGATTATAGATCTTCATCCTTTGATCCCCAAACCAGCCCGATCTACAATTAGGAAGGATATAATGATTATAACACCTACCCTCCCCAGTATTCCATTGAATATAGGTCGCCACCATCTTTTAAACAACCCAAGATGACCTACTATCAGGAAGGGACCCGAGAACCTCAATATCTTGACTCCCCTAGATTTAACCCGAACCCACCCAACCCTGAATCGAACCAATCAGTTCAGGTGAACCAAATCCCAGACAGGGTGTTAGCTAACTTGAGAAACACCATACAATCCTTAGAAGCCCCGCCAACACCATGCACTAAAGCATTGGAGCCTATGATAAAATGATTGATGAGCTGAATAGCTCTTTATTGGATTTACTCCAAAATGTTGGGGATAGGGGCCTGGGTGAGTTTCTTTTTGGGAAATTGTCAAGGTTAAGGATGAAATTTGTGGTTGCCCTAGTCAAATCTTGAGATGATTTTCAAGATGAATGCCCTTCAAGAGAGCCAATGTCAGAACCCGCTCAGGCGCCTGTCAGGGGGGATACATTTTCTAAGATTGGGGATGACCAGGTTGGGCTAGAACAACCCATTGAGGATGAACCGATTGACCCACCCGAGATCCCCGAGCCAAGAAGTGAGGAAAAATATATTTCTTTGAACCAGGAAATGACAATCGATTTTGAGACATAAATAAATAAGGATCATGAATTCTTTAACTCTGAGGGTGAAGAATCTCTTAGTGAAGTCTCACTTGAGCGTAATGAAGATGATTTTAGTGAGACAAATGGGCTTGAGGAATTTGATAAACCATTTTATAGCCAGATTATTAAAGATTTGGATTCGGTTGGGGCTAACTTGGAGGATTTGAATCTTCATTTACTAGAAGATTTAAGCAATAGCCCCATTCCTCAACCACACCCCAAAGGAATTGATTTTGATTTGGAAATCATTGTACCCAAGTCAATTCTAAGTCAGCCACAATTTCTGGACTTGGGTAAATCATATGGGGTGAATGATATGCTAGAGGTCCTAGAGCCTGAATAATTAATGTTGGAGGATAGGAATTTGGAAGTGAGGATCTGGGAAGTTAACTTCAGGGAAAGCAGGAGTTTTGATTTAAGGGTTCCTGTTGACCTAAAACCACCTACTTTTTAGCATGACCCTTGCGATATCTTTCACATGCAACCCAAGCTCAGGTGAATGATATGCTAGAGGTCCCAGAGCCTGAATAATTGATGTTGGAGGATAGGAATTTGGAAGTAAGGATCTGGGAAGTTAACTTCAGGGAAAGCAGGAGTTTGGATTTAAGGGTTCCTGTTGACCTAAAACCACCTACTTTTTACCAGGACCCATGCGATATCTTTCACGTGCAACCCAAGCTCGAAATAACTGATTATTTTTCTGAGTTGAACATTAAGTGGACATCCGCACCTATTGAATCATCTTTACCCATTGTCCGACACTTTGGTCTTGGGTTGCATACCACAAAACCACAGGCCTGGCCCCACAAGCTTAACAACCTTCGGTTCTAGGTGATTTTCATCTAGAACCTTAGAACCACTCGACCTTGGGGAATGGGTCTGCACCATAATCTGGTCCACGTCTGTGGACATCTTCTGCTGGCGGGTCTAAGGATTAATATTTTTATTTTGATTCTGACCCGTACTTGTGAATTCTCCATTTCTTCCTTGTATGTATGTTATGCCTAGCTGAAGCCATTAAATTTAGCACATGTTTATATTCCATGTTCTCTGCAGCACTAACTGGATTTTCACGTTATTTAGGTGATATTCTATTTACTCCACCTTTTCATGCCTTTATTTTTACAATAAGGACATTGCATCATTTAGGCATGGGGGGTGGATAATTAATTCCTAAAATTATTTCGTTAGCTCTGTAGATTTTATTTTATTTTCTTCAAAAAAAATTAAAAATTTGAAAAGGCAAAATAAAAATAGAATTAGGAGAAGAGAACTTAGGCTTTTAGAAGTTATTAACTTTAGAAAATGATACGAGATGACCTAAACACTTAGACTCTTCAGGTCTTCGGGCTTAATTAGCCTGGGTGCCCACTCGAATATGGACTTAGTCTCGAGTCCTTGCCAATTCAAATTCATTTTTAATTTGGTGAATAAATTGGGGTGATAAGTATACGACTTATCAACCCTCCCTCTGATTTGAGGGGACTTTAAGCTTAAGATCTGCACACTTTTTGGTATTGACTCACTTTTTAGCGATTTCCTCGAAAATTGGGTAGCTAATGAACTATCTTGGGTGGTATGGCTGGTAAGTTGTTAGTGGTAACAGCTCATCAACCGGTTGTCTAGAGCTCAACCACAAGACCATTTTCTTCATACTGCCTTTAGGAAAATCTTAGATCAAGGAAGCCACCTACTTAGAAAAAAATAGTAAAAAAATAGAAAAAGGAGAAAATAAAAAATAAATAAATAAACAAATAAAACCACACTTCACCGCACAAGTATAGTTGGCAAGTTATTGTGGGTAACAGCCCATTGGTCGATTGTTCAGAGCCCAGCTCACAAAAATGCACAATAATTCCCAAAACACTTAGGGAAGAAGTGGAGAACTAAAATAAATTGGGGAGATATACATTGGTTTTGCTCTTGTGTTGACCCCATAAATTAAAGAAGTAGGGAGAAATCTACTATTCGAAAAGATAAACCTCTAGGTAAGGTCACCTAGGGTCGTAGAAACCCGAAGCTCATTTTAATGGTTGCCTAGTGAGTCTTTCACTCTTTTCACTAAATGCTTAGCACTTAAAGTCCTTTTCGAGTCTTGGGCGGGTGAGGTAGCCGTAAAAAGTTATCCCGGAACTCTCAAACTCCAAAAGTACAAAAAATTAGAAAAGAAGAAAAGCAAAAAAAAAATGTATCTTTCCTTTTCAAATAAGGGGAGGACTTGGGCGGTCTGCATTTTGGCAGACACCCGGGTACTGTTGAGTCTTCGTAGTTTAGGACCTTAGTTGATAATTTCTATTTGATGACAACCTCATCATGAGCCATAACTAGCTCATTTTGACCTAATACAGAGGATAAAAGCTCCTACATAACTCAAGGAAATGCTTAACTCAGAGAATTCTGAGTTTAAGAAGAAAATAAGTCATAAGGGGTAAAAATGTAATTTTACCAGCATAATCTGCAAACAGGGTAACTCAGGGTCCAAACATAGGTCAAACTAACATAATAAGAAGGAAAGTGGGATGATCTGATCTGATAAGGGCTACAGCAACTCCAAGGAATTAAATGACAATCTGTAATCCTAAAACAAATCCACTTCAATTCATGAGGTTCGAGGCAAAGAAAAAATCTACTAAACCCTCTAAAATTCATATAAAAATAATCTCTAAGGTTTAGAACCTTCAATTTGGCCTTAGGAACCCATTTTGACCTACATTGAGAACCATGCCCAATTAATAATTTAATTTGGGTTTTTACGTAAATTGGCCAGTCAAACAAGGTCTGACCTAGAAATAAAATTCACCATTAGAATCCTTAGGCCCCATTTAGTCATGCATAAAAACTTGAGCCTAAGAAGAGACCTTCTTGACCGACTTTGCATTTTGGTCCTCATCCATTACTTTTTGACCCTCAACTTTTGAAACCCTCGCATTTTGGCCCCTAAGTCCTCATCATTTTTGCATTTGGGTCCTCCCTACAAAACCCTGAGCAGCGCCATGCTCCGGCGAGTCATGGCGCCACGCAGGGTGAGGGCGACCCCCTGCCAAGACAACGGGGTGTTCCCTGCGACGTCTGCTGTCGCAGGGACACCTCCACGATCTCTGCCTTCGCCCACACCTTCCGTGCGAATGCACGGAAGGTATGGGTCACAATCCGGCCATCCTCCGGCGAGGGAGGCACGTCGTCTCCCTCCGCCCTCCTCTCTGATTTTTTCCTCTATAAAAACCACCCCCATCTGCCAAACTCAGGAGCTCGGTTCTGACAGAGAAACACCCCCCTCCTTCCTCTCTTCCCACTTCGGCAGAAGCCCTCCAGCTCCAGCGGTTCTTCCTCCTCCTCCTCGTCACTCTACCGCAATACGAGCAGCAGAGCCACCTTCGCTCGCTCTTCCCGCGTCGCGCCGTACCCAGCGCGCGCTCTCCCTCTCTCTCCTCACCGCCGCCCCCTCTCTCTGGGCACCTTCTTCTCCGGCGACAGTCGATACGACTGTCGCCCCACTTCGGCCCCCTTCGACTCTACAACTAGGTCAGAACTTCTCCCTACCTCCCCCTCTTTCTTTTCCTCACTATTTTACATTTAATTAAACCCTCGACCGACCTGACCGCCCTCACCTTCTCCATCTCCGGCCACTCTCCGGTGAGTTGCCCCCGTCAATCCACCACTCCACACAACTCGCCACCTACCCCAAAAGCTCTGCCTCACCTCACCCGACACCCCCCGCCCCTTCGCTGCCACTCCTCACCTCCACAACACTCCCCCGAACAAACCCACTTTTCCAGTCGCAGTCCGACCTAGGGCCGCTGCCAAACACCGCCCCACAACCTGCTACACCCCGCATTATCTTCGTCGTGCCACGACGAAGGCCACCCTGTAGTCTGATTAGGCCGAGAGGCCCTGTTTGTGTTTGGCAGATCTACAGCCCCGACCGCCATTGGCGACAAGGAGAGGAGCTTCCAAGCAAGCTCCAAGCCCTGCAGCAGCAGGATCCCAGCTGAGGTGAACTAGAGGGACTTGGGCGAAGGCAAGGAGTAGATCTGTGAAGAGAAACAAGCACGTTGCTGCTGAAGCCAGGTCGCGCCTTCCTGCGGGCGCGCGCAAGCGAGGGACAAAGTTTAGTCCCACATCGTGGGATTTCGAAGCGCCACACCGGTTTAAATTATTTTTGTGAAATAAGCTTATCGCCTCCGAACGCACCGGGGTAAGGTCCCGCGCCCACTCACCCGCCCGGTCCGCAAGCTCACCACGCGGATCCGGTGGATCCGGCCCTAACCTATCCTGAGCACACCTCGTGCATCACCCACCTGCCGATGCGCCTGGTCCCGGGTACGAAGCCCGACCCAATTACCCGGTGGCTCTGGAAGAGCTATCCTACTAGTGAGGTCTGAGAAAGAGAGAGACGTGCGAGTAGAGGGAAAGCGGTAGGTTTTGCGTTGGCTGAGGTGTGTGCAGGAACAGGCCGAGGCAGAGAAGAAGAGAGCAGGGCGCAGAGAAGCTCTGAAGAAGAAACGGCCGAGGAAGAAAAGCGAGACAGAGAAGAAGAAGGCCGACGAAGAAAGACTGAAGGAAGAAGGAGGAGCACCAAGCAGCACTATAGCAGCGGTGACTTAAGTCATCTGATTGAAAAATCAGACGACGCTCTGCAGAGGAAGAAAAGAAGAAGGAAAGAAGAGCAAGCACCGCAAAGAAAAAGAAAGAAAGAAGAAGAAGGAGCTCTGCAGCTGAGGCAGAAAGAAGAAGAAAGAAAAGAGAAGCTAAAGAAGAAGACGAGAAGTGCAAGGAAGACAGAGCTGAAAGAAGAAAAGAAATAAAAGAAGCAGAAGAAGAAGAAGAGGAACTAAAGGCAGAAGATCCGACAAACAAGAAGAAAGAAGACAAAGATGAGAGAAAGAAGAGAAGAAAAAGCCAAGAGACCAACCTATCTCTCTCTCTCTCTTATTTTTGTAATAGAAACATTGTACTTCTAGAATACAACTTGCTCCCTGAGTTCGATCTCGGGAACTCTTTTATTTCCGAGTAGCAAATTGTATTAAACCGGTAACCACTTCTCTATGCTATACTACGACGAAATAATAGAACTATAGTGGAGAACCGATCACCACTATTGTTAATAAACAACATAGGCCTAAGCGATCGAATCCTAATTCTATTTTTATACATAGCATGCAGTTTAATTTTGGTAGGGACTAGCAAAAGATAGGCATGGGGGTGTGATATAGACACATCTATTTAAGTTAAAATGCCTAATCATACATGTTCCTAGGCTTAGATTTTCATTTCATGTTATAAATATTGCATAACATGCATCATTCTGTATTTAGAGTAGTTGTATATATTTTGGGTTAATTAGGTTCTTTTTATGGCCAGAGGGGAAGGAGATTTATTTCAGGGCCTCGAATGGATGATTTGACCGTACGAATCTGATTAGGACGATGATCGAAGTCTAACACCTCCGAGATCATCTAGATCAGAGTCCCGTAGTACCTTATGCGGTCTGAGGAAGATCAACGGCCAGGAGGGCAATGCGACATCCTTATTGGCTTCGGATGAAAAATCTGACCCAACGGATGGATCCGGAGTGACGATCGCAGTCCGGCAACACGGGAATCATCTCGATCTAAACACCGTGGCACCCTTTCTAACAGACAGAAGATGGATGACCAAGATGGCACCACGTGGCACCATCCAAGCTGCCCATCACTGGCCAGCAGCAACTGGCTACGCCCTTCATCTTTAGCACCTTCAAATCCTAGTCGTTGGATCAAGATCTGTTACGAACGCGGCTTCAAGACATTTTTTAAGACGTCTGGGAAGTGGCCCAGATGTCTGACCAGACGTCTGAGATTTAATTTTCCGTGGAGTACGGGGTTGCGTCTGCGTGCATGCGCACGCAGACCTGCAACAGCCACCCTTTTCCTCTTTTTCAGTCTCTCCTCCTGCAGGTGCAGTGCTGCGCTCCCTCTCTCTCTCCCCCCACGCAGATTTATAAGGCCCTCACCCTCTCCCTCACTCTGATCTCCTCTGCTTCCCTCTTCTTCTCCCAGCCGGTGCAAGAGCGCAAGCGAGCGAGCGGCGGCAGCGGCAGCGGTGGCGAGTGTATGGGAGGAGGTGTTGTGCGAGGGAGGAGATGCTCGACCGTGAGGGCTCGAGCTTGTCGGGGCAGCTAGAGCAGGCCGGCGGGGGAGCAGCGGGTGTGGAGTGTCGCTGGAAGGCTGCTGCAGCTCGAGCAGTAGGCGGACGGGGCGTGGCACGACCGTGCGTCGCGGGTGGAGAGCTAGAGGAGCTCTGATTCTGGAAATTTTTCCAGAATCAGACGTCTGGGCTTCCAACCAGACGACGGTGAAGACGTCTGGAGGACTGTCCAGACGTCTGGCAAGTACGTTATTTCGCCTCCTCCCTTTTTTGCGCGTACGGCCATGCAGACGTCCGCCGCGCCCTCGTCTGCAACCCGTCGTACTGAGAACGGGTATGGGTGCTTGCAGGGCTGCTCGGGAGGGCGCGAGACTCGCCATCCTACGCGAATCGGACGTCTGGCCGCAGTGCCAGACGATGGAGAGGACTTCCAGACGTTCGGGGTGACCATCGGACGTCTGGAAACCAGGCCACACGCCCCTGCAGGCGTCTGGACATCTGAGGGACAACACAGAACGAAGGTACCATCTGACCCACATTTTAAGACATCTGATTTTGGACTATTTCGTCGTTTTCGACCCGTTTAGGGCCCGTTCGGAGTCCATTTTTCACATTTCGAGTTGCGTTCTTTTCGGAATAACATCCTCTACCCGTTTACAGTAATTATATACTATTCTAAGAAACTCCTTGTGTTTGATCCTTGTGTTAGGACCCCGTTCCATTGCAGTCCCGGGGGTTGCGGAGGCGCGCGGGATTTCCGACCACGGCCCCAGTACTCCCGTTGTAGCTGGTAGAGTGGCTTTTAAAATTATTAACATAATTTGTTACAATTATGGAACAATTAATAGAACCTAGGGCATTGCATGAATCCTAGGAATGAGAAACCAGATTGAATGATAGATCCTAGGGTATTGCATGAATCCTAGGGCTAGAAAACTAGAATGAATGATAGATCCTAGGGTATGACATGAATCCTAGGACTGGAAAACTAGTGATATGAATATAGATATTGCAGTCTTGGAAAATGTGGGAAGGAAATAATAGCTGCCTGTAAATTGATTTAACAGCTGCCTATTATGAATAAATGAACATGATTGAGAATATGGGTTGTATGAACGTGAAACTGGAATGGTGAAACCTGAATGTGCTGAGTTAAAAGAGCTGGAACCCTACAGGGAATTAGGAGTAGAACTCCTGGAAAGAGAATAAAATGGAACTGAGAAGGAAAGATGTGGAGGTGTGTTGTCTCTTGGGTACGTAGTGCCAGGGGAAGCACCTGTTACCTGTTTAGTGCAGAGCAGAGCCAGCTGCCCTACGGACCCGGGGTTAGGTCTAGCCACTTTGTACCGACTTTTGGCCCTCGTGTACACAGTACCGAGGAGAGCTACTAGTGTAGAGCGAGTACTAGCTACCCCACGGGCCCCGGGGTGCTGCTAGCTCACCTACACCGACTTGTTAGGCCCACTGGGCGAACCAGGGTAGTCAGGCGAGGGTGCGCGGACTGTGGAGGGGCAAGACCCCTGTTTGGTTACTGTGGAGGGGCTGGACCCCTGTTACTGAGAGGGATCTGCCCTATACTGGTTCCGTGCTGTGCTTTGGGTGCACTCGTTAACGGAAACGACTGACCGCGTGCCAGTGCGGGGTAGCTACCCGTGTGTTTATCGCGCGTGCCGTAGTCACTGTTACGTCTGTCAGCGACCTTGGGGTGGTTGACTGAGAGTAGGATCACCACGGGGAACTCTCCCAGCTAGGAGAGCACCACGTGTTACTTCTACTTTTCGGAAAAGACTGCAATCAAGATCGTTCCCACGAGGAACATTCGAGATCAAGTGAAGGATCTGAGAAATAGATAAATTGTGAAACAATAGAAAGACGTAAATAAAGGAAGAAAGAAAATAAAACAGCTACTGTACACTTTACTGCTTCGTTAGTTTTAGCTGCCACTCTACTCAGCATTTCGCTGACGTGTTACACTCGTTACTTTTCAGGACCAGGTGTTGAGCAGCCAGGGTCAGCGGCTGCAGAGGACGTTGGGCCGAGTAGGGTCCAGTAGAGTTACTGCAGTTCTTTTGTACCCCTTTTGTTCCACTGTAGTGAGTAGTTCTTGTTACTCTCTGTACTTTTTTTTACTTGTAGTTCACGTTATGTTATAAATGTTGTTCTACTGTTGTGGTGGTACATGCTGTAGTAGTTCCTTTTCTTACTGCTGTATTTTGTTACTGCTAATTATATTCATGCTGAATGTGGTTTATTTTATTGCTCTTTTGGTTACTTCCTCGTTGCACAACTAGGTCTCGGAATTAGTCGAGTCGTTCCAGTTCTCGTGTCTCGTAGGGACTCGGGAATCGAGTCGTTACAAGATGGTATCAGAGCAAGGTCGTCCCAAGAAGTGAATCAACTGACTGGAAAATAACAAATTCACATGTCTATAACTAGAGTAGCCACCACAACATACCTTTTGACATGAGCTCTTAGACGTTTTCATTGGGTATCGTTCCATATTGACGTGTTTGGTTTTTTTCGCATCTCCTTGCAGGAGATGCCTCGTCGCGGGACTGGCGAGACGGGCCGCGGGTGCGGCCGAGGATGAGATCGGTGAGGTGGGCGTGCCGTTGCCGACGCCTCAATGGACCAGCCACTACTCCCAGGAGTCCAGGCCCAGGACCTTGCCCAGCTGATATGGGACATTGTGCTAGAGGAGCTCCACCCACCGCCCCGAGCACCTCACCCTGGGGCTACGGAGGGGGAGTCCTCTGTGGGACCACACGATGGACGCGGCGCTGGCCACGGGGGAGGGGATGGGCCGCCGCCGCCCCCACCTTCCTCCGACACTTCTGTGCACGAGGCACCTTTGCCTGGAGGTGCACCAGCATCTCCACTGCAGCACCACTTCGAGCTCTCCGGGCAGTTCCGAAAGCTGAAGCCCCCCTCCTTCAAGTGGGATGAGGACCCGACCGAGGCAGAGGACTGGCTCGAACAACTGGAGAAGATTTTGGACACCCTTCGCCCCCCGGCGGAGTGCCACGTGGCCTTTGCCACGACCAGCTGGAGAGTGCGGCACACAGGTGGTGGAGGGCGGTCCGGGGACAGGAGAGGGACGAGCCGACCTGGGACTGGTTCGTCACCCTCTTCTGCGAGCAGTACTTTCCCCAGATGTGGCAGGACCAGAGGAGGTGGGAGTTCCACACTCTCTGCCAAGGGACGATGACAGTGAGTGCGTACTACACGCATTTCCTAGAGCTGTCCCACTTTGCAGCGACAGCGGTAGCTACTGAGGAGGAGCGCCTTTGGAGGTTCACCGAGGGGCTCCGGCCTACGATTCGGTGGTATGTCAAACCCCTGAAGCTGCCTACGTTTTCGAGGGTGGTGGAGGTAGCCATGATCTACGAGGAGACCAACCCGTCCGCGCGAGACACTGACGGTGGGCGGAAGAGGCCCTTTCAGCCAGACTTTTCACAGGGCCGGTGAGAGAGGAGACACGTGGCATCCGCAGGAGAGCCGTCATGTTTTGTAGGGCCATCAGTGGCCTTTGGGGGCCCTTGAGAGGGGCCAGTCGCCAGCACCGGACCCCCGCCCAGCCGACAGCAGGGACCCACTGAGGGTGGGAGTCGGGTTCCCCTCTGTTACCAGTGTGGCCAGCCGGGCCACATCAGGAGGGACTGCCCGTCTAGGGCAGGAGGTCAGAAGATACTTCCCGCGCAGAGCACTGGAGGGCTCGCAGGAGGCCGCGGTTCCCAAGTGCGAGGAGGAGGACAGCAGTCACAAGGAGGGTACCGGCCAGCACCTGCCCGTCCGACGCAGAGTGTGGCTGCTTCGTCTGCACCTAGAGCTGATGGGCGTATCAACTCCCTGACACACAGGGATGCCAGAGCTTCGGGATCGGTGGTGGCAGGTATGGTTTCAATTTCCAGCAGACTCGTTTACATACTTTTCGATTCCGGCGCTACGCACTCGTTTGTCACAGCCAGTTTCGTAGTTAGTTTGGGCCAGGATTATACGCTGTTAGAGAATCCGTTCGTAATCAGAGGTTCGAGTGGTCAGCTGTTTGTAGCTGAGGAGGTGTACACGGATTGCGAGGTCAGCGTCGAGGGACATAGCCTGCCAGCTGACCTGATTATGATATAGATGGAGGACTTTGGCGTAATTCTGGGGATGGACTGGTTGTCTGCTTACCACTCCTTGGTGGACTATTTTGAGAGGAAGATTGTCTTCTCCATGCCGGAGTTGCCTTCTTTCGAGTTTCACGGACAGCCAGTGGATGGAGGCTTCAGGTGCATTTCGGCACTTCGGGCGGCGAGACTTTTGAGCCAGGGGTGTGAGGGCTTCCTAGCTTGTGTGGTGGTAGAGCTCAACCCTGTGGCAGACTTCCAGAGCATCCCGGTGGTCAGAGAGTACCCTGACGTGTTCCCAGACGAGTTACCAGGACTGCCGCCTGAGCGTGAGATCGAGTTTGAGACCTCACTAGTACCAGGGACCAGCCCCATCTCCACCGCGCCATACAGGATGGCACCGCTTGAGCTACGAGAGCTCAAGTCTCAATTGCAGGACCTTTTGGAGAAGGGTTTTGTGAGGCCTAGTGCGTCTCCCTGGGGAGCCCTGGTATTGTTTGTGAAGAAGAAGGATGGTACCCTATGCCTTTGTGTGGACTACCGACAGCTGAATAAGGTCACCATCAAGAATAGATATCCACTGCCGAGGATCGACAACTTGTTTGACCAGTTGCGGGGTGCCACGGTGTTCTCCAAGATTGACTTGAGGTCTGGATACCACCAGTTGAGGATCAGGGAGGCAGACGTCTCCAAGACGGCTTTCCGCACCCGGTATGGACACTACAAGTTTTTGGTCATGCCTTTTGGGCTGACCAATGCCCCCGCTACTTTCATGGACCTGATGAATCGGGTGTTTAGATCGTACTTGGACCAGTTCGTGGTGGTATTCATTGATGACGTACTCATCTATTCTCGAGATTGGACGCAACATGGACAGCACTTGCGGATGGTTCTGGACACACTGCGACGACGTAGGTTGTACGCCAAATACAGCAAGTGCGAGTTCTGGTTGAGGGAGGTGACCTTCCTAGGTCATGTGATCTCTAGAGATGGCTTGGCGGTGGGCCCAGCCAAGGTCGAGGCAGTGTTCAGGTGGGAGAGACCGCGTTCAGTCACCGAGATTCACAGTTTCCTGGGACTGGCAGGCTACTACAGACGATTCATCAGAGGTTTTTCACAGATTGCGCATCCCATGACACAGTTGACCTGGAAGGACGTGCCCTTCACTTGGACAGATGCCTGTGAGGCATGTTTTCAGGAGCTAAAGGAGAGGTTGACCTTGGCTCCCATACTCACCATCCCTGACAGTGGTGGCAGGTTCATTGTGTACACGGACGCCTCCTTGCGGGGGTTAGGAGGTGTGCTCATGCAGAGGGGTCACGTTGTCGCTTACGCTTCGTGGCAACTGAAGCCCCATGAGCATACCTACCCTACCCACGACCTGGAGTTGGCAGCTCTCGTCTTCGCGCTGAAGACCTGGAGGCACTACTTGTACGGTGAGACCTTCGAGATTTTCACAGATCACAAGAGCCTCAGATACCTTTTTGATTAGAAGGAGCTCAACATGAGACAGAGACGTTGGTTGGAGCTCCTGAAGGACTACGACTGCAGCATTTCCTACCACCTGGGAAAGGCCAACGTGGTGGTTGACTCCTTGAGTCAGAAGGCTCCCGCACACTTGGCTAGTTTACAGATACAGAGTTGGAGCCTTTTGGGTTGAGGTGAGGACCAAGTGGGAGGTTGGCCCCAGGTTGATCCGGCAGAGTCAGGAGGTAGTCGAGCAGATCCACAGGCGACTCCGCACTGTCAGGAGCAGACAGAAGAGCTACGCGGATCGGAGACGCAGAGAGGTGCAGTTCAAGGTTGGGGACCACGTCTTTCTTCGTGTTTCTCCCATAACAGCGGTTTGGGGTGAGAGGGAAGCTCGCGCCGAGGTTCGTGGGGCCCTTTGAGGTCCTGGAGCGAGTTGGACCCGTTGCTTACAAACTTGCCCTCCCTCCTCAGCTTTCTGGTGTACACGACGTGTTCCACGTGTCCAACCTCAGGAAGTACGTAGCCGATCCCAGTCATGTACTGAGTCACGAGAGCGTCGAGGTGGGCGACGACCTGACCTACCCCAAGCGGCCAGTGCAGATTCTTGACCGAGCCGTCTGCAGTTTGAGACGAAAGCAAGTACCCCTGGTGAAGGTTTTGTGGAGGAGCCAGCGGTACGAGGAGGCTACCTGGGAGCCTAAGGCGGCAATGCAGGAGCGGTACCCGGAGCTCTTCGCAGGTACGTCTTTTCGGACCGACTTCGGTCCTCTTTGAGTTTGTTATGTTTTTATATGACGTTTTTCCCGCACCCTAGTTAGTGCAAGTTTCGGGGACAAAACTTCCTTTGAGTTTGTTATATTGTTACGAATGCGGCTTCAAGACATTTTTTAAGACGTCTGGGAGGTGGCACAGACGTCTGGAACCCCTTCCAGACATCTGGGATTTACTTTTCTGCGAAGTACGAGGTTGCATCTGCGCGCATGCGCACATAGACCTGCAACCGCCACCCTTTTCCTCTTTTTCCCTCTCTCCTCCTGCAGGCGTAGTGCTGTGCTCCCTCTCTCTCTCTCCCTGCGCGGCCTTATAAGGCCCTCGCCCTCTCCCTCACTCTGATCTCCTCCACTTCCCTCTTCTTCTTCTCCCAGCCGGTGCGAGAGCGCGAGCGAGCGAGCGGCGGCAGCGGCAGCCGCGGCGAGTGTGCAGGAGGAGGTGTTGCGCGAGGGAGGAGACGCTCGACCATGAGGGCTCGAGCTTGTCGGGATAGCTAGAGTCGGCCGGCGGGGGAGCAGCGGGCGTGGAGTGTCGCTGGAAGGCTGCTGCAGCTTGAGCAGCAGGCGGACGGGGCGCGGCACGGCCGTGCATCGCGGGCGGAGAGCAAGAGGAGCTCTCATTCTGGAAATTTTTTCAGAATCAGATGTCTGGGCTTCCAACCAGACGACGGTGAAGACGTCTGGAGGACTGTCCAGACGTCTGGCAAGTACGTTATTTCGCCTCCTTCCTTTTTCGCGCGTACAGCCATGCAGACGTCCGCCGCGCCCTCATCTGCGACCCGTCGTACTGAGAACGGGTATGGGTGCATGCAGGGCTGCTCGGGAGGGCGTGAGACTCGCCATCCTACGCGAATCGGACGTCTGTTCGCAGTGCCAGACGACGGAGAGGACTTCCAGACGTCCGGGGTGACCATCGGACGTCTGGAAACCAGGCCACACGCCCCTGCAGGCTTCTGGACATCTGAGGGACAACACAGAACGAAGGTACCATCTGACCCACATTTTAAGACGTCTGGAAGAGGTTCCAGACATCTGATTTTGGACTGTTTCGTCGTTTTCGACCCGTTTAGGGCCCGTTCGGAGTCCATTTTCCGCATTTCGAGTTGCGTTCTTTTCAGAATAACATCCTCTACCCGTTTACAGTAATTATATACTATTCTAAGAAACTCCTTGTGTTTGATCCTTGTGTTAGGACCCCGTTCCATTGCAGTCTCGGGGGTTGCGGAGGCGCGCGGGATTTCCGACCACGGCCCCAGTACTCCCGTTGTAGCTGGTAGAGTGGCTTTTAAAATTATTAACATAATTTGTTACAATTATGGAACAATTAATAGAACCTAGGGCATTGCATGAATCGTAGGAATGAGAAACCAAATTGAATGATAGATCCTAGGGTATTGCATGAATCCTAGGGCTAGAAAACTAGAATGAATGATAGATCCTAGGGTACGGCATGAATCCTAGGACTGGAAAACTAGTGATATGAATATAGATATTGCAGTCTTGGAAAATGTGGGAAGGAAATAATAGCTGCCTGTAAATTGATTTAACAGCTGCCTATTATGAATAAATGAACATGATTGAGAATATGGGTTGTATGAACGTGAAACTGGAATGGTGAAACCTGAATGTGCTGAGTTAAAAGAGCTGGAACCCTACAGGGAATTAGGAGTAGAACTCCTGGAAAGAGAATAAAATGGAACTGAGAAGGAAAGATGTGGAGGTGTGTTGTCTCTTGGGTACGTAGTGCCAGGGGAAGCACCTGTTACCTGTTTAGTGCAGAGCAGAGCCAGCTGCCCTACGGACCCGGGGTTAGGTCTAGCCACTTTGTACCGACTTTTGGCCCTCGTGTACACAGTACCGAGGAGAGCTACTAGTGTAGAGCGAGTACTAGCTACCCCACGGGCCCCGGGGTGCTGCTAGCTCACCTACACCGACTTGTTAGGCCCACTGGGCGAACCAGGGTAGTCAGGCGAGGGTGCGCGGACTGTGGAGGGGCAAGACCCCTGTTTGGTTACTGTGGAGGGGCTGGACCCCTGTTACTGAGAGGGATCTGCCCTATACTGGTTCCTTGCTGTGCTTTGGGCACACCCGTTAACGGAAACGACTGACCGTGTGCCAATGCGGGGTAGCTACCCATGTGTTTATCGCACGTGTCGTAGTCACCGTTACATCTGTCAGCGACCTTAGGGTGGTTGACTGAGAGTAGGATCACCATGGGGGACTCTCCTGGCCAGGAGAGCACCACGTGTTACTTCTACTTTTTGGAAAAGACTGCAATCAAGATCGTTCACACGAGGAACATTTGAGATCAAGTGAAGGATCTGAGAAATAGATAAATTGTGAAACAATAGAAAGACATAAACAAAGGAAGAAAGAAAATAAAATAGCTACTGTACACTTTACTGCTTCGTTAGTTTTAGCTGCCACTCTACTCAGCGTTTCGCTGACATGTTACACTCGTTACTTTTCAGGACCAGGTGTTGAGCAACTAGGGTCAGCGGCTGCAGAGGACGCTGGGCCGAGTAGGGTCCAGTAGAGTTACCGCAGTTCTTTTGTACCCCTTTTGTTCCACTGTAGTGAGTAGTTCTTGTTACTCTCTGTACTTTTCTTTACTTGTAGTTCATGTTATGTTATAAATGTTGTTCTACTGTTGTGGTGGTACATGCTGTAGTAGTTTCTTTTTTTACTGCTGTATTTTGTTATTGATAGTTATATTCATGCTGAATATGGTTTATTTTACTGCTCTTTTGGTTACTTCCTCGTTGGACGACTAGGTCTTGGGATTAGTCGAGTCGGTCCGATTCTCGTGTCTCGTAGGGACTTGGGAATTGGGTCGTTACAAGATCCAACAACTGGGATGCCTCCATGCCCGCAACACTCAATTCTCCTTTGAGACAAAAGTGCCCGCAGTGCATTGGTCATGAGGGGCACTCTTAGGCCGTAGGCGCATGGTCGAATCCCCGCGAGCGCACGTAATCAACAGCACGAGCACAAGCGCCAAATTCAACAGCACGATCGGCGATCGATGGTATGTGTGCTTCCACATGGTGCAACAGATGACCTGATGTGCTCACGCGGGTGTCAACGCACATCCCCACGTGCCATCCAATGCCATCTGAGTGCGAGCGAGTGCTTGGTTGGTGTCAACCTTCAGTGAGAGCCTGGCGGGCCTTTAGTGACACTTGTAGCTGTTACTAATGGCCTACACTGTGCACACACCAGCAAAGGAATTGAAGAGCTCCAGCAAGCTTTAGCGACATTTGAGGGAATGGCTGGTGCGAATCTACGGCGATGCCTTTGATGTCACTAAATGCCCTCTACACAAATTGCCTTCTTCCCTTCACTATAAAAGGACCCCTACACCTTCCCTTCTTCGTCTCTTCCTTTCTTCCTCTCACCACCTCCAAGGCTCTAGAGAAAGCTTGTCCCAAGCCCGTGATGCTCCTCTATAGTAGAAAAGAAAATAGTTCTCCTAGCTCTCATCCTCATTCGTGAAGCATCCCGAGGCCATCCTCTCATTGCCGTTCGAGAAGAAGATCCTCGCTGCGACGCCATCCTGCCCCATCCTCCATCCTCCAGCTATGTCCTCCTTTGTGAAATTTCACTAGAGGAGGGTGAAGAGTGAATTTATAAAATATTGTAAGACAAAAAATACAATTACAAAAAGAGGCACCAAATTTTTAGGTGGAAACCCAAGACGGGTGAAAACCACCACCCAAGACAATCCCTTGACTTAGGATTTTCGATCACAAAGTGATCAATCCACTAACCACACTACTTAAACGAGGGTAGTGTACCTCAATTACAAATCCCACCTTCGATCCCTAAATGGAGGTTTCTCCCTTCACAATAAAGAGACGAGGACCCGACAGACCGAATACCCAAACTACAAAAGTAAGAATGAAACAACACCTATAGAGCACCCCAATAATTTGATTAATTCCTTATCTATTAAGCATAAAGAGAACTCCCTGAGAATTTGCATAACGAAGTGCACCGAGAGTGTGGGTTTTCCCTTTAATCAGAGTGTTGGCACAACACAAGGGTAAAATGAAGCTAAGAGTAGTGAGCAAGTGATTTTCTAAGGGAATTGAATCTCAAGAGGTGTGTATTGCCTAAGAGGGATTGTAGTCTATTTATAGCCAAGTTTAGAACCTTCAAGAATGCTTAAGAGAGGTCTCCTAGCCATTGGAGGCAAATCCCAAGAGATTAGGATGAAATCCACTACAAATCAAGGTAATGATGAGTCTGACAGCAATATCAGACATCTGATTTTAGGATCAGACGTCTTGTAAGATGTCTAATTACAACTATGGTCGTCTGATACTATTAGGCAGTCTTTACTGGTTTCATTATATTAAAACAGTGACGTCTAATATTTTCACATAAGACGTCTGATAAAAATATTAGACGTCTAATTATGCGTGGATTCGTTCCTGTTTTGACCAGATCCAAAAAGGGTTCTAGATTTCAAGGAACAGACGTCAGCATAGATGTCTGTAGGATTCCCTATATGTCTGGAAACCCAAAAAGGACTTGTCCTGAAAATTTGACAGTAGATCTTTGGTTCCTAATGAGATTCGCACAAAAATAAATGAGCAACGGTCCAAAGGCTGACGTTTGGAGACATGTCCAGATGTCTAAAAATGTATTATACCTATTATTTTCAGAAGGAAGATGGGTGCTTGAGTCTAACGATTGTTTTAAGGACGTCCAGGCAAAGTATTAGATGTCTGAATGAAGCTATAGACGTCTGATGGAAGGTTGCTTCGACTGATGCTTAAGAAGTCAGAAACCAAACGCAAAGCTATAGGTAATTAGACATCTAAGACACTTGTCAGATGTCTTAAAGTTGAAAATCAAATGTCTGGCAGTTGTTATGGACGTCTGATTTGAGTCTTAGTGTTAGGTTTTTGTTTCTACTTTATCCTAAGTGAAGAAAGCCTAAGTTAGCTATTTATAAGTTATGTTTGGGGGCTCTTTACATCTCTAGACTCAAATAAAATAAAGATTACATCCTTTAAAAGTTTACATAAAAATCCTATGACCTATGACAGTACTCATGCTACCTAATCTTCACACTTTTAATCCTCCGACTTGGAAAACTCCATGAAACCTACAATTGTGTTATTACTAAGAAAAATATGCTACGCTTATGTTTTATCTCTTTTTCTTCATTTTGTAAAATCATCAAAATATTATATATATGAGGGGTTGAACTAACAATCTCCCCCTTTTTGATGATTTTTAAAATATTCCTGTAGGTTCTTATTTTCTCCCCCTGAAAGTTGTACTTCGTAGTCTATACCTATTTTGAGAAGATTTTTCGTAACTTTTTATGTTATTCCCTAAGTTTTTCCCTACGTTCTCCCCCTTTTTGAATATCATCATGAAAGTTTTGAAAGGGGTTGATACTTAAACTACAAGTGTTATGAAATGACATTTATAAAGCGAAGATCATTAAGAAAACTGCATGCTGAATAAAAATGGAAAAGCATTAAAGTAAATTAACTAGGAAAGGAATGTATATGCCCTAAGCACAAACTAGCTGTTGTTCCTAAAAAAATATATAAGTATGGGGTCAAGGCCCCTTAATACAAGCCAACATGGAAAGACTTAAAGAAAGACAAACAAAAGAACTAAACTACTCTTCTTGATCATGGCAGTGGCGAGCAAGTCCTTGTCCCATCTGTAGATTATGAATGTCAGAACGAAGTTCGTCGATGTCGCGACGCATACTTCCCATATAGGTGTACATCTCGCCGATTTGTCGCAACAAGAGAGAGATGCCAGAGGAGAGGGAATCCATGGCGGGATCCCATGCCTCGTCAAAGCTTGAGCGAGGAGCTTCTATTTGAAGTGGACGTTCTTCATGGAGATCCAGAAACGGTGGAAGGGGCTCTTCTTCAGCAGGCTCTCCAGCTGGCTCAAGATGCTCTCTAAGAATGTGCCTCTTGGCAGTTGTGGCCTGGTTGTAGGACTCAATCTTTTTATCAACTACTTGGTCATTGATGGAGATCCGATGGCTTGCAAATATTTTGGATAAAATGGACCCAAAAGGAAGAGACGCCCCATGGTCCTCATTCATAACACGAACAATGAGGCGGCAATAGTTGAAGGGAATGTGACGTATGACAGCAAAAAGGAGCGCCTTGTGTTGGCGAGAGATATAGTCAAAACCTCCCGATTTGTTTAGAAGATCCCACCCAAAAATGTGAGATAGTAATCGGGGAAGAGGTTTGAGGTTCTTGCATGGTAAGGTGTCAAGATTTTCAACATATTTTTCAAGTAGGACTAATTCTTGATTTATGACTTCTAAGTCATATTGCCTCAAAATGTCATTGAAGTCATTTCCCTCATTAGGGATGGCAAGAAGGGCGAAAATAGAATCAAAGGTGATATGGATTTCACGCCCAAATAAGCAGGTATGCAATTCAAGTTCATCGTTGCTATAGTCTTCAACGATGTTGGCATAGAAAAGTTGGACAAGATCGGGAAACACACCAATAGTTCCAATGCCAGAATGGAACTGTCGGTCAAAATAATGGAAGAGATGGAGGGTTTCAAAATGTTCTCGAAGGTTTAGATGGGAAAAGTCATTCCATACAATGAAGCGAGGGCACTTGACTTTGGCATTTGCAAAGCGACGAAATCGTTGTCTAGCGATGTCGCCACACAGTTGGTCAGCCAAATAGGTGGAAGAGCCCTCGACTTGCTTTTGACGGGGAGGCATTTTGGGTGTTTGGGTTTTGGAAGGAGGGGTTTTGTGTTATAGGATAGAACACCTGCATAGAAATACATGCAAACAACATGCCACACCAGTCATTCAACCAATAATGCCATACATGCAAACAACATTGATACCAAAAAATTGTGTGGCAGTATGCCTTGAGGCAATACAACCTGCCATGATGTTGTGGCAATATACCCTTGAATTCAAGCTACTAAGATGTTGGCTTGAATCACTTGAGGTAATACCCTTGCCATTATCAACCAAAAAGGTAAACATTTATGCTACATAGAAAAAATAGGCTTTGTTCTAGGGTTTTAGCTCCTAGGGCAAAAATAGGCACGATAAAAGAGGAAATCGAGTTGATCATCAAAAAGAAAAGACAAGATGAGTGCTTTGAAGAGACTTGAGCAAAACTGTGGAGATGCCCTAAGGGTTTGAGAAGTTTTACCCACGGAGGAGGGTCTCCAAACGCACGGAGGAGGAGTGGGGGCACACGCGTAGGGGAGCAGCAACGCCGCCAGTCGTTGAGGAGGCAGAGCGGTCGTCTGGCGACAAGAGGAGCAACACCAACTGCAGCCGTCATTCATCGAGCAAGAGAGAGAGACCTTAGGGATTTGAGAATGGAGAAGTGGGACCTTACGACTGGGATTTTATATCCCAAGGGGTTGAGCAAGTCTCCCCCTAAAGTTGGGGAAATTTCCATTGCAAACCATTCAGAGAACAGACACGAAGCGGCAGATTTTTGCTAGATCAGACGTCTGGAGATGTTGTCAGACATCGGGATTGGCCCTTTGGGATTTAAACCCTTTTGATGGCGTCGTCTGTTTTAATTACCAAACAACTTAGCGGACGACTAATTTTAAATTTAAACGTCTGATTTCTGCAGACATACCTCCCTAGAAAATGGTTTATTCTCCAGGTTGTCGTCCGATTTCTGTATTAGACGACTGACGTGACGTCTAAAGCAAAAATTAGACGTCTGATTTCTGCAGACAGTCCTTCCTGGATCTCACTCCAAAGCTACAGATTGTCATCTAATTTCTTTATCAGACTACTTACATGACGTCTGAATCCAAACATCATAATACGTATTCTTTTATGATGACGGTCTAGACGTCTGTGAATGATGACGAACGTTTGAAATAGCTCTTTTATCAGCTCTTTTGAGATGTAAAATCGACGTCTGTTCCATATCTTCAGACGTCAAAATTTTAAGTATAAGATGTCTGTGGTGTTAATCAAACATCTGATATTGCATAGAATGTGCATTTTAATGTTTGAATTGCATTTGAAGGCTCTTAACTTGGTAAAATCAAGGCTCCTTCTATGTTCATGACAAAAGAAATTCCATTAAGTCATTAAATTCTTCAAATATCACTTAGCTTACATATGCCTAATTTCCTACGTATATAATTAAAACGATCATAATTCAAAGGTTTAGTAAAAATATCAGCCAATTGCAATTTAGTACAAATAAATTCAACCTCGATTTCTCCCTTAAGTACATTATCTCTCAAAAAATGATGTCGAACATCAATATGCTTTGTACGGGAGTGATGTACAGGATTTTTCGAGAGGTTGATAGCACCAGTATTATCACATAATATTTTTATTTTATTAAATATCAAGTTAAAATCCTTCAAAGTATTTTTCATCCAAAGCACTTGGGAACATGCTAGAGTGGTAGCTATGTATTCAGCCTCCGTGGTTGATAGGGCTATACTAGATTGTTTCTTTGAGAACCAAGAGACTAGTGATTTGCCCAAGAATTGGCACGTCCCACTAGTACTCTTCCTATCGATGCAGCTACCTACGTAGTCCGTATTGCTATATGTGACTAAGTTGAATTGTGAACTTCTAAGGTAGAATAAGCCATATGCAGATGTGTCAACTAAATATCTAAATATTCATTTTACAGTATTTAAGTGTGATTGTTTAGGGTTTGATTGAAACCTAGCGCATAAGCAAGTACTAAATAAAATGTCAGGTCTACTGGAAGTTAAATATAGTAAAGATCCAATCATGCTACAATAGAGCTTTTGATCTATGGGCGTACCTGATTCATCCAAATCTATGGAAGTTGTGACACTCATAGGAGTGTTCTTCCCTTTACTTTTCATCATTTCAAATCTTTTCAGCATCTCCTTTGTATATTTTGATTGACACACAAAGGTTTCGAATTCGAGTTGAGTGATTTGTAAGCCCAAGAAAAACTTGAGTTCACTAATCAAACTCATTTCGAATTCTTCATGCATAATTTTTGAAAACTTTCTACACATAGATTCATTACTAGCACCAAATATAATATCATCTACATATATTCGAACTAATAAAATGTCATTTCCTTTTCTTTTAATGAATAATGTGGAATCAGCTTCCCCTATAGAAAATTTTACATTTAACAAATAGTCTTTGAGCTCTCATACCAAGCTCTAGGAGCTTGCTTTAGACCATATAATGCCTTGTTTAATTTATAAACAAAATGAGGCTCATCATAAGATTCAAAACCAGGAGGTTGTTTTATAGAAACTTGCTCCTTAATGAATCCGTTAAGAAACACGCTCTTAATGTCCATTTGAAAGAGTTTAAAGCCAAGGAAGGCGGCATAACCAAGAAGCATGCTAATTGATACGAGTCGAGTACGGGAGCGTAAGTCTCATCAAAATCAATTCCTTCTTCTTGGTTGTACCCTTGTGCTACCAACCGAGCCTTGTTCCGAATACCAGATTCATTCAACTTGTTCCGGAATACCCATTCGGTACCTATTACTGTTTGCCCTTTAGGCTTAGGTATTAGATCCCAAACTTCATTCCTTTGGAATTGATTGAGTTCCTCCTGCATGGCCATCATCCAAGGTTCTTCGGAGCATGCTTCCTCGACACTCTTGGGTTCAATTTGAGATACAAAAGAGGAGAGACCAAAAGAGCAACTAAAACGAGATCAGGTTTTAATGCCATCGGAAACACTTCCAATGACTTGACTTTCAGGATGATCCCTTTGATATATCCAATCTTTTGGAAGATTATGGATATTGGAGTTTGGAATGTTAGATACATCAATAGAAGAATCATCTTCATCTTCCATATTGACTCGGTCAATCGAGGAAGAGTGAGGAGATTCATCGAAGGAAACATGAAGGGTTTCCTCCACTATTAATGTGGTCTTGTTAAAGATCCAATATGCCTTACTACATGAAGAATAACCAATAAAGATGGCTTCTTCACCTTTGGCATCAAATTTATCTAAATTAGAATGGGTATTCAAAACAAAGCACCGACATCCAAAAACTTTAAAATAACTTATTTTGGGTATTTTCTCATAGTATAATTCAAAACAAGTTTTTCGCAACCCGGATCGAATTAAGGTGTGATTTAACACGTAACAAGCCGTGTTAATCGCCTCGGCCCAAAAGTACTTCAGTAACCCCAAGTCTATGAGCAATGTTCAAGCACACTTTTAAAGAATACGGTTCTTTCTCTCAACCATCCCATTTTGGTGAAGTGTTCGGGGAAAAGAAAACTCATGAGCAATACCATTCTCTTGACAAAATCATCAAACAAGGAATTTTCAAACTCACCCTCATGATCACTATGGATACAAGTGATTTGGTAGCCTTTTTCAGTTTGAACCTTCCTACAAAAAATAGAAAAGATGGAAAATACTCCTTCTTTGGATCTCAAGAAGGAGACCCATGAAAACCTTGAAAAATCGTCTACAATCACAAGGCAATATTTGCATCCACTAAGGTTCTCATATTTTGTTGGTCCAAACAGATCTAGGTGAAGTAGTTCTAATGGTCTTGATGTGGATATAACTTCTTTGTTTCTAAAACTAGATTTCATAATTTTACCTAATTTACATGAATCATAGATAAACTCATTTAAAAATTTTCCTTTAGGAAGACCTCGGACTAGTTCATGTTTGGCTAGTTTTTGAACTAGCTTCATTTGAATATGTCCTAGTCTTCTATGCCATATACTTAACTCATTATTTGCTACAAGACATTCATAAGTGTTATCTTTATCGAATTCTACGATACAAATGTCTTTAAATATAGTTCCCTTAAGAAGGGTTTCATTAGTTAATGCATGCATAATTTCAAACATGTCCAAAGTAAATACTACCTTAAATCCCTTATCACAAATTTGACTGACACTTAAAAGATTATGTTTTAGTCCTTTAACTAGAGAAACATTTGAGATGGGAGAGAGAGGGTTACCTATTTTACCAAGGCTAATAATATGGCCCTTGTGGTTGTTGCCAAATGTAACCGTTCCTCCATCTATAGGTTGGAGGTCCAAAAATAGGTGCTTATCTCCCGTCATATGTTTGGAACACCTAGAGTCCATCACCCATCGGCCTCCTTGATGGCGAAAATCTTCTTGTCTTCTTTCTTGTAGACCTCTTTCCTCCTACAAAAGATCTCCGTTAATGACTTGGTGTTTCTATAGGTCTTTCTAATTTGAGTCGTCCATCCTTCATTTTGTATATCCAATTTTTGACATTATAATGTCCTTTCATCCCTACAAAACAAAGTGAAAGTTGTCTTTTCGGTATCCATTGCAATGTTGATCCGTATTTGTTAGTGGTCTCCTTTAGATGAGGATCCTTTTTCGGCTCACTTTGACTAGGTTCATAAAAGCCTAGTCCAAATTTACTCGAGGAAGATTTTTGATGGGCAATGAGCTTGTCCAAGTTATCTTTCCCCTTTGTAAATTTGGCTAAGTCCTCAAGAAGCTGATTTGATTTTTCTTTAAGTTTATCTTCTATTTGTCTATTTTCATTATATCTAGTTTATCTTCTAGTCCCCTAATCTCCACTCTAAGTAAGCTATTCTCATCCTTTTTAAAGGAGTTTGATTTTTTAAGCACATGAATTTTGTCAAGTAATTCTTCTCTATCTAGAAATTTTTGTTCACTCATTGTTGTATACAAATCATTTGTTAATGACTCTTTTTCAATCATTAAGTTTCTTATTTGTATATTTAAGGCAGTGGTTTCTTTAGTAAGAATTAGATTCTTCTATTCAAAATCATTGATTAATTTCTTATTCTCTAAGTTTTCTTCTTTTAGAGCTTTGCTTTTAGTCTTTATTTTCTTAAGATCTAGATATAGTGAATCAAAAGCATCTTGTAATTCATCTAGAGAATAGGAGTTTACCTCAAGTTCCTCAGATTCTGATTCAGAAGCATCTTTCGTTTCCATTAGTCCCAAGCATGTCATTTCTTCATTTGTTTCCTCCCCCTCTTCTTCTTCGGAGGTGGAGTCATCTCAAGTTGCTTGGAACGTCTTCTTCTTGAATCCCTTGGGCTTGGAGATCTTGTAGCCGGAAGGCTTCTTGTATTTCTTCTCATCATCCCTTTTGAGTAAGGGACAATCCTTCCTTATGTGACCTCTCTTCTTGCAATTATAGCAAACTAGAGGTTCTTCCTCTTGTTTCTTTCCCTTGATCTCTTTTCTATTTCTGAGAAACTTGTTAAACTTTTTAGCTAATAAAATGAATTCTTCGTCATCGGTACTTACCTCATCATCCGATGTAGCTTTGAAGGCTAAAATCTTCTTCTTTGGCTTCGATCAGATAGATTTCTTCTTTTGCTCCATTTTTAATTTGTAAGCCATAAGATTCCCAAGTAGATTTTCCATGTCTAGATCCTCTACTTGGTTGGCTTCTTCTATTGCTGTTACTTTTTGCTCCCACTCAGGTCCAAGGGAGCGAAGGAGCTTCCCTTGAAGCTCCCCCTTTATAAATGTCTTTCCTAGTGACTTGAGGTTATTCACGATTAACGTGAATTGGGTGTACATGTCCCCAAATCTCTCATTTTCCTTCATAGAAAAGGCTTCAAATTCCTGCGATAACACATTAATCTTAGAGGATTTAACTCTAGGCATACCTTTGTGAGTTACCTCTAAGGTTCTCCATATCTCGTGGGTGGTTGTGCATTGGCTAATACAGTTGAATTCCTCCGAGCTGAGTGCACAGTAGAGTGAGTTCATTGCCTTAGCATTTAGTCCAAGGTGGTGAATCTGCTCCACTGTGTATCCCGTTTCTGGTTTCTCGGGAATGACGTATGCGGATTCGCATTTCTACCAAACGGAGAAATCGTTGGCTTGAAACCACATCTTCATTCTCAGCTTCCAATAAGTGTAGTTTGTCCCTTTAAAGAGTGGTGGTCGGGTGGTGGATTGCCCTTCAAATCTGCCAGTGGAAATGACTCTCCCCTATATGTTATCTTTCCGCAGATGTTACTCCTAAAAGCGGAAAACCTACTTTGATACCAAATGAAATTGCACTAGAGGGGGGGCGAATAGTGAATTTATAAAATATTATAAGACAAAAAATACAATCACAAAAAAAGGCACCAGATTTTTAGGTGGAAACCTAAGACGGGTGAAAACCACCACCTAAGCCAATCCCTTGACTTAGGATTTTCGATCACAAAGTGATCAATCCACTAACCACACTACTTAAACGAGGGTAGTGTACCTCAATTACAAATCCCACCTCCAATCTCTAAACGGAGGTTTCTCCCTTCACAATGAAGAGACAGGGACCCAATAGGTTGGATACCCAAACTACAAAAGTAAGAATGAAACAACACCTATAGAGCACCCCAATAATTTGATTACTTCCTTATCTATTAACCATAAAGAAAACTCCCTGAGAATTTGCAGAACGAAGTGCACCGGAAGTGTGGGTTTTCCCTTTAATTAGAGTGTTGGCATAGCACAAGGGCAAAATGAAGCTAAGAGTAGTGAGCAAGTGATTTTCTAAGAGAATTGAATCTCAAGAGGTGTGTATTGCCTAAGAGGGATTGTAGTCTATTTCTAGGCAAGTTTGGAACCTTCAAGAATGCTTGAAAGAGGTCTCCTAGCCATTGGAGGCAAATCCTAAGAGATTGGGATGAAATCCACCACAAATCAGGGTAATGATGAGTCTGACAATAATATCAGACGTCTGATTTTAGGATCAAACGTCTTGTAAGATGTCTAATTACAACTATGGTCATCTGATACTATTAGCTAGGCTTTACTGGTTTCATTGGATCGAAATAGGGATGCCTGATATTTTCACATAAGATGTTTGATAAAAATATTGGACATCTAATTATGCATGGATTCGTTCCTGTTTTGACCAGATCCAAACAGGTTCTAGATTTCCAGGAACAGACGTCAGTATGGACGTCTGTAGGATTCTCTAGACATCTGGAAACCTAAAAAGGACTTATCCTGGAAATCTGATAATAGATCTTTGGTTCTTAATGAGATTTGCACAAAAATAAATGAGAAACAGTCCAAAGGTAAACGTCTAGAGACATGTCCAGATGTCTAAAAATAAATCCATCTGACCACATGGATGGATTCGAGTCGACGATCGCAGCCTAACGGCACGAAAATCGACTTAATCTGACCTCTGTAGCAGCCCCCTGCAATAAGAAGATGGACTGCCCAGACTACACCACGTAGCGTAGCCGAGGCCGCCCAGTGCACGCACGTGCCACCGTACACGCGTAGCAGCGTGGGTGCACACGCGCATGCGCACAGCGCAGCGCCAGTGCATGGGTGCACGTGCGCGCGGCAAAGGCGGGGGAGCGCTACGCCATCTATGCATGGCTTCGACCTACAGCGACGCATGAGCTGGACTTACAGTGACGCTTACAGCCGTCGCTAATTCTTCGCGTGCCAGCAAAGCCAGCTGTGGGCGTGAGTGGGCATGAGCAAGCATGAGCTACCTACAGCAACGCTTCCAATGATGATTTGGATGTCATTAATGGTCCCATACCTATTTTTGCCTATTCTCCTCCACTATAAAAGGACCTACACCCCCTCCCTTCCAAGCCATCTCTACCTACTCTACTCCCACCTACTCCCAAGCTCCAGCAAACCTACCAATGCTCTATTAGAGCTTGTTCTCAAGCTCCCAAAGCACCTATTTGTCTAGCAAACATCTGCCTCACCAAATATTTGTCCATCTTCCCATCCCCCTTCATAGGTCACCTTGGAGCCGTCCTCCCACCTCCATTCCAGTAGCAGATCATCTCCGTCTTCTCACCTCCATTCTGAAGCCATGCAGAAGCTTTCCTCAACCCGATGTCCTCCTGCATCTCACCTTCATCGTCTTGCTCCTCACCTCCTTCATCCGAGCTTCCGCCAAGCGCTGTCGTCTCGTCGAACAGTCGATTCGAGAGATTTCCTCTCACCTCCCTCTCTTTTTATGCTTTCATAGATTATTGTAATAGACATTAATGCAATACATCACATTTGATTCCATCTCTATCTTGTGATTGCTTGTCTTTTATTTCAAAAACACAAAAAAATAACAAAACCCTAAAATACCAAAAAGAAACAAATCGAAGCGCAGTTTTCAATTAAAGTAAACGTCGCCTCCCTATGTTCGTCTTGGGACTCCCATGGAGTTTCGATATAAATTTTATCTGATCGACGTGCTTTGCAACTATGACGACGGGTTACTTGTAACCCCGATTTCTAACACGCGAAACGCGCCCACACCACCCATTTTGGCGCCGTTGCCGGGGAGACAACGGAATTTACTTTATTGTTTTCTACGCTTCTTTGCATTTACATAACACTAACCCCACTTATCTCTGATCTATTGTCTTGCAAGTACCCTAGCATGGAGATTTAAGTGCGGTAGATCGGAGTAAAGTGCGAGTAGAGTGTTTTGTAAGTGTCCCCCACACCACCCCCACCTTAGTTTTCATTCCATAACCTAATAACTCAAACCCAAATCAACTTAGGTGCTTTTTACAAACCCTAGAATAGATTTGGTTGTTTGTTTACCACCTCCACTCACCTTGCCATCCACATAAATAAAATAAAAAATAAAAAAAGTGTTATCTGATTGTGGGATTTTCTGAAAGCTACACACTTAACACCCACAACTTCTCACCCTAAGGTGCACAATCACATCGATTCTACCACTTAACCAGGATCTGACCTGTGGACCCGGTACACTTAATTCAGCACACGAATAAGTGAGTAGAAATCTGAATAGGTCAAACATTTTCGTGTGCCTTAACTAAGTGGTGCAATAGGCCAATTGATTGAACTGTTTGGGCCGCACCACTTAAGATAAAAGCGATTCATCAAGTATCTTGCCACTTATGGTTGATTTTTAGGACTGAACCAGGCACTCCACATTTTATTTCTGATTTTTAAAGGAATATGTCTACACCAGTGCTTTCAAAACTTGGAGTGTTCTACTGAACCTTGATTGAATATACCTAAAGATTAAACCCTAAAAGCTACTAAACAAGGTTGAACCCTAAAAGACAAATCATCAAATAACCTTCTTTGCAAACCCTGGTAGTGCACACACACACATTTTTACTGATCATTAAGGCACAACCCATCTAAAGGGCCCATCACATTCCTAAAGCACCATTGTCCCAAGCCTAACTAAAATTGATTAGATGTTGGCCCTAAGGACTGGTTCCCTCGTCGGGATCCAGATTGAGATTGTTCACGATTAACCTGAAGGTTTCCCTACCAGGAGGGGTGACGTAATAAAATTGCGGAAATAAAAATATAAAGCAATCTCAAAAATCAATCGCACAATGTACACAGGTATTTTTAGGTGGAAACCCAAACTGGGTGAAAACCACCACCTAACCCTCTCGAGTTAGGATTTTCCGATCAACCAAGTTGATCAAAATCCACTAAACGAATCACTTTAAACGAGGGTGATTCAACCTCAGTACAACCACGCTACAAGTACGAGGGTAGCGTTCCTCAACCCCTTCTCTCCACGAGAAGGATTTTGTCCCTCGAAGGAGACGGGAATTCGCAAAGAGAATACCCAACCAAAATACAAAGATAAAGTAAAACAACAGTCCTATAGAGCCAACAAAATTAAACCTAGCTTCTATAGGAAATAGGAAACTCCCCTTTGCAAGGAGTGCGTCGACGATGACGCGGTGCGTGTACCACGCGATGGCGCTACGTCGCTCTCGTGAACAACAGCGGGAGAGCAGGCGCGCAAACTGAATTTAGCTCTCAAGATGATGGAGCTTGAGCTTAGAGAGCAAGAGCTTCTTGGACACAAGAGTGTGAGAGTGTATTACAAGGTGTCTCTTGGTGTTTCTAAGTGTATATCTTGTGTGTTTATTATGTTTGTGTTACAAAGGTTCCCCTCTATTTATAGAGGCCTTAGGAAGGCTTTAGAAGGCTTAGGAAAGGTTCTATAGCCGTTGGGAACAAACCCCAAGTGAATCAGCCCGAAATCAGGAACAATCATTGTTCTGACAGGCTTATCAGACGTCTAATTCTAGCATCAGACGTCTGGAAGTTCACTATAAGACGTCTGATTAAAAGGTCAGACGTCTGATTTTGGGCGGGTCTCTCCCTGACTTGGATCAGATCTAAACAGGGTTTTTGTACAAGTCCATCAGACGACATAGAGGACGTCTGGCACTAAGTCTGGACGTCTGGAAACCTACTTTTACTGTGGGAATTGATTTCCAAACTTTGCAACGGCTAGAAAATCTCTGAGAAGAGATTTTGGGTCAGCCGAGGCAAAACGATCATTTATCAGACGTCTGGGAAGACCTATGGACGTCTGATAAGGCTCTAACGGTCATATACTGCCGTGCTTGCTAAGTTAGCCAACGGTCCACTATCTGGACGTCTGGCAAGTCCATCGGACGTCTCCTAAGACGTCTGATCTAAGGTCTGGACATCTGATCTAAGGTCTGGACATCTGATTTCAGCAGACAGAAAACTAAGTCCAGCCTAAAAGGTTATCAGACGTCTGAGACAACAGTCAGACGTCTTAAAATACTTTATCAGACGTCTGATTTTGGGATTAGACGTCTGGAAATGCTTTTTGAGCCCTATATTGGTTTTCTAAGTATTCTACAAAAAACCTAAGTATCCTAGGGTTGTGCCGGTGTTCCTAGGACTACTGTTAGGGTACTTTGAGGCTCTTTAACATAATGTTCTAAGGAATCAAAAAGAGCAAGAAAATAAATACAAGAGATACATGAAAGGATAAAAAAGAATCTATCCTATTCTTCTTGTCTTCCATCTCCAATCTTTCGCTCCACGCGAACCTCCTCTGTTTTCCGTCAAGCTCCTCCAATCCGTCCTGGATGCGAGCTCGAACTCCGTCTAAACACGTCTACATTTGCAATTGACCTGAAATCTAGGACTCAAATTGCAAATGTTAAATAACACGTGTTTTGTTATCATCAAAACAAATGATCGTGGTGCTCTAGCACCAACAAGGTTGAACCCTAAAAGACAAATCATCAAATAACCTTCTTTGCAAACCCTGGTAGTGCACACACACACATTTTTACTAATCATTAAGGCACAACCCATCTAAAGGGCCCATCACATTCCTAAAGCACCATTGTCCCAAGCCTAACTAAAATTGATTAGATGTTGGCCCTAAGGACTGGTTCCCTCGTCGGGATCCAGATTGAGATTGTTCACGATTAACCTGCTTATACTAGTCAATCTAATGTCTAGCTAGGGGAGTAGCATCAAACGACCGCTACTGGGGGGTACACTAAGAACCGGAGGCACAAGCCAAAGGAAGAACCTTCTCCCCAATCCCTCCTAACTGGTTGGATTGCCTGGACATAAGTAGAGTAAATCGTCCATAATCTCAGGATGGATTATGAGAGTCTGTAGACCTTTAACTACCCAACTTAAGGATAGGCCTGTATGTTTGTATTGTAGGGCTCCTTTCTCTTCTGATTTCCCTCCTTTCTCCACAATGTATCCTTCCACTTCTTACACACTTTTCCCATCCTATCCTTCTACCACAACTTATCCCCAAGATGATTACTATTCTGACTTGACTTGTAATTACCCATCCACTAGCCTGGATGACTTTGATTGGGGATACAAATCCGGACCTTAATGTCCAGGGCCTAACCCTGGACAATAAGACTGATTATTATCCTTCTCAGAGCTACAATGATTATAGATCTTCATCCTTTGATCACCAAACCAACCCAATCTACAATCAGGAAGGATATAATAATTATAACACCTACCCTCCCCAGTATTCCATTGAAAATAGGTCATCACCATTCTTTGAACAACCCAAGATGACCTACTATCAGGGAGGAACCCGAGAACCTCGACATCTTAACTCCTCTAGATTTAACCCAAAACCACCCAAACCTGAATTGAACAAATCGGTTCAGGTGAACCAGATCCAGGATAGGGTGTTGGTTAATTTGCGGAACACTATACAATCGTTAGAAGCTCAGCCAATACCATGCACTGAAGCACTGGAGGCTGTGATCAAAATGATTGATGAACTTAATAGTTCTCTATTGGATTTTCTCCAAAGTGTTAGATATAGGGACTTAGGTGAGTTTCTTCTTGGGAAATTATCAAGGTTGAGAATGAAATTTGTGGTTGCCTTAGTCAAATCTTGGGATGATTCTCAAGATGAACCCCCTTCAGGAGAGCCAATGTCTAAACCTGCTCAGGCGCCTGTCGAGGGGGATACATTTCTGAGACCGGTGATGACCAGGTTGGGCTAGAGCAACCATTTAAGGATGAACCGATTGATTCACCTGAGATCCCCAAGTCAGGAAATGAAGAAAACTATGTCTCCTTGGATCATGAAATGATTTATGATTTTGAGACATATATAAATGAGGATCATCAATTCTTTGACTCTAAGGGTGAAGAATCTTTAGATGAAGTCTCACTTGAACATAAGGAAAATGATTTTAGTGAGACAAACGGGTATGAGGAATCTGATGAACCATTTGATAGCCCATTCATTGAAGATTTGGATTCGGTTGGGGTTAACTTGGAGGATCCGAATCTTAATGATTCAATTAGTGACCCCATTCCTCATCTGCACCCCAAAGAGATGACTTCTGAGAACATTACGCCCAAGTCAATCCTGATTCAGCCGCAATTGTTGAACTTGAGCACTTTAGATGGGGTATACAATGATTTGGAGGTCCTGGAGCTTGAGCACTTGATTTTAAAGGATAAGAATTTGGCAATAAAAATCTGGGAAGCTAATTCTGAGGGAACTACGATTTTGGATGTAAGGGTACCTATTGACCTGAAACCACCTATCTTCTTTACGGACCCTTATGATATCTTTCACGTGCAACCCAAGCCTGGAATAACTGATTATTTTTCTAAGCTGAATGTTAAGTGGACATTTGAAACTAGTGAACTAAATCTACCTATTGTCCGCCATTTTAGTCTTGGGTTGCACACCCCAAAACCACAGGCCCGGCCCTGCAAGCTTAACAACCTTCGGTTCTGGGTGATTTTTATCAAGAACCTGAGAACCACTCAACCCTGGGGCATGGGTCTGCACTATAATCTGGTCCACGTCTGTGGACATCTTCTGCTGGCAGGTTTCAGGATCAATATTTTGATTTTGATTCTGACTTGCACTTGTGAATTCCCAATTTCTTCTTTGTATGTATGTTATGCCTAGCTGAAGGCATTAAACTTAGTGCGTATGTATACACTCTTCTCTCTGCGGAGCTGACCGGATTTTCACAACACTCAATTGATATTCTGTTTACTCCTTTTGTCATGTCTTTATTTTTACAATGAGGACATTGCATCATTTAGGCATGAGAGGGTGGATACTTAATCCTGAAATCATTTGTTAACTCCATAGAATTTCTTTTAGTTTCTTTAAAAAAAATTGAAAATTTGAAAAAGATATAAAAAGAAAGAAATTAGGAAAAGAGAACTTAGGCATTTGGAAGTTATTAACTTTAGGAAATGATATGAGAGAACCTAAACACTTAGACTCTTCAGGTCTTCATGCTTAATTAGCTCGGGTGTCCACTCGAATGTGGAATTAGTCTTGAGACCTCGCCAATTCAAATTCATTTTTAATTTGGCTAATAAATTGGAACGATAAGTATGCGACTTATTAACCTGCCCTCTTATTTGGGGGGACTTTAAGCCTAAGCATCTACACACATTTTTTGCACAGACTCACTTTTGGGCGGTTTCTCTGGAAATTGGGTAGCTAATGAACTATCTAGGGTGGTATGGCTGGCAAATTGTCAGTGGTAACAACTCATCGGCCGGTTGTCCAGAGCCCAGTCACAAGACCATTTTCATTGTACTGCCTTTAGGTAAATCTTAGATCAGGAAAGTCACTTACTTAAAAAAAAGAAGAAAAAAAAAGAAAAGAAAATATAGAAAAAAAAAAGAAAATTAAGAAACAAATAAAACCACACTTCACCGCACGAGTATGGCTGGTAAGTTATCGATGGTAACAGCTCATCGGCCGATTGTCCAAAACCCAGCTTACAAAAAATTGCACAATAATTCCCAAAACAACTAAGGAAGAAGCGGGGAAGTAGAATAAACAGGGGAGATATACACTGGGTTCTCCCTTGTGTTGACCCCATAAATAAAAGAAGTAAGAAGAAAGCTACCAATCGAAAAGATAAACCTTTAGGCAAGGTCACCTAGGGTCGTAGAAACCCAAAGTCCATTTTAACGGTCGTCTAGTGAGTCTTTCACTATTTTCACAAGATGCTTAGCACTTAGAGTCCTTTTTGAGTCTTGGGCAGGTCAGGTAGCCGTAAAAAGTTATCCTGGAACTCTCAAACTCCAAAAGAACAAAAAAATTAGAAAAGAAGAAAAATAATAAAAAAAATCTATCTTCCCTTTTCAAATAAGGCGAGGACTTGGGTGATCTACATTCAGGCCGGCACCCGGGTACTATTGAGTTTTCGTAGTTTAAGACCTTAGTTGAAATTTTCTATTGTTAATAAATGACTTAGGCCTAAGCAATCTAATCTTAATTCTACTTTTATGCATAGCATATAGTTTAATTTTGCTAGGGACTAGCAAAAGATAGGCATGGGGGTATGATGTAAACACATTTATTGAGGGTAAAATGCCTACTCATGCATGTTCCTAGGCTTAGATTTGCATTTCATATTATAAATATTACATAGCATGTATCATTCTGCATTTAAAGTAGTTGTATATAATTTAGGTTAATTGAGTCCTTTTTGTGGTTAGTAGAGAAGGATATTTATTTCGGGGCCTCAGATTGACGATCCGACCATACGGATCTGATCAAGACAACGATCGGAGTGCAACGCCTCTAAAATCGCCTCGATCGGAATCCCGTAGCACCATATGCAGTCTGAGGAAGATCAACAGCCAAGGGACTGGAAGACTTAATTCGGAGCTTCAAATGACAAATCCGACCGCACGGATAGATTCAGGTCGACGATCGCAGCCTAACAACGTGAAAATTGACTCAATCCGACCGCTATAGTAGCCCCTACAACAAGATGGACGACCCAGACTACGCCATGTGGCGCAGCCCAGGCCTCCCAACGCACGCACACACCACCACACACGCACGCACATGCGCCTACGCACAGTGCAACACCACCGCGTGGGGGCGTGTGCACGCGGCAAAGGCGGGGGACCGCAGTGCCAACTATGCATGGGCTAGACCTATAGCAACGCATGAGCTGGACTTACAGCGATGCATACAACCGTCACTAATTCTTCGCACGCCAGCTATGAGCATGAGCGAGCATGAGTTGGCATGAGCTACCTACAGCGATGCTTCTAGCGAAGGCCTGGATGTCACTAATGGTCCCATACCTATTTTTGCCTCTTCTCCTCCACTATAAAAGGACCTACACCCCCTCCCTTCCAAGCCATCTCTACCTACTCTACTCCCACCTACTCCCAAGCTCTAGAAAGCCTACCAACGCTCCATTAGAGCTTGTTCTCAAGCACCCAAGGCACCTATTAGTGGAGCAAATCTCTGCCACACCAAATATTCGTCCATCTTCCCATCCCCCTTCAAAGGTCACCTTGGAGTCGTCCTCCCACCTCCATTCCGGTAGCAGATCATCTCCATCTTCTCACCTCCATTTCGGAGCCACGCAGAAGCTTTCCTCAACCCAACATCCTCCTACATCTCACCTCTGTCGTCATGCTCTTCACCTCCTTCGTCCGAGCTTCCGCCAGGTGCCGTCGTCTCGTCGAACAATCGATTCAGGAGATTTCCTCTCACCTCCCTCTCTTTTTATGCTTTCATAGATTATTGTAATAAACATTAATGCAATACATCACATTTGATTCCATCTCTATCTTGTGATTGCTTGTCTTTTATTTCTAAAATACAAAAAAAAATAAAACCCTAAAATACCAAAAAGAAACAAATCAAAGCGCGGTTTTCAATTGAAGTAAACGTCGCCTCCCTATGTTCGACTCGGGACTCCCTTGGAGTTTCAGTATAAATTTTATCTGATCAACGTGTTTTGCAACTACGACGATGGGTTACTTGTAACCCCGATTTCTAACACGCGAAACGTGCCCCACCAGGCTCCATATCTTGATTCTCCTCATGACACCTCATCATTTAGGTTCCACCCGCTCTCTAACCACTTTGATGAGACCTACACTCTAGGAGAACACCAAGAACCCTACCCTTCTCAGGACAATAACCAAGAAAGGTCATCTGAATTCAACGACTTTTCCTACTTGTTCTTTGGATTGGAAGGAATTCTAGACAAATGGAAATCAGAGGATGATCAAAACTCTAGGCAAGCCCAGGATCATCAACCTTTGATTTGGTCCCCTAATGAAGAATCTGACTGGGAGGACTTAGAACCTCAACTATTCTGGAGTAGGACCATACAGAGAATGGTTCCTCTTGAAGAACTGGACCCTGAACATGATAGAATAGAGGACCCACCCAAGAACCTAAACCCCAGTATGGATTCTAATCCACAACCTCAACCACACCCTCTTAACCTGGATTTCAAGGAGGAAATCCAAAGGACACCAAATGACACCCTGTCAATTCTTGATAATCTCAGTTAGAGTTACACAGACAGAATCAAGAATTGGTCAAAGGGTAATAGGCCATGTTGGATATGTTCCAACAATTGGGGGAAGAAGGCCAAAGAAAGTTGTTGCACACAACGCCACTCATGGAATTCGTGAAGCAAGGACCTACCATGATCAATTGGACTACACCCAGTCACCCCAATTTGGTTCAGTCCACCATTGATACCCCCCAGGAGTTGGACAACTCAATGGATAAGGTCATTGAGGATTCCTCGGAACACAATTTGGGGAGCATTGAGGACATACATCAGGAGGAAATCGAGAATGTGAGGGGAGATGCCTTGGAATCCGAATCTAATCGACCTGAGAGAAGTGATCCGGTGGGAACAACAGCCAACATAGGAGATGGGGAATGGAGTTACAATTTCAAAGAAATCGATTCTGAATCGGTTGAAACCCCCATCACAAATCTGGAGGAGGGCCAAGGGAAGGAATATGAACTAGAGGATGAAATCAGCCCTACCTCTAATGCAACCTCAAATTGTGAATCTGATATGAAAGAGGTTGAAGAGAATATTCTTGAGGTCAAGGGTTTGGAGGGAATGAACAATGAAACCATAGTTGCGGAAGAGATGGATTCGTCTTTGGAGAGAGACCTCATGCTTGATTGTAGGGCTCATTATGAAACTCTTGATTTTGTTACCTGCCCTACCAGAATAAAGATCCCGCAACCCGAATGCACTGGAATTGATACACCTTTGACAGATTACAATTTTATGGGGACACAAGATGAGTATAGAACCTACATCTTCAGTGTCTAGCTTGTCATATTCAGGGTGCGCTCGTCCACATCAACTTCTCTACATGCCTGCAAACTAAGAAAGGATTTGACAGGGGCATGCATGATACATCTGTTGCAGAGTTCCTGCCCCTTAGGATGGGACTCCACCACAAACTTGTTCACATCTGCGGACTTTTGATTTTGGGTCTGGCTGATTTTTTATATGCCTCCTTGACCCAAACCATTCTTGTTTGTGCACTATGCCCAACTGAAGGCATTAAACTCAACACTTCCTGGGAGGCAACGCAGAAGATTCAAGCTGACCAGATACATTGCTCAACTCAGGTGATTTCTTTCTGAACCCCCGTTGCATCAATTTATTTGTCAATGAGGACATTGTCCAACTTAAGCAAGGGGGGTGGTAATTTGCATGTCCTGAGTTCATTTTATCAGTCTGAATAAAATAAAATAAAATTAAAAAAATGATGAATTTAGGAAAACATAGGCATTAGGAACTTGTCAACAGTGGGAAATAATACAAAAAGAACCTGAACACTTAGACTTTTCAGGTCTTCAGGCTTAATCAGCCCTGGTGTCCGTTAAAATATGGATTTAGCTACGAATCCTCGCAACCTTAATTTATTTTAATCCACCAATAAAATAGGGTGATAAGTATACGACTTATCAACCTACCCTCTGACTCGGAGGGACTTTTAATCTAAGCATCTGCACACATTTTTGCACCGACTCACTCCTCAGAGGTTTTGACAAAAATTGGGTAGCTAATGAACCTTTTAGGGTGGTATGGCTGGCAAGTTATCGTGGGTAACAGCCCATTGGTCGGTTGTCCAAAGCCCAGCTACAGGACCACTCTCTTCCTATTGCCTCTAGGTAAATTTGAGATCAGGGAAGCCACCTACTAAAAAAAAAATAGAGAAAAGAAGAAAAAATAATAAAATAAGCCACACTTCACCGCACGAGTATGGTTGGCAAGTGGTCGTGGGTAACAGCCCATTGGTCAGTTGTCTAGAGCCCAGCTCACTAAAATGCACAAAAAGATCCAAACACTTAAGGAAGAAGTGGGGAAGTAGAGCAATCCGGAGAGATATACATTGGAAAAACCCTTGTGTTGACCCCAAATAAAATAAAAGTAAGGAGAAAGCTACCGATCGGACAGATACACCTTCAAGCAAAACACTTCCTTTTCCGGTCACCTAGGGGCGTAGAAACCCAAAGTCTGTCTGAATTACCATTGAGTGAGTCTATCACGATCTTCACACCAAGATACTTAGCACTTAGAGTCTTTTTTGAGTTTTGGGTGTGTTGAGTAGCCATAAAAAGTTACCAACACACTCTCAACTCCAAAAATCCAAACAATGAGAAAAGATGAAAAAGAAAAATATATATATGCTTTAAAGCAAGGATTCGAGTGATTCACATTTTGGCAGATACCCGGATGCTGTTTAGTCTCTGTAGATCAGGATCTTAGTATATTTCCTCCTATTGACAAGTGACAAAATGTCTAAGTAATCACTTCCTGAATTCTGACTGAGAATAATGACTAGGATGAACCTTGTTAGGGACTAGCAAGGAGTAAGCATGGGGGTATGATAACACTACATTTTAGGGTAATAATTATGCCAATCGGGGTTTAGCTTAAAGATAATATGCACAAATAGCACATCATAAATGGGCATGGGAGCATTACATGCATCGCACATTGAGATTACTTATAAACCAGTGTTAATGCCATTGGCACAAGTTCAGGTCAAAATAGGCCTCAGATGAGCAATTGGATCGCACGGATGGATTCAGAATGACAAATGGAGTCCAACAAACTCAAAATCGACCAAATCCGACATCTAGAGCTGCTGCAATTGGCCCAAGAAGTTCTGACCGTTGATATGATAATCAACGACCACAAAGTTGCCATGTGGCGGCATCTGATGCGCCCCACCCCAGCAGCACAAAATCGCCTCACTGCAACCAGCAGCCCTCAGCTGTCTAATCGCAGATCGAGCGGCTGAAAGCGCACGAGCCTCGCCCGCACATCCGCAGCGCTCGCGTGCCTTCACAGCTCCAACATCAGATCTCGACTGTTGGATTACCATCCATCGGTCGACATGCCCATGCACCCACCTCCTCTCAATGACAATCCACAATCACAGCTCAGTAGTCGACACCTCGACCTCGTGCTGAGATGCGCGGGTTCGAAATGCCCACCGCATCCCAAATCCACGCGATCCGATGTACGTTCAATTACGGTCGTTCATTTGCAATCGAACGGCTCGGAAGCAGGCGACGTGGCACACTCCCAAGCGTCTGATGTAGATGCGCGTGATCACGGGCAGGCACACGCAGCTCAACAGCGCGATCTGAGCGCACGACCACGAGCGATCTCAGCCATCCGATCTTCGATCGGACAGTCCGCAACGAATGCACGCAGATCGTGCAAGAAGAAGAATGGCATGCGCGACGGACCGGCAGAAGGGAGGCTACATTGATGGTTTTGGCATGGGTTTAACAACATCCCGGACGTCGCTAAAGCCCAAACTTAAATTAGAAACCCCTTCTTCCTATATAAACCCCCTCCAACTACCCATGTAGAGCATTCAATTCCCTTGCAAGCCTCCTATCCTACTCCTAGGCATCCTTAGCACCTTTTTGTGATAGTCGGAGCAGACGAGCCACTGACGAAGCCCTCCTCCACCGCCATGGCCGCCTCACCATTTTCTCTTTCTCTCTCTCTCTAGTTTAGCTTTACTTTACTTGTGCTTAAGCATTTATCTAGTGTTGTAATTGTAAAACTGAAGTTGCATGTTAAATGATGATGTTCCCTATCTAGTTATTGTCTCTCTTTTTCTTGAGTTTTTCTCATCTTGATTTACACGAATGCTATGCTAAAAAGAACTTTAACCCTACTGTTGAAACGTCAAAGTACTACGCTATCAAATTTGGTTTTGAAAACCTGTCGTTGTTGTTTGAATAGCGAAGAACTCAGGTTCAACAAATAAAATTTATACCGGAATAGAAATCCCAGGTCGAACTCAGGGAGGCGGACGTTTGATTAAAAATATGCGTTTGTTTTATTTGTCACAAAGCAGAATAGCTGGTTGAAAACTATTTAACAAATAATAAATAGAAGAGAGAGAAAGAGAATATTACAAATAAAAGCAAAAGGGATGTAGAATAAACATGTATTTCATTATCAGAAATTGTTCATTACACTACTCATTACAACTAGAAAGCAGGAAATGATTACACTAGAAAGTAGTAAATCTACTCTGGAAAGCAGTAAAAAGAATGGAGAGAGAGATATCCTCCTCGATGATCACTTGGAGAACGAGCCGGACGGGACGATGCTTGAAAAATGGGGAACGGAGCAAGAAGAAGGAGGACGAAGTGGGAAGAACGGGAATGAAGCAGCACGTCGTTGTCATCGCAGGATCCGCTTCTCCAATGCAGAGAGAGGACAACTGCAGGATGCTCTACGAAGGGGGACGAAGGTGGAAAAATTAAGATTTTTACTCTAGAGGAGCATCCCGGGTTTAGGACAAGCTCTTAGAGCTTTGGAAGGGGTGAGAGAAGAGAAGGGAAAAGAAATTCGTATGGAGGGGGTCTCCTTTTATAGTTGAAAGGAGTGAGGGCATTTGGTCATTACATGTTAAAAACATTAATTTAGGACCTTTAGTGACGGATAAATCTATCACTAAAGGCCTGAACGTGGCCTTCGTGGGCAGCCCTCGCGCACCCGCTTGCCTTCCGCGCCTCAACACTTGCCCCACGCCCATCAAATCTTGGTCGTCCAATCGTGAGATCGGACGGTTGAGAGCTCTCCTCGCCTCAACTGCGGGCCTTACGCGTGAGATCCCGCATCACGCGGTGCGTCAAATAGCGCGTGAGTGCTATCGGGCGCGCGACGCCGTTGGATCTTCATCACGTGGCTGATCACGCTCACGCGCTCGCTCCAATTTGAGGTGTGCGAGGGCTCAATCCCGCGCCTCCTCGTCTAGATAAGGTGCTCGACCAATGCGCTACGAGTGCATTTGTGTCCAGCGCACAACTCAAGCACATGCGCCCCGCAACCATTGGATCTTGATCCAACGGTGAAGCGCTAACCAGAAGAGATTCAGCAGGTGCGTGCAGCCGGTTGGGCAGCTAAGATGGCACCACGTGGACGACCAAGATGGCGCCATCTTGGTCGTCCATCTTCTGAGTGATGTAGATGGTGCCATGGGTATCGGATTGGATCGATTTTCACGCTGTTAGGCTGCAATCATTGATCCGAACCCATCCGTGTAGTCAGATTTATCGTCTGAAGTGCGGATTAACACCATCTTGGCCCTTGATCTTCCAAGGTTTCTCGATCTCTATCTGATGCTACAGATATCCAATTAGGGCGATCTTAGAGTCGTTGAACTCCAATCGTCGCCCTGATCAGATCCGTATGGTTGGATCTTCGATCCGAGGCCCTGATAAAAAGTTATCCTGTCCCTGACCATAAAAAGGAGACAATTAACCTACATTTTATTTAGACTAATCTAAATGCAAGATGATGCATGCTATGCAATATTTATATTATGTAATGCAATTCTATGCTTAAGAACACGCATAAACAGACATTTTATGTAATATAAATATGTTTATATCATACCCCCATGCCTATATTTTGTTAGCCCCTAGCAAAAACTATACGTTATTTATAAAAGAATTAGGTTGGATTATTTGGGCATAAGTTATTTTCAACATTAAGAAAATTTGTACATAGGATATGAACTTTCAAAGACACAACAGCGCCTGGGTATCTGCCAAAATGCAGACCACCTCAAGCGCTCACCTTATTCAAAGAAAAATTTATTTTTCTCTTTTTCTTCTTTTCTAATTTTTTTGAATTTTTGAGTTTAGGGTTAAAGAGTGGCTTTCTACAGCCATTCAACCCACCCAAGATTTGATGAAAACCTTAAGTTCTAAGCATCTTATTGTGAATGTGATAGACTCGTTGATCGACAATTAGAACGGACTTCGAGCTTCTACGCCTCTAGGTGACCTTAAAAGGAAAGTTCTACCTAAATGTGTATCTTTACGACTGGTAGCTTTTTCCTTACTTTTATTTTTATGGGGTCAACACAAGGGTGAATCTAATGTATCTCCCTTATTTATTCTACTTCTCCACATCTTCCTAAGTGTTTTGGGAATTTTAAGTGCATTTCTTGAGCTGGGTTCTAGACAACCGATTGATGAGCTGCTACTACCGACAACTTGCCAGTCATACTCGTGCAGCGAAGTGTGGCTTATTTCTTTTGTTTTCTTTTTTTTTCTCCTTCTCTTTTTCTTTTCATTTTGACTTTCTTTTTCTTTTTTTTAAGTAGGTGGCTTCCCTGATCTAAGATTTACCTAAAGGCAGTAAAAAGAGAATGGTCTAGTGATTGGGCTCTGGACAACCTACCTATGGGTTGTTACCCACAATAACTTGCCAGCCATATCATCCTAGAAAGTTCATTAGCTACCCAATTTCAGTTAAAACCGTCGATCAACAAGTCAGTGAAAAGTTAGTGTGTAGATGCTTTAGACTTAAAATTCCCTCAAATCAGAGGGCAGGTTGATAAGTCGTGTACTTATCACCCAAACTTATTTAATCAAATTACAATAGAATTAAAATGGCAAGGACTCAAAAAAAAAAATCACATTTTAGTGGATACACAGGCTGATTAAGTCCGAAGACCTGAAGGGTCTTCACGTTCAAATCATATAGTTTTATTTCCTAAGATTGAAAATTTTATTAAGCCCAAGTTCTCTTCCCTAATTCCACAATTTCTTTTCTTTATATATATATATATATGAAAAAATAAAATGAATCTACGGAGCTGACGAATTAATTCAGAGATGAATATCCACCCCCCCATACCTATCTAATGCAATGTCCTCATTGTATTAAAAAGACATAAAAGAGAGTGGAATAGAGTAGAAAACACCCGAATTACGTGAATGACGGGTCTGCTCCGAGATAATGAAAAACTGTATATGTGCTGAATTTAGTGCCTTCAGCTAGGCACACTATACAAAGAAGAGAAGTAAGGAATTCAGAAGTGTAATTCAGAATTAGAATAAAAAGATTCACTTTAGGACCTGCCAGCAGATGTCCACAGATGTGGACCAGATTGTGGTACAAACCCATAACCCATGATCGAGAATATCCAAGGTTCTGGATAAAAATTATCCAAAACCTAAAATCAGTATGCAAGCGAGGTCTAGCCTGTGATTTATGAGGATGCAACTCAAGACCAAAGAGTCGGGTTACAGAGAAATCAAGCTCCAAAGGATAATCAATGAATGTGTGCTTGGGTTGGACATCCTTAGAACAAATGTCGTAAGGGTCCTAGTTTGATGGTTTAAACTTAATTGGAACCCTTAGACTCGATCTTCTACTTCCTCCGGAGTTTGCCTCCCAAATCAAAATTTCCCAGCTCCTACCCTCCTTCAGGATGCCAAATTCTGGGATCTCCTATATATTAATCACCCCATCTGAAATTTCCAAGTCTAAAAGATGCGGCTGAATCAGAATTGACTTAGGTCTAGTTAACTCAAAAACAGAATCGTCAGTAAGCTCAATGGGGTGTAACTGACAATCAGGACATTAGATTGAATCCTCCAGAAAATGCAATTCTGGATCCATCATGTGAGCCCCAATAAGATCAGTTTCCTCAGTTATTGGGCTATTAAATGATTTAACCAATTCCGCAAGCCCAATCATCTCACAGAAATCATGTTCTGTAAACTCACGTGAGACTTCACAAATTAAATCTTCACCATCAGAATCAAAGAAATCAAAATCCTTATCAATGTACGTCCCAAAATCATCCGTCACTTTCTGATCCATGGAGACATACGTTCCCTTGTACCCCGGCTCAGGCATCTCAGGTGAAGAAATCAGATTATCCTTAATTGGTTGCTCTAAATCAATATGGTCAGCCTCGTAACATGTGTCCCCCCAAACAGGTGCCTAAGCGGGTTATGACATTGGCTCTCCTAAGGGGGTTCATCCTGGGAATCATCCCATGATTAAACTAAAGCAACCACAAATCTCATTCTCAATTTTTCTAACTTCCCAAGTAGAAACTCCCCCGAGTTCTTATCCTTAACATCCTGGAGGCAATCCAACAAATATTTGTTCAGATCATCAATCATTTCAATCAGGGGCTCCAACTTTTCAATGCAAGGTATTGGCTAAACTTCTAAAGATTGTATGGTATTCCTCAAGTTAGCCAAAACCTTATCTTGAACCTGGTTACCCTGAACCAAATGACTTGTTTCAAGGTTGGGCGGGTTTGGTATCAGTGCAGAGGAGTTAACGAATTGAGATTCGTGATACCCTTCCTGATAATAGGTCATTTTGGATTGTTCAAAAGGTGGTGATGACCTAAAGGCAGTGTATTCAGAGGATGGGTAAGGATCAGTGTATCCTCCTTGATTGTAGATCATATTAGGTTGTCCATGAAAGGGTGGCGATCTATAATCGATATGATTCTGGGAAGGATAGAAATCACAATTATGGTGTTCAGGGTTAGACCCTAAACATGGAGATCCTGAACTGTATCCCCAATCCAAGTTATCCCAACTAACCAATGATTGATTACAGTACGAGTCGAGATAATCATCATGTTAAGGATAACTCATAACAGGAGGGAAAGAGCGGGAATGAGTATAAAATGTGGAAGGATTCATGATAAATAGGAGGAAGAAAGGCACCCTGCAATACAAGCAATCAAACCTGTCCTTAAGTGGGCTAGCCTAAAGACCTACAGACTCCCAGAACCCGTCTTGAGATAAAGAAACGATTTGATCTACTTCTGTCTGTTCAATCCAACCAGTTAGAAGGAGGGACTGGGGAGAAGGTTCTTCCTTCTGCTTACGCCTTCGATTCCTAGTGTACCCCCCAGCCGCGATAGTCTGATTCTACTCCCCTAGCTAGACATCAGATGGAACAGTAGAAACAGACTAATCGAAAATAATCTTGTTCTGGCCTCCGTAGAGCGAGTCGAATCCTTAAGGCCAACATCTACTCTATTTTATTTAGGGCTAGGTTTGAATGTGCTTTGGAATGTGATGGGCCCTTTATTTGGGTTGTGCCCTTAATGATTGATTGATGTGTGTGTACGTGCACAACTAGTTGTTTTCAAGCAAGATTATCTTTGATGCGGTGAATTTTAGGGTTCAAATCTTGCTTAGTAGCTTTTAAATCCAATGTTAGGTATTTTCAAACAAGTTTTTATGGCACACCAGGTTTTGAAAGCACAGGTGAAGATGTTTTCCTTTGAAACTTAAAAGAATGTGGAGTACCTAGTAAATCCCTAAGAGTTGAACCTATATGGCAGTTACTTGATGAGTTGATTTTAATTGAAGTGGTGCGGCCCAATCAACTCAAACAATTGGCCTGTTGCACCACTTAATTAGGCACATAAGTGATTACCTAATCTGATTTCTACTCAATTATGTGTTTAGATGTGTGCACCGGTTCCAAAGATCGATTTACCGATTGAGTTTGAAAATCAGATGAGGTTGTGTACCTTTGTGGGATTTTTTTTTAATTTTTCTTTTTAAATGTGGAGGTTGAGGCAGGTGTAGGTGTCAAACAAATAAACAAAACTAACCTTAGAGTTTATAAGAACACTTAGGTTGATTTATGTTTATGTTATTACGTGGTGGAATGAAAACTAATGGGTGGGAGGTGGGGGAAAAACTTACAGAACCTTCAACAGCACTTTGCTCCAATCTACCACTTTTGCTCGTCATAAAAGAGTACCTGCAATCACAATAAGAAAGGAGAAAAGTGAGGTAAATGATTCGTAAGTTGGAAAACATGAAAAAAAAATCAAAGAGCGTCGCCACCCCGGCAATTGTGCCAAAATGTTGAAACGTCGAAGTACTATGCTATCGAATTTGGTTTTGAAAACCTGTCGTTGTAGTTTGAATAGCGAAGAACTCGACTTCAACAAATAAAATTTATAGCAGAATAGAAATCCCGAGTCGAACTCAGGGAGGCGGACGTTTGATTAAAAATATGCATTTGTTTTATTTGTCACGAAACAGAATAGTTGGTTGAAAACTATTTAACAAATAATAAATAGAAGAGAGAGAAAGAGAATATTACAAATAAAAGCAAAAGGGATGTAGAATAAACATATATTTCATTATCAGAAATTGTTCATTACACTACTCATTACAACTAGAAAGCAGGAAATGATTACACTAGAAAGCAGTAAATCTACTCTGGAAAGCAGTAAAAAGAATGGAGAGAGAGATATCCTCCTCGATGATCGCATGGAGGACAAGCCGGACGGGACGACACCTGGAAGACGGGGAATGGAGCAGGAAGAAGGAGGAGGAAGAGGGAAGAACGGGAATGAAGCAGCACGTCATCGTCATCGCGGGATTCGCTTCTCAAATGCAGAGAGAGGACAACCGCAGGATGCTCCACGAAGGGGGACGAAGGTGGAAAAATTAAGATTTTTACTCTAGAGGAGCATCCCAGGTTTAGGACAAGCTCTTAGAGCTTTGGAAGGGGTGAGAGAAAAGAAGGGATGAGAAATTCGTATGGAGGGGGTCTCCTTTTATAGTTGCAAGGAGTGAGGGCATTTTGGTCATTACATGTTGAAAAACATTAATTCAGGACCTTTAGTGATGGATAAATCCGTCACTAAAGGCCTGAACGTGGCCTTCGTGGGTGGCGCTCGTGCACCCACTCGCATTCCGTGCCTCAACGCATGCCCTACATCCATCAAATCTTGGCTATTCGATCTGAGATCGGACGGCTGAGAGCTCTCCTCGCCGCGCCTCAACCGCATGCCTTGCGCATGAGATCCCACATCACGCGGGGCATCAGATAACGCGTGGGCTCTATCAGTTGTGGGGCACCGTTGGATCTTCATCGCGCGGCTGATTGCGCCCGTGCGCCCACTCCAATTTGAGGCATGCGGGGGCTCGATCCCGTGCCTTCTCGTCTGGATAAGGCGCTCGACCAACACGCTACGGGCGCGTTTGTGTCAAGTGCACAACTCAAGCGCATACCCCTCGCAGTCGTTGGATCTTGATCCAACAGCGGAGAAGCGTTGGCCAGAAGAGCTTCAGTGGGTGCGTGCGGCCGGTTGGGCAGCTGAGATGGCAGCACATGGCTCCATCTTGGCCGTCCATCTTCTGAGTAATGTAGATGGTGCCACGGGTTTCGAATTGGATCAATTTTTGCGCCGTTAGGCTATGATCATCGATCCGAACCCATCCATGCGGTTGAATTTGTCGTTTGAAGTGTGGATTAACACCATCTTGGCCCTTGATCTTCTAGGGTTCCTCAATCTCTATCTGATGCTACGGATATCCAATTAGAGTGATCTTTGAGTCGTTGAACTCCAATCGTTGCCCTGATTAGATCCGTATGGTTGGATCTTCGATCCGAGGCCCCAATAAAAAGTTGCCCTATCTCTGACCATAAAAAGGAGACAATTAACCTACATTTTATTCAAACTAATCTAAATATAAGATGATGCATGCTATGCAATATTTATAGTATGTAATGTAATTCTATGCTTAAGAACACGCATAAATAAACATTTTATGTAATATAAACATGTTTACATCACCTACTCTCTCTCTCTCTTTCTCTCTCTCTTACTCGCTTTTCTCCTACGTTTTCTCGCAAGCAAAACCCACCATTTCCGTGACAACCAAGTGACAGAAAAACCTAATTTCACGCCTCCCTGTGTTTGACACTCGGACTCATGTCTGATTCTTTATTTAAAATCGACAAAGCGAATGCGAGCTTAAATGATCGATTTATACAAACGCGTCCGGAGCGCGTCACATATCCATGTCCCTATCCCTAAGCCACCTCCCTATTAGGCTAATTTACCTGATAAACCAAAACATGGATAGTGCTATCCATGCCCTTATCCCATTATCCCAACTCTTATCCCCCTTTCGAGATACCCTTATCCCTAAACTCAATTTCCCCACATCAGCCAAAACCTGGATAACACTATCCAGATTCCCACTATCCACTATCCCTATACTCAATCCTCTTATCCCTAACCCAATTCCCACCTTAGAATCCCATTTAGATCCCTTGATATCCCAATTAGCTCAATTGGAGGTAATTGGGTTAGCCTTGTTCTAATTGGGTCCATATGAACCTGATTAGGCTAACCCCAATCTAATTAAGCTCAGACTAGTCTAATTAGACTCAGCCCAAACCCAATTACCTAACCTACATCCAATTAGGTCCATTCCTACTTGATTAAGTGCACCTAAATCCAATTGGGTTTGCCCAGGATCCAATTGATCCATCCCATCTATTCAAGTCTAATTAGGCTCAGTAGAACCTAATTAGGATTGGACCTAAATCTGATTGATTCAAATCAATCCAAGCAAGTCCAATTGGATCTACTTAGTCTAATTGGCTACCCTTATACCCTCCTAATAACCTAATTAGGTTCTTACTAAGACCAATTGACTTAGATCATAGTCAACTACAATTGCCTGGTCAATTGGACTCATAGAGTCCAATTGAGCTCTACTCTCAACCCACACAATTCTGATTGGACTCAGTGAGAGTCCAATTGACCTAAGCCTAACCTAATTGAGTAATCTCACTCTCAATTAGGTTTGCACTCATTCAATTAAACTTCTGTCAAGTTTAATTGTGCATCTACCTTAGTAATTAGGGTTTCCAACCCTAATTCTATGACCTAACCTAACCCAAACCCTTAGGACCTAACCTAGACCACTAGACCACTTAGCCACACACACACATGTTCATGCACACACACACACACCCTCACCTAGCCGAAAATACACTAAGAGTTCTCTAGAACTCTTATCCAAGTGTGTTACCTTGGTTGCTAAAAATAGCAACCAAGAGTAATTCAAATTTTTAGATCTACATTTTGTGGATCTAAAAACCACCTCCAACCTCTCTTGGCTGGCCACATAGAGGTCTCTCTAGAGAGATTGCCAAGTGTCTATAAGAAGACCCCATAGGTGGCCATTTGCACCCATCTTGATTCTTGGCTCCATTTAGTATTGCTCCACCTCCACAACCCCATCACCATGGCCACTCCACCTCCACACCAACTCAAGATCACCCTCTCTTACCCTCTCCAAGGGCCGACTTAAACACCATTGGCTGCCTCTCCTTCTCCCTACCACCTCAACCTCAAAGGCCATTGAAGACCACCTCTGATGCCCTTCTTTTTACTAGATAAGTAGTAGTTCATCATAACTTTTCTCTGCTTTATTTTCTACTTAGTAGTTTAGCTCTCTCTCCCCTCTTAATGATGCATGTGTAATCTTCCTGTAGATCCACACATGCACTCATTTTCTGCCAGATAGTTTTATGCTTTAAGCTTTCCTGTACAAGCTTTCCTCAAGCTTCGCTTTATAGCAACCATTCTGGACTCAATGAAAATCATCCTTATATATATATATATATATATATATTGCAAAATCATCATGACCTTCCTTGCCATATTTTCTTGTGATTAAAGTTGCCTGTTTTAATTTCTGCATCTTTAGCAACAACATGTCGTGCATAAATACCTAAAAATTAGTATAAACCGGCATACATTTTTAAGCAAGTAAAGAGAGAGAGATATCAGAATCAGATTTCGTTTTTCCAAAATGCCTCCCTGAGTTCAATTAGGACTCACCATCTCATTATTACAAATATTTTTGTTTTGATTAGATTTCGACGATTTTCATATTCGAAAACGTGAAAATCCTATCGAACATTATGCACTCAGCATGATTTTTTGCTTGACCTACATGTTAGCTAGAGTTTTAGGGATGAAGCTCCTTTTATGGTTTTTATATATGTAACATCCCAAAATTTAGGTCCCGAGTCATTTTAGAGTGATTCAGGTCACTTTGAACCCGTAAACATGGTCTCAGTTCGGTGCAAGTATAAGCACCTCTTGAAATTGTAAAAAAATTCATATTTCTAGTCAATCTTAAACCTCATCAAAAGGGTTCCATGTATAGTTCCATTGGATTTCTCTCATTGCAAGCTTTCCAACAATGCTTGATTCGTGCGAATCTAAGGTGTATAGCTAAAGTTATGACCAAAATAAGCTAAAGAGGACCTAAATGTAAGGTGGACCTAACCCAAGGGGTATTTTAAGTACTTCACTCCACTAATTCTAAACCTAAACATACCCTCTTAGGTCTTTGGATTATCATTAATCTCTAGGTCCTCCAAAACTTAAGATAAAGAGAGAGAAAGGAATTAAGATTTCATTTAGAAATCTTAATTAAGTTTCGTAGGGACCCAAGTGTGATTTCAGATTTTGAGGGCATCCCACCACAAGATTTGCAAGCATGGCTTGGAGGGGTAAGCATGTCTCGTTGGATCTGGCAGCGTGGAATGGATTCTCACCATGTGTCGAGCGGAGCAGGGGCTGCAAGTGTACGTTCGTGAAAGGAGGAGAGTGCACATAGGACCTTGGATCGTCCAATTGCCGACGCGTGGTTGATTAGCCCATAGTTGTGGGCTATTTAAGTATTTAAATGCCTAAACATTAGGATAATTCTAACATTTATTTAGCATAAATTAGGATGTAAATAGATTAATTCATATTTTTAATTTAATTACATAATCCATGCATTGCATTCATATTTTAAGTGCATTTAGAATTAGCTTAGAATGCCATTCATCTAATTAGTTAACTAATTAAGTACATTATTTTAGTTAACATAAAACTTGAGGGTTTGTATATAAATAACCATAATATTTTAATAATATCCTTTATTCTTCTTCTTCTCAGCAACGGCTCGGCTGCCGCTGCAACGCCTCCGGCCTCACTAAAAGCGCATTCATGGATCGGCGGAGAAGGTGGATCTGCTCCTGCCTCTCCATTCAAATTTGTGCAGGCCGCTACAAAAGGAGGAGAGAGGATGCTGAGCGAGGCAAGCCTCCTCCACCGACCCACCACTGTGCAGAGAGAACCTCTCTCTTCCACTCCACACTGCCAGCCTCTACTGTGGCGACGAGTCTCCATCACCGTGGGCATGTGGTGTGACAGGCCACACCGCCATCTGGAGCTCGCCGCATCACCGTGAGCACCTTAGCATGCATCCCCCTCGCCATCATCGCCGACCACCATCACCGAGCTACTGATTCAGCCACCCTCTCAGTAACTTAAGATGTCTGGGGAATTTCCCAGACGTCTGAAGTTACCCGCTCACTTCCATCGCACACGCCTGAAGTCGCCTGCAGACCCCTTCCCGCACCTGTAGAACCTTCAGCGCACCCACGTCCGTCAACCTTCAGCTCAAATGCACCTCAACTCTCCAACAGCCACGCCTCCGCCCGCGCCTGCAGACCACCGCAACCATCTTCCACGCGCCTGCAGACCACCACAACGCTTCCACGTCCCTGCAGACCAACGCTTCACCGCGCCTGCAGACTAGCACCCACCATCTCCAACCGCGCCTGGAGCACCCTCCGCCCGCGCTTGCAGAAGTGCCTGCAGCTTGCGCGCCCACGCCAACCGCGCCTGCAGACCACCGCCACGCCTTCGCCCGCGCCTGCAGAGCCCATCTCCACGCACCTGCAGCATCCTCCGCCCGCGCTTGCAGAAGCACCCGCAGCTTGCACGCACACGCCAGCTGCCCGCAGCGCCCTCCGCCCACGCACAACAGCCTGCGCGCCCTCATCAGCTGCAGCCGCACCCGCTCAACCGCCTGCAGCCGCCACCAGCAGCACCTCCGCCGGAGCTCGTTCGGCCACCTCCGGCCACCGCGCGACTCGCCGCCACCACCGATTCGAAGCTCTTGGTCCAAGGGACCTCCTCTGAGCTTCCCGCGCCCGGCCATCGGCTCCTCGTCGCGCAAGACAACGGGGAAAAATTCCCCTATTTTGCTACAGTAAATCGTCAATTAAAATTTACATTTTCTGCCATTGCCACATTTTAATCATATTTTATTGATTCTACATTGCGGAAAATATCTTATAGTTTCTCATAATTACCATTTCAGCATTGTTTCTTGCCTAAACCTTAATCTAAAGGCAATCTTAGCTTGGTTCTTGTCCAAATTGACTACGAACAAACATTTTTAAGTGGTGCGAATTTTAATACGTTATTGCCTCCCTGTGGATACGACCCGCTCCTCTGCAAGTGGTTATTTGTCGTTAAAAATTGATTAGTCGATTTTTCCACCACATTAAACTACAAACGACTTAAAAGTGAAAGATCGACTAGTCAAATGGCGCTGTTGCCGAGGAGGCAACAGACGCAATAATTTCGCCTAATTTTATTTTGATTATTTGTCAATTGCACAGAGATTTGACCATTCATTATTTTGTTTTCTGTGCGAGAAAATTTGTGCAAGAATCATCCACTGTGAGAGGCGATCCTTGACGTCGCCAGACGAGAATTGGACGAGCCATTTTTAAACGGAGGAGAAGGACGAGGGCGCGACGGACACCATTTAGTCATTAGTTTAATTAGAATATAATTAAGATTATAGACTTAATTTTTCATTACAGTTAGTTTGAAACCCTTGTTCTGGGGCATATTTTGAGGGGTTTGTTCCCCGATTTTGTTTTGGACCCATGTTGGGTAATTTTTGGGAGCCTGTTCCCTTTTCTTTAGATTTAGGTTTATTTATTATTATTTCTTTTATTTGCTTGTGCATAAGTAGTTCTAAAAAAAATAGAAAAAAAAAAAAATGAGCTGCCTACTAGAAGCTGCCTGCCCTAGGACGAACCATTTAGCTCTGTATGAGCAGCCTTTAGATTTACTTTTCTGCATTGCGCACATTCTTGCATCGTAGATCGTTGGAGGCAAGGTACGCATTCTCTTACTTTGCATCCTATTTTTGATCACGCATTGCATTTGGGATTTAATGCGAAGATCACCTAATCTGTACTGAATAAATCTAACAAGTGGTCACATTTTTTTTAGAAAAAGGACTAATTAAAGGAAGGACATTTTAAAAACCAAGGATTTGATTTTCAAACTTGGCATGCGATTCAAAGTTCAAAATCTTTTACGGTGTATGCACACTTATTTCACTTGCACCACGGCACGCTTCTAGACACTCCTTAGGTTTGGAAATACTAGGACAAGAGCCCTCCTATCGTTAGATTCTGAAGTGTTCGGAACTTGAGATCAAAGGTTTTGCAAGTCCAAAGAGGGGGATACCCTGTCACGGATTTTTGGGGGTAGTTGAGGAGCACCGCGAAAGCACAGCTTCAAAGGAAGGCTTAGGCCTACTTGCATCCCTCGATCTTCCGTCTTTGGATTTACTTGACCATTTGAGATTTAGGGAAGAACACCTAAGCTCCAACTAGGTCTTCTTAGGCGAACCGTAGGTTGACAATAGGCGCGTAATTGATTGGGCAAATTGTATTGTCACCTGCAATCTGACTTAAAATCAAAAGCCTAAATTGGGAAAGACCTAAAAGGTCCTTTTTAAATTGTGTTTTGCTTGGGGAATTCTGATCGAAGTGTGAGTTAGAATGGACCACATTGCTTTTCATCCTTTCACATCTTGCCCACACCCTCACCCCCACTCTGCATCCTTCGATCCCAGACGCCGAGATGGTCCATTCCTTGATGGACGTAATGATAATCATTGGGATCCATTGTACTCCTATTATAGGAGTATTGGCCTGGTTAAGCCCCAAATCAATGAGCAGAGCCTAGGAGCGGGATTTGCTTTGCCCAATATCCCACATACCAAAGAAATACCCAACCCACCCTCCCTGAAAAAGTATTATGGTTGGACAAACACTCCTGGGTACTATGAGCCTGAGCCTGACTTCTCTCATGATAGAAATGACCTCTCCTCTTTGAAGATGGAAATATAGAAAATAAAAAATGAAATGAGTGAATTGTTAGGAGAATCTTTGAGAGCAGGCCAACAAGAAAGAGATGAAATTAGCCACCCAATCTACCCCATTGAGGATGACGTACACCCCTCTACAATAGATGCATCTCCCGTGGAAGAGCTACACTTTAAGTTGGAGGGAAATTCTAGGGAGAATAGCTACTTTTCAAGGATCGATTTTGAAACCTCCCCATTAGATAACAATTCCTTGAGCGATCTACACTTTAGGTGGGAGGAAAATACACATGACAGTAGCTATGCATTGGATGAAGAAAGGTGGCAACTCAAGGAAGATGATGATAAGGTTGAGTATCCACCTGAATTATATTGGAGTCAAAAGAAGGGAATGATGGTACCATTGGAAGACCTCGACCCAGATGATAGTATTTTCGTGACATTTGATGAAGTGGGTCAAAGTCAAGTTGTTAATCCTACCCTCCCTTTTGATCACGATATGGAACTCAAACCCACCCTTAGGGAACCTAACCCTAAAGAAATTGACCTATCTGAGGAGTCTGATGTTACCAGTGTAAACCATTTACCTCAGATAGAGCACCCTAGGGGATCTACTGAGATATTAAATGATTCTAGACCTCGGGTACATGATGAATTGTGTGATGAGGAGGAGGACGAATTATATGAGGAACCTACATTCAAGATTTGGAGTGACACTAAGGGTGATTATGTCTTATTTGAAGAGTTAGCCCCTGAGGATGTCACAAATTTGACCAAATTAGGTTTCCTTAGCACACCCATTGATGATATTTCTCCTCATGATAAAATGATGGAAAATTTGGAAGCAATTTCTAAGATTTATGTGGATTCACATATAGACTCCGGGGAAGATTTGAGTAAAGAACAAAAACCCGGGGATGACATTGATAGGATAATCCCTAGATCTGTTGCTTCCAACCTGCCTTCATTCACTTCGAAGTCACCCTCTGATTCGCTTATATCTGAAAGCGAAATTGTGACTCCTGATGAAGAGCAGGAAGATCCATGTGATGGTGCAAGGAATGCTAGGGATGAAATTGAGGATTTAGAAAGAGTGTTTGGGATGGACACCAAGCTGATTAAACCCAACCTAGATCTTATGGCCATCCCACAACATCGTAACTTGGACACCCTAGACGATCCTTGCCTTAGAGAATTGCTCACTTTTGTTCTGACTAAGGGGCTTAACAGACCAATATTTCCTGTAGTGGAGTATCGGGTATGGATTGATGATTTATTTAGTCAGTCCATTACCCTGGGGGTTTATCTCTGTACCATTCCTTCCCCATACCTTTTGGAGGATCCATATTATCCTCCCCCTACCCCTTTGGAGGTTGTTTTACCTGTTTATCCTTTAGTACCTATTCTGGTGACCTGGGAAGATTTCATTCCCATTTTAGTTGGGCGAGCATTTGCTATCGGGATTCATCATCAACTCGCCAACATCCTAGGTTACCTATTTTCTAGGCCAACTTTGCTTTGCTCATTTTTAGGGCCTATTTCTGCAATTCTTGAACTTGATTTGGAGGTTCTTTGGCTATTCAGCCCAGCTCTAACCCAGGTAATATCCTTCTATGCAATGAGGACATTGCAGATTTTAGGCATGGGGGGGTGTACTTGGGGATATACATAGCATAATTGCATACATTTGTACATATAAAAAAAAAAGTTTTGAGTTTAACTGGCTAGATCTTGCATTTTTAAGCAAATCAGAACTCTAGGGTAGACTAAGTAAATTCTAGGGTCAAACTTTAGAAGCTAAATGAGCTACTAGCTTTAGACCTTTAGGGTCCTTTTTGGACTTAAAAACTTAAGTAGGAGTTAAGTTGCGGACCATTCCTCAAGAGGTTGAGGAAGGGAAGCTAGGGTTTGAGTTAAAAGGTGGGGTAGTACCTGGAGTCTTATTCTACCTTTTGGTTTACGGGTCCTTGTAACCCAGGCATCCAAATTTCACACACTTGGTCTGGTAATCAACTTAATTTTCATCTTTCTGAAAAGAGATTTGGTTCTCTTAATTTTGACTTAAGAGAGGCTTGAAAACACATTTTGATTGGAAGAGTTCCCGCGGCAGGAGAGGTGGAGTATATACTCACCTTGAGGATGAGATGATAACATATTACCTCCTCGGCACTTGTCTCTTAGGATATCCATCCTACTGGGGGCATGTAAGTGCATTGCGCAGTTCAGGTACCATGGGCGGCCCTATCTCGAAGTGCCGATTGTCATAGGCCTGAATTTGCTTAAGAAATCCATGGGCGATACTATCTCGAAGTGTCGATTGCCAGGAGTTCTTGGGGTCGTTATGGCCGGTGCTATCTCGAAGCATCGAAAGCCAGGCACCCTTCGAGGTATGGTAATGGGGACAATGAATCCGACACAGACCGTGTTGATAGCTGATCTGAGGTTAGACTTAGAAGAATCAAAAAAAAAAAAAAGTATATATATATATATAAAAAAGACCTTTAACTCAAATAACTCAGACCAATACACAGGCATGGATGCTTTAATCTTAGGGATCAATAAACTTTAGGGTAGAGTCAGAAATCAGGGAAACTTGTGCCTGCAACTTGTCTTTAGCCAACCTAGTCTGTAACTTGGCAACTACTTAGGAACCTTTGGTCTAGAGCCTGAACTTAATATGCTTCTGAAGGAAGACTAAGTGAGTTAACTAGTCTACTTAGAGTGCTAGGTTTCGCTTAATTTTGCTAGGGACTAGCAAAAACTAGGCATGGGGGTATTTGATTAGCCCATAGTTGTGGGCTATTTAAGTATTTAAATGCCTAAACATTAGGATAATTCTAACATTTATTTAGCATAAATTAGGATGTAAATAGATTAATTCATATTTTTAATTTAATTACATAATCCATGCATTGCATTCATATTTTAAGTGCATTTAGAATTAGCTTAGAATGCCATTCATCTAATTAGTTAACTAATTAAGTACATTGTTTTAGTTAACATAAAACTTGAGGGTTTGTATATAAATAACCATAATATTTTAATAATATCCTTTATTCTTCTTCTTCTCAGCAATGGCTCGGCTGCCGCTGCAACGCCTCCGGCCTCACTAAAAACGCATTCATGGATCGGCGGAGAAGGTGGATCTGCTCCCGCCTCTCCATTCAAATTTGTGCAGGCCGCTACAAAAGGAGGAGAGAGGATGCTGAGCGAGGCAGGCCTCCGCCACCGACCCACCACTGTGCAGAGAGAACCTCTCTCTTCCACTCCACACTGCCAGCCTCTACTGTGGCGACGAGTCTCCATCACCGTGGGCGCGTGGTGTGACAGGCCACACCGCCATCCGGAGCTCACCGCATCACCGTGAGCACCTTAGCGTGCATCCCCCTCGCCATCATCGCCGACCACCATCACCGAGCTACTGATTCAGCCACCCTCTCAATAACTTAAGACGTCTGGGGAATTTCCCAGACATCTGAAGTTACCCGCTCACTTCCACCGCACACGCCTGAAGTCGCCTGCAGACCCCTTCCCGCACCTGCAGAACCTTCAGCGCACCCACGTCCATCAACCTTCAGCTCAAACGAGCCTCAACTCTCCAACAGCCACGCCTCCGCCCGCGCCTGCAGACCACCGCAACCATCTTCCACACGCCTGCAGACCACCACAACGCTTCCACGTGCCTGCAGACCAACGCTTCACCGCGCCTGTAGACTAGTGCCCACCGTCTCCAACCGCGCCTGCAGCACCCTCCGCCCGCGCTTGCAGAAGCGCCTGCAGCTTGCGCGCCCACACCAACCGCGCCTGCAGACCGTCGCCACGCCTCCGCCCGCGCCTGCAGAGCCCATCTCCACACGCCTGCAGCATCCTCCACCTGCGCTTGCAGAAGCGCCCGCAGCTTGCGTGCACACGCCAACCGCCCGCAGCGCCCTCCGCCCACGCACAACAGCCTGCGCGCCCTCATCAGCTGCAGTCGTACCCACTCAACCGCCTGCAGCCACCACCAACAGCACCTCCGTTGGAGCTCGTCCGGCCACCTCCGGCCGCCGCGTGACTCGCCGCCACCACCGATTCGAAGCTCTTGGTCCAAGGGACCTCCTCCGAGCTTCCCGCGCCCGGCCATCGGCTCCTCGTCGCGCAAGACAACGGGGAAAAATTCCCCTGTTTTGCTACAGTAAACTGTCAATTAAAATTTACATTTTCTGCCATTGCCACATTTTAATCATATTTTATTGATTCTGCATTGTGGAAAATATCCTATAGTTTCTCATAATTACCATTTCAACATTGTTTCTTGCTTAAACCTTAATCTAAAGGCAATCTTGGCTTGGTTCTTGTCCAAATTGACTACGAACAAACATTTTTAAGTGGCGCGAATTTTAATACGTTATTGCCTCCCTATGGATACGACCCTCTCCTCTGCGAGTGGTTATTTGTTGTTAAAAATTGATTAGTCGATTTTTCCACCATATTAAACTACAAACGACTTAAAAGCGAAAGATCGACTAGTCAGTGGCAATCCAGTGGCACAGGATGAGGTGCGACAGGTGATCTCCGAGAGCATGGATCAGTAATTACACACCGGCACGTGTTGCGTGTGCAGCTCTTGTGGGCTGGCAACTGGTCTGGTTGAACTATTTGGTTCAGTGACCCTATCATGTTGTTTCGACTAGTTCGAGGCCTTCTCGACCTCGAATTTCGACAAATAAGGTACCGTTGGAATTGTTTTGACATATACTATGAATTGGTCTAGATTATTTTCATTTTTGACCACTTTTACATTAGTGAAAAATCAGAAACATGCTTAGGTGTTTCCAACCCTATTTTTGGTCCATGTGAACCAGGGCTTGCTCCCGGTGCGTGCGTAGATTGCGAGGAGGTTGTGGTGACTACCCCCAAGCCCTATGCAAACAGTTAAAAGTCATCGTGACCCTCCAGTGATGTTAGGTAGAATAGTACACTCACTTTTGATTCTGTCTACTTTCCAGGTTACCGTGGGTCGTCTAGTGAGGCTCTTCACGTGTAGCACATTCGTTGGCATGTGTTTCATTTCTCTTGCTAAGTTCAGGACCTTTCTGAAGTCATTATGATTTTGGGTGCTTTAATGTGAATTAATTATATTTTTTGTGAATAATTAAGACTTAAGTACTCCATGTACCCTTATTATTGCATGCATGAAACGAACTCTGTGTTCCATGAAATAAGTTCTGTTGTGTTCATTAATTTCTAAATAGTATGGGACCATAGGAATAATTTATAAATTATCTGTAAATTGATAAAGTTGGAGGATTATGTGAATATTTGTTAATCCTAGCGTTAATAATGTGAAATTGTTAAGTATGGTTTGATATGATGAAAATAAATGATACAGTTTATCTGGAATTGAACTAATAATCAATATGATAGTTTAGTCAGGATTCGGAGGATGGATAACCGGTTTTAGCCCGCTACTTTTCGAGTTTGGTTGTAGCTTTGGTCTATTGGATCGATTCTAGGTTAACTTAGGTAGTTGCTGGCCTCCCTGCCACTCTTTGGTTAGGGTTAACGACCAACTGGTATAGAGAGATGCATGGCTCGAGGTTCAGGAGTGGTTTCTTTCTCAGCTGGTGGGTGGATCATTGGGCATCCGTGGTTCAGCATACATAGTTCTTGTACGTGTTCACGCTACATGACATGGTCACCACCCCTTTCTGCAATGACCCCAGGATGACAAAGAGTGGCGACTTGATGGATATAAGCCATCTTCCTAGCTAGGAGGGTGGCTTATATCGGTCTTGTGCCGCAGGAAGTTGCACTAGATTGTCTTGTGCCCTGAGATGTTGATTGGTGGATTGTGAACTATAATAATGTAAGATAAATGCATAAATAGAATTGGATAAATAATAATTCATAAATGGATTAATTGTTGATACAGTGCCCTCTTTCTTTTACTCTTGCCACTATTGCTACTTGTTGTAGTTGTTCTACTCAATTTTTACAGATGTGTTTCTCAAGTTTTGTACTTAGGTGTTGCTCAGCAGTCGAGTGCAGCAGCTGCTGTCGATCAGTCTACTATGAATCGGATCCTACTTGAGGAGATGGTCCATTCTGAGCCAGTGACTCTTAGTTTGTTCTTTTCTGCTGTTAGATTTTATTTTCTATCTTTTGGTGATTGTACGAGCACTTGAGCACTCTTTACTTTTCTACTTTCTATTGAGAATATTATCATGTTGTCAGCACTTTATTTATTTTCATTTAATGCATTATGAAAGAATGTTTGGATATTGATGTTCTATGACTATGTATTGGGTGACTGCAATCTTGTGGTGGTTTGTGTTGGTTGTTAGCACACGGCAACTCATGTTTCTTCGATTGGCAGGACTTGGGTCGTCATAAAGATCACCCCAATCTGACTTTTGTAACATCCCCTACAAGTAAAGGAAGATGCATAGCCATGATGGTGCCACGTGGCACCATCACAACCACCTAATCTCTTGTTCAAGCTCTGCTCCTCACCTATGCTCCCAATCATGACCGTTGGATCTTCATCCAACGGTCAAGATCTCGCCTCGTCCACACCCTTCAACCCCAAAGGTGCGGCCCTCACTCGATCACGACTGTTGGATCAGCAGCCAACGAGTGGATTTAAACCATGTCGCCACATGATCCTTGAGAAGGCATCCTCTATGCACTCTCAACCGTTGGATCCATGATCCAACGGCTCACCGGTACTACCCCTCAACGTAGCACGATGGAGAGCACACCTCACCCTCAAACTCGCGACACGAGTTCGATTCCTGATGTGCACTCACTATAGGAAAAGGCGCATTTTCTGACGGTTATAAACTATCGCAAATTAGCCTAAAATCGACACCATAGTCAGTCACGAAACAGTGCATTGCTGTAATGATTTGGCTACAGTTAAAATGATGTACGAATGCTATTTCTCCCAATGCCAGGTTCGAGGGTTTCAATAATTTGCGATGGTTATTGACTATCCCCAATGTGATTTGGTGACGATTCCCAAACCAACCGTTGCTAAATATCGACACAAAAATTATTCACGCAGGAATTGAAATCCTTTAGTGACATTTCATAACGGTCGCCATATAGTCACATACCGTCGCTGAATAGCTTCACTTGGCATGAAAGTTGGATGGTGGGAAAATATTAGCATTTGTCATCTATTAATAATTGTCGCCAAATCTCACTTCTACCATCGTAGTAATTTATTAATTGGTGAGAGGAGAGTTGGGGTGCCAAAATTAGATATTAGGCGGCGGTTATATAATGGTTGTGGTAACAGTTTTGGTGACGATTTTGATTAAAACCATCGCTACATGCATTTTTTTTAAACGATTTTCAATTATGGTTTATATCTATACCTATTAACCAATTAGAATATAAATCAAGCCATAATAAAAATTCAAATCTAAATCAAATACAATAAAAATGAAAACCATTTATATATAAAAAGAGTTCAACTATTACAAAAGATATATATGCTATATACACTACGCTATGGCACCTATGCCACTAGCACCTAGTCCCTTATCGTCATCATCCCGTTGTGGAGGTGCGTGAAACGTCAAATGGTCAGGTCTAGATCATCAGAGGAATGCCATCAGCAACCTCAACTGCTAGCTCTGTTGCTCTAATAACTCATCCTTTCGCTCCATCCTATCAATGGTTGCCTGCAGCTATGAGGTCATATCCTGCAATCTCTTCTCCCTCTCCACCTCTCAACATTCCATTGTCTCCATCTTATTCAGACTCTCCACTTAGGATGTCGACGACACCAATCCTTTCCTCCCATACCAGGAAGAGATAGTCGCTCTCTTGCCCCTGCTACGAAGACATTGTTTGATGCTAGAAGGCATAATGTCTCTGCATATAGTTTATTTGAAGCTCTCTTGAATAGAATGCATTTGTCAAGACAATCGACATACCAAATGGATCTAGCATTAGAGATGCTATGTGGAGTACCTCTATTGCTAAATCTTATGGAGGTTACTATTATACATCAAATCCTCAACATATTAGTGCTTTTCATTCTCTCATTTTCTTTATCACTCTTACTTGAGAAATCTTATAAGAGAGTTGAATGTTTATGAAATATACAGGGGTGAATTTTGTTGTGCTTGTGAAAAATGGGGATGCACAAGGAAATAATGAAATAATGGTTGAAATAAAAGCTTCTTAAAATGAACATTATACCTTATATGTCATTGTCTAACGCTCCGACTATTTCTTGTCTTTCTTCTGGAATTTCTTGATAAGCTTCAGATTCAAAATCAAGATGAATATCCTTTTTTGCATCAAAATATTCAAGTGGCACGATTCTGATAGGTATTACCCATCCAATCCTACTATTATCGAGGACATAAAACGCTTGTGATACTTGACATGCTAACGTGAATGATTCTGTTGTCTAAAGAATACAGTAGTTGTTGTTTAACTGTGTTTAACATCTTTCTTGAAACTAATGTCATTCTTAAAAACATTGAACCAATCACACTTAACAAGACCACATGCAATCATATCTGAAGCTCATCTCAACAATCTAAATGATTTGGCCATAGTAGCCATCACAACCAGTCGTTAGATCGCAACTGACAACAACTCTAGCATGTTATGTTGTCTTCTCGTCATCAATTGATCTTATCCTGAATCCGAAGCCATTTATTATATATATAGAATGATAATGTTCGTAACTCAACGAGATCTCATAATAACATCAAAATATTCGACCCACCTAGGATCGTTGTTCTCTTTCATCTATTTTGTACGCTCCCTAAACTAATCAAGGAAGACCAAGTCCCGGACATATGGATGTGAAGACTGTTTGAATTCCGTATAGAATGGATCAACCTTAGGAATCTACTTTAAAATGTATAAGTGTGCTAACTTTTGATCCATTTTTGAAATCAATTTGTATTCTGTCCTTAGGATTGGCCTTCCCTTTGTATCAAAAATGGAGAGAGAATCTTCATCGATTTCATTTTAACCTCCATCAAAATTTCTCTTAAGTCGATTAAATCTATTATCTGGATCATCCATATACATTGTACAAAAGTTTATACATTCCTCCACAAGATATCCTTCGACAATTGACCCTTTAGGCTTCATCTTATTTAAGATATAATCTTTCAATTTTTTCAAGAATCGTTCAACTAGATACATCCATCTATACCATTCAATTAGATACATCCATCTGTACCATTCAACTGGATACATTCATCTGTACCGTTCAACTGGATACATCCATCCATTCAAGGACCCTCTTTAGCCTGTCACTTTACTAAATTAAAGACGATTGACACTTACGGCATTCTATAAAGACAAAACATTATGCATGTAAGTGAGGTATACATACACTCTGCATTGTCCATATACCATACTATAAGAGGTAGATACCCTTTAAGCCTACCACAATCCAATCCCTAAACCCTAACCCAACCCAATTACCCTAACCCTCGCCCAACACATTCCCTAGACCCTAGCCCAACCCAATCGACTAAAACCCAACCCAACACAAACCAAATATCATTCAACCCAAACCCAACCTTAAGCCAAAACCTAACATCCCACCCATCACCCAACTCCATCTCAATCCTACCCATCATCCTACCCAAATCCTAATATCACCTAATCATAACCCAATAAACCATCAACCAACCAATATATTGAACATTAATGAATTTTAATAATTTTTTGGCAGAGTTTCCCCTTAAAATATTAATTTTTCCCATAAACCTACATTTCAAAATACCACAGCACATGCAAAAATAAAAGTGGGCACACCCAATATTAAAAATGTAACAAAAAAATTATAAAAATACATAAGAAGATATATATGTAAGCACACCCTACCATCCATTCCATTAAAATACAATATGTAAGTACACCCTACATCTAATAAAATCCTAAAATTATATTCATAATACATACAAGTGAGCACACCCCACCATTAATTCAACATAATATAATATGTGGTCACACCCCACACTAACAAAATCCTAAAATATAACAAAGATAACTTAATATATTTAAATGTTACCTCTAAAGGCTCTGAGTGACTATTGCGAACAACCTGTAATTTAAAAAGCACAAATTAATGAAAGTTTCGATAAAAGCTTATGTGATAATTATAGACTCTCTATTTCATATGGAACACTTCCTATATAGACAAGATCACCATATCTTTTAAGACTAGGAGGCATAATCATGATAATGAGCCAATAACATCAATCACAACTAGCTATATCTAATCTCGTATCCACTATTTGAAACTATACTCTAATACATTTAATTAAATGTATTCATTTCTAACTAATACATTTAATTAAATTTGAAAAAAAAAATTGCATGGAAGGGGAGAGGGATGTGGCCATGAGGAGGGGGAGGTGGAGGATGAGGGCTAGAGGAGGGGGGCTATGGGAAGGAGGAGAACAGGGGGGCAGAGAGGGTTGGTGGGGAGGTGCAACAAGAGAACAGGGGGTGGAGGGGGTGGTAGGGAGGAGGAGAGGGGAATGGAGGAGGAGTGGGGGGTGGACAGGGGCTCATGGGGAGGAGGATAGGGGGTGGAGGAGGAGGAGAGGGTGGGGGGAGGAGGTAGAGGAGGGGGAGAAGGGGGAGCAGAGGGGGTTGGTGGCAACCATAGTTGGAGGAGGGGTTTGGAGGGGGAGGTAGAGGTGGCAGAGAGGGTGGGTGGGGGAGGTGGAGGAGGAGGAGGAGAGGTGGGGCGAAGGGTGGTGGGGGCGAAGGGGACCAGTTGGTGTGGCGAAGGGGCGTGAGGCTCAGAGGATGATACCTCGAGGATGATTAGAGGTGCAGCGACAAGGAGAATCTGAGGCGTGGCGGCAAGGAGGAGGTCGTCAAGTAGGCGGTGAGGAGGAAGAGAGGATCAGGTGGTGACGAGGAGGAGAAGCACTCACTTTATAGGGGGAGGGGGAGATTGAGGAAGGAGCTGAGTTGCATGTGGCAGGGTGCACCCTAATACTTCACATGCATGTTCCTAAGCCTGGCGGTTGCACGAAAATTGTTGCCAAAATGTATTATAAAATTAGTTAGATTACAAGATTCGCGATTGTATTAATAATATCATTGCTGATTTCATTAAAAAAATTACTCCTTGCATGTTGATTATCGAAAAAATTCATGCAAAAATAATTATGGTTTCTAGAAAGTGAAACTCGAGTCATCGCAGTCACAGAAAAATTGAGATCAAATAATTTTTACCGAAACTCAAGTGAGTCCTAAGTCAAACGCAGGGAGGCATTATTTGATTTCATAGGAAATCCACGTTAGTTTTATTCTTTTTGGTATTTTATGGCTATATAATTTTTTTGTATTTTTTATAAGGAAAAATACAAGATGGAATATTATCTAGCTATCTACTTTACTCTACTAAGCAAGAAAAAATAAGCAGAGAGAGAGATTACTTGTATATAAATCTCCACAAACGTTTATTATAAAATAACTGCTACAGAACTACTGCGGTAATTGAAATCTAAACTAGAAAGTAGTAAAAAGAGAGGGAAACAGAAGTTATCTTTCTCGATGGCCGCTTGAAGGATGAGTTGTGTAGACGACACTTGGAAGACAGATGCAAGGCGTCATCGCGATGGGATCTGCTTCCTAGAACAGGGGATGAGGAGATGGTCAGCAGGAAATCCACCAATGGGAGATGAGGAGCTGGAAAAATTATTATTGCTTCTAGTGGAGCTACCTAGGGGCATGGGATACTAGAATAAAGCTCACAAGTGCTTCTAGAGCTCTAGAGAGGTGAGGACTGGAGTAGGAAGGGATGCGAAGGAAGGATGGGGCTTATAGCCCTTATATAGTGGTGAAAGAGGGGTAAAATAGGAATTTTGAGCCATCAACCGTGCACTCAAAGCATGGAGGAAGGAGGGTCGTCAATGCTTGATCTCACAGCTGAGATTGGTTGGATTGCATGCTCCACGCACTTCAATCACATGAGACCCAGGCGAAGCACTCCGAGGGCCATCTAATCTGAGATCAACGGCTGAGATTAGTCATGATCACGCGCTTTATGCACGCGGAGGAGTTGTGCACTCACGATGAGGAATGTGCCTTCGTCGTTTGATCTCTATCGAAGGGCCACGAATCGCACCTTGTTATCGCTTCTGATTGCCTGAAGGCACGTGTGGGCTTGAGTTATCACACACTTAAAGTGTGCTCCACATCCATGCATCCATGTAGATGCCCCCGAATCCATCTGATCGCTATCTTATGGGCGAATTTGATCCACCCATCTTCCAGCGGATTTAATCCACTTAGCACATTTTGAACACGCGACCTGCTGTTCCATGTAAAGCTCCTGACCAACACGCAACAAGCATAGATGGTCAAGAAGCTGATCCAAGGGCCAAGCATTCGTAGCTGTTGGATGGAGATCCAACGACTGAGAATTGATGGTGCTAATGAGGAGGGAAGGTAGCGGCGGTCTTGGATGGTTTGGAGGGTCTGGATGGCACCACGTGGCGTCATCTGGACTGTCCATCTTCTTCTCCTTGTATTAGATGCCACAAAGCTCTGATCAAGATGATTCTCATGCTAATGGACTTCGATCATCGCTCTAGGTCCATTTGTATGGTCAGATTTGCCATCTGAGGCTCCAATTTGTGCCACCTTATTCATTAGACATTAAAATAGGAAAATTAATATATAAATTATATACTCCACTCTAAATGCATGATGATGCTATTATGCAATATTTACAGGGCTATGCACATCAAACTAACCTAGGAACATGCATGAATAGGCATTTTTGTCTAAATAAATGTGTTAACATCATTCATGAACCCAAATTTCGAGGCATTATTTTGCGACAGCAATGTCAAAACCATCATTAATTGTATATAGCAACGGTTTCATAATTGTCGCCAACTTCATGATATTTCACTCTCCACGCCATTATGAGTGCGAGTTTCAATCCCACTTTTGACAACAATTATATAAATAACCATCGAAAATGACAACATTTGGCGATGGCACGATTTATGCTCACGCACGATCTGACGAGCCTCTAGTGCGCTAAGGGCCCGATCTGAAGCCTCTCCTTGTGTGATCTCATCCCTCCATCACCCATCGAACGACCTAGCTTCGTCCTCAGCTATGCATGTGCGGAGCCAGTAGTGTGTGCATGCGATGCATGGAAGAGTGCACAAGCGGTGCACACGTTGCATGCTTGGTGCGTGTACAATTGCTGCCTCTTGCGCCAAATCATGTGCCATGCCCCCTTTCCACCACTATATAAAGCCCATGATCCCCCTCCCTCCTCCGTATCCCTTTGTAGCTCATTCTCACCATCTCTGGAGCTTAAGAACCCTCTTGAGCTTGTGTTCCAAGTCTCAGGATTCTTCACTAGAGTAGAAAATAATTATTTTTCTCTCTCTTTCATCCCCATTTGTGGAGAACCCGTGGCTATCCTCTCACCCCCATTCCGAAAGTGGATCCTTGCTGTGACGCCATTCTACCCCATCCCTCTGAAAGTAGGAGGATATCCTGCGGATCGCAACGTATACTAGAGGGGAGGGGTGAATAGTATTGCCTTAAGAATTATATGCATAGGTATAAATAAATCGCAAAAGATTCAAGCACAAAGTACACTTGATTTATAGTGGAAACCAAATCGGGTGAAAACGACTACCTAAACCTCCCAACTTAGGATTTTTCCGACTAGTCCATGCCAGTCAATCCACTAATCGCACCACTTGAACAAGGGTGGCACAACCTCTTACAACCACTTCTCTTTTTATCTTGAAGAGAAGTAAAAACAACAACCACAGAACTTACCAACAAACTTGGGATTCGTATATCAAAGCAACAAGATAGAATAACAGAAATAACTTCTATGGAACCTCAATAAAAGATCAAACTAAATTTTTGTAGAGGTTCAAATCTACGTGCTTTGGAGAGCATGAAAACAGAAGCATAGAACCACTTTGAGAGGAAGCACAAGAGCTCTTTTTCTATATGGATTTCTCTTTGAAAGTGTGTTTTGAAATGAGGGGTGTGGAACCCTATTTATTGGTGAAAATGGAACATTCTTGGAATGTTGAAAAAATCATTCGAACCAAATTGGTCGATCAATTTACTTAATTGGTTGATCAATTTTCATTTTGATCGATCAATTAACTTAATTGGTTGATCAATTGATGATCGATCAAATATTGAATTGATCAATTAATTGCAGGAAAATCAGATTTGACCGTAAGGCAAATTTGGCCGATCAATATAGTTATTTTGATCGATCAATTAATTTGATCCATCAATTCTAATATTTTGGTCGATCAACACTGTCTAAATATTTGTCTTATGATTTAGAAAGGTTTGTCTTTAATCATGAGGTTCTTTACATTAATTCTAGACTCAAGAAATATAAAAGAATTACAATGATTAAAGATAATCTTTACTTTGATCCATGCAGAGGATAATTGACTTGATTTGTGCGAGCGTGATCTTAAAAGATTAGTTCACAATAAAACATAATTTTGTCTCATCAAAATAGAGTTAATTACATTCTCCCTCTTTTTGATGATAACAAAATTACAATTATGCATGTGAGAATAATAAATAATTACTTTAGAATTACTCCCCCTATCATCATGCATATTTTATATTTCTCCCCCTTTTTGTTATCAACAGAAAGATATATCTCAAGTGACTTATTATTAATCATGTTTAAACAAGTAAAATTCTAAGAATGAAATTTACATTTTTCTCACCCTCTTTCATGTAATATTCTATTAAGCATGATGTCAAATTTATCATAATAAGTAAAATTCTAAGAATGTAAGTACCTCTATTTTGATGCACCAAAATTATGCTTATTGCTAGACTAACATTTCACGACTATCTTGGATTAAAGTAATAAAGCGTCTTTCAAACCAAGTGCAGATAGTTGCTGATGTGTGTCTTTTTATCTTTATTTGAGTCTAGGACATTCTTTTAAGGAACCTCAAATAAAACTCAAAAATAGATTTTTCGCATATCTTTTAAAAATCAAGTTTTTAGAGTTATTGATCTACCAAATTAATAAATTGATCGACCAAATTACCTTGATCGACCAACCAACTTTATTAACCGATCAAATCAACCCATTTTAGCAAGTTAAGAAATATCCTTTTAATCGACCAACCGAGTAAATTGACTGATCAATCAATGATCGACCAACCATATTAATTCATCGACCAAATTGCCTTTTGATCGACCAATTTAATTTCCTATTTAGGCAAAACTTTTAGTATAAATAGAGGTCGTACGCAGCCCATCTTTTCATAACTTTCAAATAAAAATACCATTCAAAAAGTATAGCTTCTCGTGATTATTCCAAAGGCTTCTGTGCCCCGTTCTTCACGTTTTTCAAAGCATGACACCTCGAACCTCTGCAGAAAAATTCAGGTTGATCATTTATTGAGGTTCCATAGAAGTTATTTCTATTATTCTATCTTGTTACTTTGATTTACGGATCCCAAGTTTGTTGAGAAGATCTGTGGTTGTTGTTTTTGCTTCTCTTCAGGATAAAAAGAGAATTGGTTGTAAGAGGCTGTGCCACCCTCGTTCAAGTGGTGCGATTAGTGGATTGACTAGCTTGGACTAGTCGGAAAAATCCTAAGCTGGGAGGCTTAGGTAGTGGTTTTTACCCAATTTGGGTTTCCACTATAAATCTTTGTGTATATTGTGGGATTATTTTTGTGATATATTTTTATTACAATCAATATCACACTTGATCTTGTGCTTGTGGCCAAGTAAGATCCGTAAGCACCCTCTCACCCTCTTCCTTTAGATTCATCCTCCTTCCTCAAGCCTCTCACCTCCTTCGTCTAGATGTTGGTGGAGTAAGTCGTCCCCCAAGCAGCCGTCAAGGGAGGTTCTTTTCTCTTCTCTTTTATTCCCTTTCTGGAATAGTTTTATATTATGCAATTAATATTAATGAACATTGATCTATTTTTATCAAATGTTTGTTATCTCTTTCTCTCTTTCTCTCTCTCTAATTATTTGCAAGTAGAGTAGATTCGATAGAAATTACCTCAACCTGATTTCATCCTATAAAAAATACAAAGAAAAATAGAAAAGCACTAAAATACCAAATGTAGATTTTTAAATCATACGTTCACCTCCCCGTGTTCGTCTTGGGACTCATTGAGTTTTGGTTATTTTTATCTCTTAGCCAGATTTTTGTGACTACCATGACAAGTTTTCTGAACTTCGATTTTCCTTACGAATTTTCAACTCATTAATGATAGGTACTGGTAGATGAGAATCTTAACTAAGCAAGAACTTGTGATCATAATCAACCCTTTCGAAAGCTAAAGAACTCTTTGCAAAGCCATGTAAATAATGCCAAAACATTGAGCACTACATCTTAAGGTAGTGAAATTGGTGGAAAATTAGTTTTGTACTATGCAGTGGTTTTCTTAACAAAAAGTTACAGATGCAAATGAATGATGGAAGCTTGTCCACTTGGTTTTAATCTTCAAATAAGGGCTTATTTCTAAAAGTAATAGTTAAACTAAAATTGACTTAAAGAAAATTCCCAAGCTGCAAACATCATAAGATGCTTGATGTGGTCATCACAGCTAAATACAACATAAAATGATCATAAAAAGCCCACCAAAATGCCTTGCCCAATTAGATATGCAGCAAGTTTGGATCTCATGAACTTGGAATGAGATGGTAGGGCCCTATGGATCTCTAATTAGGAAAAAGGTGTGCAGAAACCACTAACCTTTTATCTTTCAATTATAATCCTTAAGATACAGTGAGGAACATAAGGTGATAATCATGGCATCATACAACATTGCCTTTTGATAATGCTGGTTCACAACAAAAAGAAATCTGAACAAAAATTCTTCTTTTTCCCAAATAAAAATTAAAAAAAGACATATTAGAGATAATCCAAACTTACCAAGCTATGCACTAACCAATCCAAAGATCTCCAACGACCAGGAGACCTCCCTCTTCGCAGCTGAAATGGCTAGCCTCCTATCCCTAAACCCAGATTCCCTGAACCCAAACCATGACCCAAATCCACCTCCTAACCCTAAACCCTTATCCTATCCCCTGTGAGCGAACAAGAAAGACTAACAGAGGTTGAGAGAGACATCGACAGACCTTGAGATCGAGTAAGAGAGAGTGTAGATTTAGATCACTATCTATAGATTAAATATGAGAATGCAAACCCTTTAGCAACTCTGAGAACATGATCGAGAGTTGATGTTCTGAAGATGTATGGACATATTTCAGAACTCCAGGGAGTACGGAGGATGGAGGCCGACCCTAAGGCGACAGGAGAGAGGAACCTTGGGGATGAAGGATGAGCAACCTGGAGATCTAGGGCTTGGAGATGGAAGGAAAGAAGAGGCCCTGTGGCAACTGGAAGATGGGTGATAGGCAGAAGTTGAGCTTACGAAGGTTGGCCGTGGGGTAATAAGGAAATTGTGTGTTTCCGGTGTCGACATCGAGGGCATATGGCAGTAGTGTACTGCTACCCCCTGGTTTGCCTAGTGTGTGGGGAGCATGGCCATAAACGAGACTCTTGCACGGCTAACCATGGACAGCCAAGGGGAAGGGCTAGCATGCACAATAAGGCAATGAAGTTTGGGGTGCCGCTGCCTCCACCTACCTATGGGGGACACATGGTGGACGTGGAATCCCTATGAGTGAAGACATTAGGATGGCTGAGCTTGTGCTGCGAGGGGCTTTAGTTGAAGAGGTGATGACGGGCAATCCTTCCCTGGAAAAGATCCATCAGATGGTAAGCTCGCTATCCTTGTCGACTGGTGGTTGGAAGATTTCATTTCTCTCCCCTACGTGTTTTGTGCATTTTGGTTTGGGGATGATAGACGTAGAACACTTGCAATTTTGCTCGAGTGCTTTTGATGGATTGATAGTGATTTGGAGGCTGGTTTCCCCCTTGACGTGCTGTTGTGCGTGTGTGTTAAAAAGTGTCGTTATAATCGCACTTGCAACGTCGGTTTTAAAATAAGTAAACGGAGGTGAGTCCGAGTGTCGGTCTCAGGAAGGCGTGAAAATCGAATTTTTGCTTTTCACTTGTTGTCACGGAAAGTGCGGAGTTTTGCTTGCGAAGGATGCGATTTTGAAAAGCGAGAGAGAGATAGAGGATTAGGGTTAAAATGTTCCTTGTTTGATCATGCAACTTGAACGGAAATTAAAGTGACAATTGAATGGAAAATAACTTCATTAATCATGCACTTGTAGTTCATAGCTTACAACATTAAATACATGCTTCAAACAAAAATAATGGAAAGCTTAAAAGAGAGAGAGAGAGGGTGGAGAGCAACGAGGCAGCCACGGTGGTGGAAGAGGCTCCGTCGGCGGCTCGTCGTCTTCGGCGATTACAAGAGGGCCTAAAGCTAGCTAAGAGAGGGCTGGAGTAGTTGCAAGGGGAGTGAATTCCTTGAATGAGTGGTTGGAGGGCGTTTAAATAGGGTTAAGGGCTTCCTAAAAGAAGAAGGGGCTTTAGCGACGTCCAGAGCATCGCTAAAACCACTCCCAAAAGCGTCGATGAAGCCCTCCAGCCGTCGGTCAGCTGCCCGCCTTGTTGCTTCTTCTCGTGCGATCCGCGGCTGCTGCGTGAGAGTTGTCCGATCTCTCCTAGGCTACGTCGGGATCGCACCTCGGGCACGCGTGTGCGCAGGCGTCATCACCCGGCGTGTGCATGCGCATGGGTGCCCGTGAGCTGTGGTTGCGCCGCGTGGAGAAATCTCAGCCGCCCGCTGCTGATCGAGCGGCCCAATTTCGCCGCACGCTACCTCCATCTTCAATTTCAGGCTCCGTGCGGCTCGAACCCGCGTCGCATGCGTGCGGGCGTGCACGCTAATCGTTGCGCTACGCCCGTGCTTTGTCGCTGCGACTGCGGGCGGGCACGCGAGTCTCAGCCTTTCGATCGAAGATCAACGGCCAAGATCTGATCTCGGCTTGATGAAGAGGCGGCGTGCGGTGGAGCAGGGGCTGACGTGGTGCAATATGGGCCATTGATCTCCAGATCAACGGTCAGAACTTCTTGGGCCCATTGTAGGAGCTCCGGATGTCAGATTTGGCCGATCTTGAGTCTGTTAGACTCCGTTCATCGTTCTGAATCCATTCGTGTGGTCCAATTTCTCATCTGAGGCCTGCTTTGACAAATGCTTACACAAATGGCCATTAATACAATTTTATAAGCAATCTTGGTACATGATGCATGCAATGCTCCCATTCTACTTATGTTGTGCCTTTTATTCTTAAGATGGGCCATATTCAACATAATTATCACCCCCTTATGCAGTGTTATCATACCCCCATGCTTACTCCTTGCTAGTCTCTAGCAAGGTTTATACTAGCCTTTATTTCCTTTTAGAATTTAAGAAGTAATTGCTTAGATACTTCGTTACTTGTCAATAAGAGGAAATATACGAAGATCTTAATCTACAAAGACTAAGCAGCGCTCGGGTGTCTGCCAAAATAAGAATCGCCCGAATCCTTGCTTTAATGTATATAACTATATATATGTATATATATTTTTAGAATTTTTTTTCGGAATTCAGTGTGGGTTGGTAACTTTTTACGGCTACCCAACCCATCCAAAACTCGGCTAAAACCCTAAGTGCTAAGCATCTTGGTGTGAATGTTGTGATAGACTCACTTAACGGTAATTGAGACAGACTTCGGGTTTCTATGACTCTAGGTGACCGGAAAAGGAAATAAATTTGCCTGAAGGTGTATTTGTTTGATTGGTAGCTTTCTCCTTACGTTTGTTTTAATTGGGGTCAACACAAGGATTTTTCCAGTGTATATCTCCCTGGCTTATACTACTTCCCCACATCTTCCTTAAGTGTTTTGGTCTTTTTTTGTGCAGTTATTGAGCTGGGCTCTGGATAACTGACCAATGGGCTGTTACCCACGATCACTTGCCAGCCATACTTGTGCAGTGAAGTGTGGTTTATTTTCTTTTCTTCTTCTTCCTTTTCGTATTGCTGCCATTAGTGTGAACACACCAAGCTCCGTTGAGATTTGAGTGAGGATTTCTCGCTCGATTCTCAATCAAACTATCCGAAAATTGAACCAGAGATTCCTTGAGGAATTCCCTTCCAAATGGACCCGACCATGAACCTTGATTCCTTCCCAATCTTCCATGAAAATGCATGGAAGATTCTGGTGTCCTATGTGCACGAAATAGCTGAAGCTTGAAAGCTCCTTTCCAAGCTTAGAAACACCTCCTAAGTCTTATAAAAAGACCCAGGACGCATTTCCGCTTCTCCTTATCTAGGTTTGGCCTTGAAAACCTTCTTCCTTCTCTCTCTTCGGCCTCCTCCAACCTAAGCTCCAGCAGCCTTCCTCTCCATCATCCTATGGACAGCCAATGACCAAATTGGCCTGTCCTACTTCTTCCTCATCGTCTTCCGTGCCTCGCCAGCCACAGTGAGGGCTGCCTCCCCTTTTCCTCGCCGTCGTCTCCCTCAATGGAGCAAGTTTCGTCTCCGACGCCAGCCAATCATGGCCGGTGCCAAACCCTCACCTTTTCATCCCATAGTTAGGTCTAGAATCTTCCTCTTCTCCTCCCTAATCTCCTTAGCCCCTTATTCTCTTAATTCGACCGCCATTCACGCCACTCCATCTTCGTCTTCCCCACTTCTGGCATACCTCTAGCGTGTCCTTCCTGACGCTACACTGCACCGCTCTCCTCTCCATGACTCCCATAAGCATCACCATCCTCCCTACTTCAAAACCCCTCACCTAATTCCATCAAATAGCCACTTGAACACCCCACTGGACACGACCTCATCTACACCACCTTCTCGCCTCTGTCTGGCCACTACACACCCTAACTCACCACGAAATTGCCACCATCACATTTGCCATCACTTGGCAATTCTCCTAAGGTGTTTAACGTGGCTATGAGGCCTTATTCTTATTTTAGGTATCTGTCCTCCGACCACCGTCACCACCATCACTCTCGACTTCATCTGTCGTACTCCAAGCATCTCCAACCTCGTTACCACTTCCAGGATGTGTAGACTCCACCTACGTAGCCAGCTGCAGCATCAATTGGACTTATGAGGCCCTCAGCAACTTCAATCGAGCAGCACCCCTTCTACTGGTGCAAGCGAAGAAGTCGGTGGGATTAGTCCCACATCGTGCACATACAAAGCGGCAACAGCAGATATATTGATTTTGTGAAATGGCCTTATCACCCAAGTCACAAGGGATAGAGTCCCTCATATCCCCTCACAGCCGCTAACCCACCTACTTCACACCTCGCTTGTGACACCACACTCGCAAGCTTGGTCACTGTACATGACCTGTTTACCTGAACTTGGATCCAAATAGCTCCGAGTCTTGAGAGAGGAGGAAGAGAGACTTGTGAGAAAGTAGGGGAGGGTTTTGCTAAGTGTGTCTCTGCCTTGTGCTGAAGAGAAAGAAGTTCCTGTGCGACACTTAGTCGCTAAAGGGAGTTGGCTCTCTCATGCTTGTGAAGAAGGAAGAAAGCCTTAAGGAAGGCTTGAAAGAAAGAAAAGGCATTGAAGGAAGAAGAAGGGTCGTGCCTGAGAAAGAAGGGAAGCTTAAAGAAAAGAGGTTTTCTGAGAGCATTGTGCCTGAGACACTTAAGTCGTCTAAAAGAAAAAGCCTCCTTCTGATTTAGTTGATAACACTGTTGCATTATTTAAGTACTATGGTTAAGATTGAATTCTGATTTGAGTGAATTGAAATATTGAATGCATGCTTACTTAAGAGAATAAGTGGTGATTCAAATCACCATTGTTTTGATTCTATTTTCTTTTTGATTCCATGATATTGTGAACTTCATTGAATAAAAATTTAATCATACTTATTCATTGTATATTTGTTATTGTTGTGCTCATTGATTCTGAATGAGATTAATGTTGTGAATTCCATATTTGCTCCTTGTGTTCAACCTCGGACTCCTTTAGAATCTAAGTTATAAATTTATTTGTTTTCGAGCAATTAAGGCTTTGCTACAACAAAATGACTTAAAACTCCTCAATAGCTCGCTTTAATAGGCTAAATTTTAATGACTACTAAGGACTCAATAACGTCGTCCAACAGACGAGTCATTGCAAAGTGTAGTTTAAGATGCTTAAGACTTAAAGATTATTCAAATCATAGGGTGGGGAGATTGGCCATTCACTTATTACACTTTTAACTCAATACTTTGAGGTTTTTCGGATCCCTTCAAAGACACAGGAAACAAATCCACTCGAGATAATTAAGTCTATTAAGACATGATAAGTCTAGGCGAAAAGACTTTATTTTACATTTCTCTCAAAATAATTTCTTTTTTATAATTTTATTTTATTTTTATTTTTTGTGTTTTTTATTTTATTTTTATTTTTATAAATAGATAGCAAATATTTTACAGAGTTGATGAAAAATAATTCAAAAATGAAATGAATCCACCCTCCCATGCCTAACTTATGTAATGTCCTCATTGTAAATAAAGGCATAAATAGGGAAGAATGAAGAAGATAGTACCTGACTTCAATCACAATATGGTTAGCTCAGAATATATACAGACTGTACAAGATGTTGAGTTTAGTGTCGTAAGTTAGGTGCAACCCAACCAAAGAAGTTAGACCAACTAAAATCAACCCCATCTAAGACAGGTTCAGGTATAATACGATCAACATAAGGTTTGAGATGCTGTCTGTTGACCTTAAAAGAGTTACCCATTTTCAGGTCAGAAATCTTAATGGCTCAGCCAGGAAAAATTCGATTAATGACAAATGGACCATTCCATTTAGACCTAAGCTTGCCGAGAAAGTGCTTAAGTCGGGAATCAAATAGCCATACCTTCTGGTTTGGCTTAAAGCTCTTACAAGAAATCATTTGGTCATGATTTTTGTCCTAGTCATATAGATCTTATCATTTTCATATGCATCATTTCTAAGCTCGTCTAACTCAGATAGTTGGAGTTTACTGGCTTTTCTGGCCAATTCTAGGTTGAAAATACAGTTTTTAATTGCCTAGAATGCCCTATGTTCAATTTCAATGGGCAAATGGCATAGCTTACCAAACACCAGATGAAACGAATACATTCCTATAGGCATCTTATATGCAGTACGATAGGCCCAAAGTGCATCATTAAGCTATTGAGTTTTATCTTTTCTTTTAGGCCTAACCATTTTCTGAAGGATATTCTTGATCTCCCTATTGAAGGCCTTAGCCTGTCCATTCGTTTGGGGGTGGTAAGGTGTGGAAATCTGGTGATTCGCCCTGTATTTAGCTAGTAAATTCCTGAACTAAGCATTGGTGAAGTGGGGACCACAATCACAAATGATGGCCCTAGGGATCCTGAATCGATTGAATATATTCTTCTTTACAAAGTCAATGACCACCTTGTGGTCATTGGTTCAGATGGTAATAGCCTCGATCCATTTGGACACGTAGTCGACAACAACCAGACTATACTGGTGTCAAATTAAAGGAGGAAGGGTCCCATGAAGTTGATGCCCTAAACGTCAAAGATTTCGACTGGAAGGTTTGAGTTTAGGGGCATCATGTCCCTCTTAGCCATGCTCTCAAGTGCCTAGCATTGTGAACACGACCTCAAGAATTGCAGGGCATCTTTAAATAAAGACGACCAAAAAACCCAGATTACAGAATTTTTGCAACGTTCTTCTTTTCGGAAATAGTTGACAATGTTCGCAAACTAGGGGGCTTGGACACTCGAGATTGCAAGGATAGTCATGTCTGGAAAAGCATCAGAAGTTAGAATATCTTGACAAGGAGAGTGAATTAGGATTCTCGAGAGATGACCCACCACTACATTCTGTGCTCTGGCTTTGTCTTTAATCTTAAGATTAAATTCTTGAAGTAAAAGAATCCATCTAATGAGTCAAGGTGATGATAATGTCATCATCAGCCATATCTAGCTTTAATTAGTCAGAATCCATTGATAAATGCTCCTACATAACCGCCAGAAGACCGTAATTCATTACATATCATTTTTGAGAGAATGCATTAAAATAAGCGTAAATATGCAGTTTTAACAGAATATTTTAATTATAGAATAATCACAGGATTTCCCAGGGGTTAATTAAATGTTAAATGATCATAAATGTCTAATAAGTGGGTTTATGCAGATAGAAATGGGTTTTCACGCGTTTCGAGAATTAATGGACACCTAAAACCCTAAAAATAGACTCGCTTAATCAATTGAGGTTCTGGTCAAGATAAAATTCACCTAAACCTTCTAAAAATCATAGAAAAATATTCTATAAGGTTTGGTATGCATGCTTTGACCATGGAAACCTATTTTGACCTAAAATAGAGTCTCAAATGGATAATTGCCCTAATTTGAGTTTATGTGCAAATTACCCAGTCAAACTTGATCAAAACCTAAATCCGACTTCACCATCAAATTCCTTGGGTCCAAATTAGGCTTGTACCAAAATTTGGGCCAAATTAGAGATCATCTTGACCTAGTTTACATTTTGGTCCAGTCTGATTCTTTTTCTCACTTAAACCCCTAGCTTTCAAAATATATTGAAAATATTCCCTTAACTTCATCATCCTCTTCACAAATAAGTCCTTGTTGCCTTCAAACTCCTAAACCCATCACCGACGACCTTCAATCAAGGAGTTCTCCTTGATTTCTCATCCAAAATTGGAAAATTTGGAAGGGAGACTCCTAAGAGATTTCCCTACAATCCGAGCTACATCTTGGGCTCTAATTCCTACTCAAAACCTAATGCAAATCGTTTGAAGGATTGGGTCTCCTATTTCATGAAGCTTCCAAGCTTGGTTTCCAAGCTTGGAAAGCTCCCTTGAGGCCTATATAAGGACCCCTGAGGACAAACCGCCCTCCTTAGCTTGTTTTTGGTGGGAAAACCACCTTCTTCCCTCCTCTTTGGCTGAATGCTCCATGAGCTCCGGCGACCTTCTTCGACCACCTTCTTCATCCGCTCTCACAGACCATAGCGAGTGGATTCCTCTTCCTTGACTTCCTTCGCGTGTCGCAATACCAGCAGCCGCCGTCTCTGCCCCTTTTTCATCGCCGCTTCTATCACCGGAGAGTTCATCTTCCCCACGTCCGACGTACCACCGACGTGGGCATCCCTTCCTTTCATCCAAGTAGAGTAGGTTAGATAGGTTCCCTTAGTTTCTTAGGTTAATTCCCTTTATCCAAAAACCAAAAACATCCCTCGACGCCATCGCACACCACCTTCATCTTTCGCTTCGGCGAGGTCATCCACATGCACGCACCTCCAAACAACTCATCGACACTCCCACAAGCTCTGCTAAATCTCCACGAACAAAAACCCTCCCCTATTTCACCCTCTCAACCACCCAAACTCCCCATCGACCAACCCATCATCCACATGCCGTCCCCGACTTCGTCTGGCCACCACACACCTCCATCCTCCACAAAACCACTGCCACTACATTCGCAAGCACTTGGCGAACCTCCTGAGCAAGTTTAATGTGGTCGTGAGGCTGTTTGTGTGTTTTTGAGGTCTCGCTGTCACCACCATTACCACCACCTCATTCTTCAAACTCCAAGCTACAAATGCCCCTGGTACAGTCTCCAGGTGCTGCAAACAAGGTTCAGGACCCTCTCCAGGTCCTTACTCGAACACCCCATCCACTCTTGCTGCAGCAATTGAAGGAGGAACTCACAGCAGGTGCACGCGATAAGAAGCCATGGGATCTAGTCCCACATTGTGGGATTACAAAGTGCTTCAATGGCATAAATTGGATTTCTGCAATCACCTTGTTGCCTCAGACACTTGGGGGTGAGTTCCCCGCTTACCCTTTACACGACTCGACCTGCCTATGTCACTCCTCACTCATCACCACCCCCGGTGAGCTTGGACCCAGTTACTATTCAACTTGAATACCCAATTAAATCGGATATTTGAGAGAAGAGAAGAGGAGGAAGGAAAGAGAGAAAGAGTGGAGGAAGGGTGGGTTTTGCTCCTTTGTGTACTGTGCAACACTTAGCCGTGAGAGAGGACCCTTGTGCTCTCTGAAGAAAGAAGAGGAGAAGGCTATGAAGAGAAGGAAGAAGAAGAGAAGGCTTCTAAATAAGGAAAGAAGAGAAAAAGAAGGCTTATGCGTGAGCAGAAGGAAGAAGAAGAGAGAAGAAGAGGAAAGCTTGAAGATCAGAAGAAACGCTGTAGTGGGGGTCATGTAAGTTGTCTGATGATTTAGACATCCATTTAGGTTAAAATGCCTATTTATGCATGTTCCTAAGCTTGGATTTGCATTCCATATTATAAATATTGCATAGCATGCATCATTCTGCATTTAGAATAGTTGTATATATTTTAGGTTAATTACATCCTTTTTGTGGTCAAGAGAGAAGGAGATTTACTTCAGAGCCTCTGATTGACGATCCGACAGTACGGATCTAATCAAGACGACAATCGGAGTCCAACATCTCCAAAATCGCCTTGATCGAAGTCCTGTAGCATCATATGTAGTCTAAGGAAGATAACAGCCAAGAGACTAGGTGATGCAATCTGGAGCTTCAAACAATAAATCTGACCACACGGATGGATTCGGGTTGATAATCGTAGTCCAACGGCCCGAAAATCAACTCAATCCGACCTATGTAGAAGCCCCTACAAAGGAAAGAAGGACGGCCCAGGTCGCTCCACATGGCGCAACCCAGGCCTCCCATGCGCACGCACACACCACCACACGCACACAGCAGCGTAGGTGCGTGCACGCGAGGCACGTGCGCTCGTGACAAGGGCGCATGGAGCGTGTGCCAGCGGTGCCGTAGTAGGGGCGTGTGAGTGGGATCTTCAGCAACGTTTGCAGCAAATCTTTAGCGATGTTTATGACCGTCACTAAATGTCCTATATACGAATTTGATTCTTTCCTCTACTATAAAAGGAACCCTACCCCTTCCATTTTTCTTCATTTCTTCCTTTCTTCCTCTCACCACCTCCAAGGCTCTAGAGAGAGCTTGTCCCAAGCCAGGGATTCTTCTCTAGAGTAGAATCAAATATTTTTCCTTCCCCTCATCCCCATTCATTGATCATCTCGTAGCCATCTTCTCACCTACTTCGAGAAGTAGATCTTCACCACGACACCATCCTGCCACACCCTCCGTCCTCCGACTCTTTCTCGTTCGTCCCGCTCCTCACCACCTTCCTCTAGGAGACATTAGAGCGAGTCATTCTCTAAGCGACCATCGAGGGAGATTTCTCTCACCTATCTCTATCTTTATTGCTTTCGTAGTATAGTTTTTCCACTTTCGTAGTATTGTTTCTCTCTCTATCTCTCTCTTTTTATTTTGTAAGTAGATTAGCTAGAATTATCGACCTGATCTCTTGCCCTATTAAAATACCAAAAAATAAAAAACAAAAGATAAAAACAACAAAAACAAATAAAAAGCAAAACGTGGATTTCAAAATCAAACGTTCGCCTCCTAGTGTTCAACCTGGGACTCACTTTTCGAGTTTTGGTTATAAATTTTATCTAATCGATGGATTTTCTCGTGAATCGAACTATGACGACAGGTTTTCCAAACTCAAGCCTTTTCGCGACAAGTCTCCACCGCAATCATTTGACTTGAGAGAAGACATCTAATTACTATTTATTTATTTGATATGATTGAGTAGTTGATATATATGTGCTTAGACTACTAATTGGTGATCTAAATCACTATTATTTTGTCTTAGACATCTTTTTGCTTCATTAAACTCTGGATATGCTTATGCTTGTCATTGAATATTAGATATGAGTAATTATTATTCATTGAATATTATTCTTGGCTTACTTCCTGTTATCATTTATATTTTGTTTGAGATTAGTGCGTGAATGCAATAATTGTTCCCTGTGTTCAACTTCGAACTTCTTTTAGATATTCGAGTTATAAATTGCATTTGTTGAGAGATCTATTTAGGAGACTTTACTACAATAAGACACACTTAAAACTCCTATCTAGGTGCCTCCAACATTTTGGTGCCGTTGCCGGGGAGCAACGGCAATTCACCACTAGTCTTTATTTTATTTGATTATATTTGAGCACTAACTTACCCTATTTGTTTCTTGTGATTTTGTGAGGTACATCATGAGGTGATCTTTCGCGCCAAACAACCATTCCCAGGGCAGGTAATCTCTCTTCTTCCCTAATCTCCTAATCCTTGGAAGAGAGAAAATGAAACAAAATCAATTAGGATTCATTTGCCTTATTTTCATAGTAATTTTCATTTAAAGGCAAGTTTCCTGATTTGCAAGAAAAAATTGTCATATCTGATTGAAGCTTGAGGCGATTCTATTTAGAACTACCTACCCAAATTGTTTGTACCTATTACGGACTATGCTTAATTTATAAATCTCTTTGGACTAACACACTTATTGCTTGAAGCCCAAGGTGAACATTTTGAGATTGAATTGGACTTGGAATAGAACCAATTAGAGTTTTCAACATTAGGGTTTAAAGAGTTAGTACACATTTTCCTGCATTAAAAGAATAAACCCTTTTGCATTTGTGTGCTACCCATACCCTTATTTGAAAAGATCTAATCAAGAAAAATCCTAAAATCAGGCTCTAATTTCATTTGAACCTTAAAAATTATAGACCTAATAACCTGAGAGTCAAATCAGGGTGATTTCTGGGTCTTGACCTAGATTTCATTCTACCATCTTTAGGGCAGGTCAGGTGAAGTTGACCTACATTGTAGGTCAACCAACCTCTAAATTAGATCACAAGTCAAATCAACTTCTAATCAAGTGAAGCTCAAGGCACTACTTAGAAATAAAATTGGTAGCCTTAAGGTCTTAAGTTTGCACATTCTGGTCTACTTGGAACCGTAGTGACAAGGAAGGTCAGGTGAGGGAAACCCTGTAACCCGTGGGGACACTCTACCGTGTAGGGGTTTTTGCAAGGCTCTCCCTTCCTGGCTACCCAGGTATTTCTTGGGTGTGCAAATTTCTGATTCAGAGGTATCATCTGCTTCGAAATAGCCTTAATCATCCAAAAATCTTTGGGTGCCTTGATTGGGTCCAAATAACATCCAGTCCCTCATCCCTTCTATAGAGCACATACACATGAAGATCCTTAGGTTTTTAACCTAAGGGACCTCATTAGATCTTCTTGGGAATTTCTTTCAGATCTAGTTAGTTCCAATCTAAATCTGAGTTTGATTCTACATCTTGACTCCACCACCTGATTTGAAAATGCAACCTAGAAATTTAGGAAGACCAATTGGGAAACTTGAACCATGAATAAAAGACAACATGATTGAGGCTGCCCTTAGGTATTTTGAAGATTATCCAGCCAGCATGATTTAGGTTAATGTCCTAGAAACAACAAAATTCATTATGAACCGTGTTAAAATACTGCTTAGTCAATTAGGAAATGGTTCAACCTAGGAGACCCTCATACCATAATTCAATGAAGTTTATGAATTGCATAGAACAGAGGGTTTACATTGCTTCACAAATCCATCACTCTGGAAGATACACTAAGATATCATTGAGCAATGTGCAGATGTTCTAAGTCTATTATAAGAAGCCATTGATGAGACATCTTGGAGTGATTATAAAGCTTCTCCAGAGCCTGGGTTAAACATTCAGAATTGTTGTGGACCCCTAACCCAAATGAATTCAAATTCAAACTTCATAACAATTGACATACCTGATATTGATGAGGGTTAGGAGGATCCAATTGTAGGTATTCCAGATTCTGAACCAGCCTTAGAAAGCCCTGAAGCTGGTCCATCAAGCTTAGATTTCCCCGACACCTGTGATGATGAGCTTAAAACAGAACTTCTCAAGAATGTAAATCCCGAGCCTTATCCTATTAAGGTGATTCTTGAGAATGATGCTGACATCCTAATAGAGCCCAGCCTAGATTCTAGTAATCCAATCCTTACCCTTAACCTAGAATCTGGATTCGAGCTTATTTGGGATAATCATGAGGCCCAAAATGATGAGAATCAGATTTTGAATTTGAATTACAATTCTGGGCCCGTATTTGATGATTATGCCTCTTTAACCTCCTCAAAGACACAAATTGATTTCTCGAAAGTCATGCCAATTTATGATACAGAAAACGAGGAGTTGGAAGAGTTGGGAATCAAGTGGGTCTACCCTAAGAGCCAAGAACACGAGCCTATGCCTAATATGGACACCTTTTTAAGCTCGGAATCTGACATTAGGTTTGATCCAAGTTAGGTTGTTGATTCTACACATCTTGATTCTGTCTATGGTGGAACTCCCGACCCAGAATCAGATTTAGAAACTTATTCTCACAAATTGTCCGATGATTTCGAATCCTACTCTGATTTTAGAGAACCTTTGTTTCCTGACGATTATGAACCAATCTATGACCTCAATATCCATGACCCATTCTTCGACTCTGACTCTGAGGTTCTTGATCCCGAGATCATTGATTCAAAATCAAGTTCCATTGAGATGGAATCATTCCTTTTTGATCTTCAAGAATCAGAAACAAGTGCCGAGAGTGTCTGCAATCCTGAGTTCGAATCTTTTCTTGACTCAGATTTCCATAATTCTATAAGCACTCTTCAAGCATTTACCTTTGATTTTGATGGCCATTATGAGAACTCTCTAGATGAACCTACTTTTGAATCCTTTTTAGAGGAGCCCTCAACACACATAGTTCTCAAGGTAGCCACCTCTTCAAATCCACATACAGAACCTTCTCTGATATGATCCCAACCCCGACCTACTACCAGAATCAATTTCTACTCTGATTCTCCTCCTGATGATCCAGTTGCATGTGATTCTTCTCCATCTTTTGATCGGGATTCAGACATCAATCAGAATGCAAATCACATCCCATCCTTTTCTGATCACTTTCATAGGGATCTCACATCCTCCACAGATCAGTTCTCTTTTGAGGATCCCTACTCTGACCAGGCAGATTGGAGTCAGCCAAACCCACGATTCTCACTGCCACATCCATTTGAACTTCAAGGTATCTGGTGGGCTCCACATCTATTGATCCACATCCATCAACCCAGCAAATTGATTGGGTTGCATCATCAGCCTGTCGATCTGAACAAGCACCTAGTTGGACCAACTAGATATTGATCAAGGTGCTTGTTCTATAAAATTCTTCTAATTTGACCACTCCTCCTTTACCACTTTCTACTCAGCTGAAGGGATTAAATTTAGTGCTTGACGGGAGGCAACGCATCATTCCAAAAACACGAGACCCTTCTAATCATCTTTTGAGCTTCACGTCTATTGCACTCTGAGTTCAGTTTTAGAATGGCCGACTCCACCTTTGGTACTTGTATCAAAGCTTGAAATCATCCGCAATAGTCATCCCAACCTATTCACCCACCCTTTAAACCTGTTATAATCCTTAAACCCAACTGATTTCATACCCTTTGATTTACAATGAGGACATTGCAAAACTTAGGCATGGCGGGGTGTTAAAGTTCAAATACATAAAAATTCAAGCTTCTGAGGGGTTCTCACAAAAACAATACATCTCCAAAAAAATCAGAAAAATATAAAAAAAGTTAAAAACAAAAAAATGGAGAAAGGGGTGGAAATTTTGTGAGCTTAAATTACATATCATTCTTGAGAAGGAAAAGGGGAGGTGATTTAAATATCAAAAAGGAGATACAATTTGAAATAAAAGGAAATAGTCATCATTAAATGATTATGGAATCTACTTAAGTTCTAGACCAAATCAAAAGAAAAAAATTAAGTCCTAAAATGATAGAGAGACATGGAGATTAGTATGAGTGCTAATCTTAAGCCTTTTGGGCTTGTTTTAGGGATTAAACATTCACGTATCCATTAATATCCAGATAGTCCTCAAGAGGTTGAGGAAAATGCAAAGCTTGTGTATTAAGTCTAAGGCATAGGGATTATTCAACCTTGTTAACTGACCTCTGGTTTGCGAGACTCGGTAACCTAAGCACCCTAATCTACACACAAGTCTAGTTCAGTGCGCTTAATCGATAAAAATCACGCAAAAGTGTTATTCTATTATGAAAAGGCTACCTAAATTAGGAGCGACTTATAAACACAAGTTGATTTGAACGAGTTTTCGGTGTGGAGAGGTGGGAAATTCCCCTTGAAGATGCACCTCGGTGCTTGTCTCCTAGGATATCTAAATATCCTATCGAGGGCATGAAAGCAACTTGTGCTGATTCAGGTGCCATAGGTAGGATTATCTCGAAATGTCGATTGCCAGGGCTTGAATTTAGCTACAGGACGCCATGGGAGGCACTATCCCAAAGTGTCGAAAGCCAAGGTTCTGGGGGTTGCCATGGGCGGTGCTATCTCGAAGCATTGATTGCCAAGGACCCTGCAAGGATTAATGGTGGGAACAAGGAATCCGATACATATCGTGTTTTTGAGCTAATCCGAAGCTAGAAATAAAGAAAAGAAAAAGAGAGAGAAAACTCTCCAAAAATGCAAAAATTCTTCTATCCCTCTCTCTTATAAAAACACACTACAAACTGAATCTAGATTAACCATGTTTACAAGCACCGATGCTTTAACTGCTGGGTTCAACGAACCTTAGGATAGTTTTTGCAGGCCTTAGAAATCTTCGCGGTAGACTAAGGCTAAAGCTAGTCAGGTCTGGATCTTGGTTGGTACTTAAGTACCTCTAAGCCTACTATTAGCATTCTGACCTAATTTCTAAAAAGAAGAATAAATTAGGACTTTGAACTGTAAAGCATGGTCTAGAATTTAAGTTCTTTTCATAAGATTTCGCTAAGGGATTAGCAAAAGTTAGGCATGGGGGTATGATGATAACGTCATCATTAGCCATATCTAGCTTTAATTATTCAGAATCCATTGATAAATGCTATTACATAACCGCTAGAAGACCGTAATTCATTACATATCCTTTTTGAGAGAAAATGCATTAAAATAGAGGTAAATCTGCAATTTTAACATAATATCCTAATTTCAGAACAATCACAGGATTTCCCAGGGGTTAATTAAAGGTTAAATGGTCATGATTGTCTAATAAGTCGGTTCATGCAAATAGAAACGGGTTTTCACGCATTTCGAGAATTAATGGACATCTGAAATCCTAAAAACAGACCTGCTTAATTATGTGAGGTTCTGGTCAGGATAAAATTCACTTAAACCTTCTAAAAATCATAGAAAAACATTCTATAAGGTTTGGTATGCTTGCTTGGACCATTGGAACCCATTTTGACCTAAAATAGAGTTTCAAATAAATAGTTGCCCTAATTTGGGTTTCTACACAAATTACCTAGTCAAACTTAGTCCAAACCCAAATCCGTCTTCACCATCAGATTCCTTGGGTCAAAATTAGATTTGTACCAAAACTTGGGCCCAATTAGAGATTATCTTGACCTAGTTTACATTTTGGTCCAGTCTGATTCATCTTCTCTCACTTAAACCCCTAACTTTCAAAATATATTGCAAATACCACCCTAACTTCACATCTTCTTCACATATAGGTCCCCACCGCCTTCATACTCCTAAACCCATCACTGATGACCTTCAATCAAGGAGTTCTCCCTGATTTCTCGCCCAATCTCTTCCAAAATTGGAAGGGAGACTCTTGAGAGATTTCTCTACAATCTGAGCTGCATCTTGGGCTCTAATTCCTACTCAAAACCTAATGCAAATCGTTTGAAGGATTGGGTCTCCTATTTCACGAAGCTTCAAAGCATCCAAGCTTGGTTTCCAAGCTAGAAAGCTCCCTTGAGGCCTATATAAGGACCCCTGAGGACAAACCGTCCTCAGCCTATTTTTGTTGGGAAAACCACCTTCTTCCCTCCTCTTCGGCCAAATGCTCCATGAGCTCCGATGACCTTCTTTGACCACCTTCCTCGTCCGCTCTCACAGACCATAGCGAGTGGATTCCTTTTCCTTGACTTCCTCCATGCGTCGCAATACCAGCAGTTGCCGTCTCCGCCTCTTCATCGTCACAGCTTCTATCACCGGAGAGTTCATCTTCCCCACGTCCGGCATACCACCGGCATGGGAATCCCTCCCTTTCATGCAATTAAAGTAGGTTAGATAGGTTCCCTTCGTTTCCTAGGTTAATTCCCTTTATCCAAAAACCAAAAACATCCCTTGACACCACCGCGCACCACCTTTGTCTTCCACTCTGGCCACATCTCCGGCGAGGTCATCCGCATGCTACACACCTCCAAAAAACTCGTCGACACTCCCACAAGCTCCGCCACATCACCACGAACAAAACCCCTTTCCTATTTCACCCTCTCAACCACCCAAACTCCCCGTCGACCAACCCATCATCCGCATGCCGTCCCCAATTTCTTCCAACCACGACGCACCTTCAGCCTCCACGAAACCACCACCACTACATTCGCAAGCACTTGGTGAACCTCCTGAGCAAGTTTAATGTGCTTGTGAGGCTGTTTGTGTGTTTTTCAAGTCTCGCCGTCGCCACCATTACCACCACCTTGTTCTTCAAGCTCCAAGCTACGATCTTCCCAGGTACAGCCTCTAGGTGCTATGGACAAGGCTCAGGACCCTCTCTAGGTCCTTACTCGAAGACCCCATCCACTCTTGCTGCGGCAATTGGAGGAACTCGCAGCAGGCGCATGCGAGAAGAAGTCATGGGATTTAGTCCCACATCGTGGGATTGCAGAGCACTTCAATGGCATAAATTGGATTTCTGCTATCGCCTTGTTGCCTCAGACACTTGGGGGTGAGGTTCCCGCTTACCCTTCACACGACCCGACCCGCCTATGTCACTCCTCATTCATCATCACCCTCGGTGAGCCTAGACGCGATTACTATTCAACTCGAATACCCGATTAAATCGGATATTTGAGAGAAGAGAAGAGGAGGAAGGAAAGAGAGAGAGAGCGGGGGTAGGGTGGGTTTTGCTCCTCTGTGTACTGTGTAACACTTAGCCGTGAGAGAGGACCCTTGTTCTCTCTGAAGAAAGAAGAGGAGAAGGTTGTGAAGAGAGAAGGAAGAAGAAGAGAAGGCTTCTGAATAAGGAAAGAAGAGAAAAAGAAGGCCTATGCATGAGTAGAAGGAAGAAGAAGAGAGAAGAAAGCCTGAAGATCCCAAGAAACCACTGTAGCAGGCGACATTTAAGTCGTTTGACTTCAGAGTCAGATGTCTGATTACTGTTTATTTATTTGATATGATTGAGTAGTTGATATATATGTGCTTAGACTAATAATTGATGATCTAAATCATAATTATTTTGTCTTAGACATCTTTTTACTTCATTAAACTCTGGATATGCTTATGCTTGTCATTGAATATAAGATTTGAGTAATTATTATTCATTTAATATTATTCTTGGCTTACTTTCTATGCTCATTTATATTTTGTTTGAGATTAGCGTGTGAATGCAATACTTGCTCCCTGTGTTCAACCTCGAACTTCTTTTAGATATTCGAGTTATAAATTGTATTTGTTGAGAGATCTATTTAGGAGACTTTACTACAACGAGACACACTTAAAACTCCTATCTAGATCCCTCCAACACGAGGCTTGGTTCCTTCTTGGCGAAGAGATGTTTAAGGTTGAGTGATTAGTATAGATGATTACATGAGAACCTAATAAATAAGCCCTAACTTTCTCAAGAGCAAAGGATACAGCTAGCAATTTTTTTTTAGTGGTAGTATAATTCCTCTGGGCCTCGTCTAGAGTTTTGCTAGCGTATTAGATAACAGAGGGCATTTTATCTATTTTTTGACCCAATATAGCCCCAATTGCATAATTAGAAGCATCAGTCATAATCTCAAATGAGGCTATCCAAACCGGTGGTTGCAACACCGGGGCACTGGTGACTATCACTTTTAATAAATCAAATGCCTTGTGGCATGATTCATCGAACTCAAACAACTTATCTTTGGCTAAAAGATTGCTTAAGGGCTAAGCAACCTTCGAGAAGTCCTTAATGAACCTCCGATAAAATCCCACATGACCAAGAAATGAAATAATTTGTTTGACAAATGTAGGTGGGGAAAGTTTAGAGATAGTATCAACCTAAGCATTGTCGACTTCAATGCCTCAGCTAGAAACCATGTGACTCAAGACAATGCATTCTTGTGTCATAAAATGGCTCTTTTCCTAAATAAGGACTAATCGAATTTTATGCATCTCTTAAGGATCAAATCTAAGTTAACTAGGTAGAACTTGAAAGAATCTTTGAAAATAGAGAAATCATCCATGAATACTTCAAGAAAATCTCCCACCATGTTAGAGATGATGGCTAGCATGCACCTTTGAAAGGTCGCAGATGCATTACAAAGCCCAAAAGGAATTCTACGAAATGCGAAGGTTCCGTAGGGACAGGTGAAAGTTGTTTTTCCTAGTCTTCAAGATAGATAGCAACTTGATTATATCCAGAATAACTGTCTAGGAAACAAAAGTACTTCTGCTTGGCTAACTTTTCAAGTATTTAGTCAATGAAAGGTAAAGGAAAATGATCCTTTTTTGTGGCAGTGTTTAGCTTCCTATGATCAATACAGACTCTCTAAAAGGAAGCTGAACAGGTCATTATGGATTCCCCTTTCTCGTTAGTCACTATGGTTATTCCCACCTTCTTGGGCACAATCTGCATGGGGCTAACTCAGGGACTATCGGAGATCGGGTAAATTATTCCTACATTGAGCCACTTTATGATTTCCTTTTTAACCAAATTTCCTTTTTAACCACTCCTCGTATATTCGAGTTTAATCTCCTCTGCATCTCATGATAAGGATGGGATCCATCTTTCATATAAATGCAGTGATTACAATAAGATGGCTCGATCCTTCTAAGGTCATGGATGGTCCAACCAATTTCCTCTTTATTTGTTTTAAGGACCTTAATCAATTTCAATTCATACTCCTTAGTCAATTTAGCACTAATAATCACAAAGAGCATCTCTTTGTGTCCCAAAAACTCATACTTCAAAGTTTCAGGCAATGGTTTCAGTTCAAGCTAGGGTGAATTTAGTGCAAAAGGTAGGAAAGATGTTGATGAAGGCTCATTAGGACGGTCCAGAGAAAGAGGTTGGGAATGACTAAAATCGTCAACCTCTTCAGGATATGGCAGGGCTGCCACGGAGGGTTGTGGGTTAGGCTCCTCTATGCTAGTGGAATCCTCGAGAACATTAATCACCATACAAGTCTCTACATTATCATTTGTATCATCGAGTTCCTCAATAAATCCACAATCCTTGAATTTATTAATCACATTAAAAATATCAAGTTTAAGCTTCCTATCTCTAAAGCCGATCTCCATGCTACCATTTTCACAGTTTATATTGACCTTAGTGTTAGCTAGGAACGGATGCCCCAGAATAATAAGTGTGCTCCTTAATTTTTCAGGTACATCCATGTCAAGGACTAAGAAATTTATAAGAAAATAGAAATCCTTGACCTGGACAATAACATCCTCAATAACGCCTTTTGAGGTGGTGACCGAACAATCTGCTAACTGTAGAGTTACTAAGGTTGGCATGAGTTCACCTAACCTACACTTTTGATACAGAGAAGTCGGTATTAGGTTAACAAATGGACCTAAATCCAATAGTGCCCAATTAAAAGTGTAATCCCCGATAACACATGAAATCCAGGGGGCACCTGGATCTCTCTTTTTCTAAGGAAAGTGACGTAGGATCACTACAAAAAAAATGACCTTTAGTGACGAATTAAATAGTGACATATAATACATTTGCCACTAATTCTTTAGATTTAGTGGCAAATTTTTTTATTTACCACTATAACATTTTGTCAAACGACAATTAGTAATAATGGCAAATATATCTGCCGCTAATGACTTTGATTTAGTGGCAATTGTTATTTATGCCACTATAATATTTTTATCAAATGACAATTTACATTAATGAAAAATATATTTACCATGATGTGGTAAATATATTTGCCACTATAATTTTTGATTTAGTGACCATTATTATTTATGCAACTATAATATCTTTTTTGAATGGTAAATTGGTGTAAATGAAATGATGTCACTCTTTCATCTTCAACATTTTTTAATAACATAGGGAAAAGTTAAATTGAAACTTATCCCTTTAAACAGAAAAAAAACTTTTGATTTTATTTATTTAAGATACATGTAGGTGGAAATTGGAACAATCATTATAATAAAATATCTTTAGTGACCATATTTTAAAAACGAACTTATTTTTAGTGAATAAAAAGAAATAAGAGATTGAAAAATTAATCTTCAAAAATTAATTACTTCTTCTAAAACAGATTAAACATCTCCAAAATTTAAAAACCATATTTTTCAAAGAATTTCCCTCTTACCAAATTTCATCCCCTATAAAAACTCATATTTTCACTTCCCTAAAATCACCCACCCACTCTCTCCCGCCCAAGTTCTAACCTGTCACCTCCCTCTCGCTCCCATAATGGAGAAGAAGCGTAGCTACTTTCCCCTCTGGAACCCCTCCACCCCCGTGCCTTCCTCCTCTGGCACCCTCCCTGGCCCCTCCAATCCCTATAGCCACGCTTGCAACGACGACAATGACTCCACCATTGCCCTTCCCTCCTCCCCTGAGAGCCGCCGCCACCGCTGCCCCTCTAGCCGCCCTTCCCTGCTCGTCGCCGTGGAGAACAACAGCGGCGCCAGACTCAAGTGTGATCACCTCGTGCTCCTCGTGGAGCTGACATCTCTTGTGCCCCGAAGGGAGCAGGTGGCGAAGGTCATGCCCTTGATGGACGTGGTCGTCAAGGTTTTCTGCATGCTCACGGAGCCCAACTTCTCCCTTGGCAGAGGAAGCGACAGTATAGCTCCAATAGCAGTAGCTTCATCATCTCCGGCCGTAAGGTCCTCACTAACACCCACTCCGTCGAGCACCACATCCAAGTCAAGGTCAAGAAGCGCAGCTCCTACACCAAGTACTGCGCCACCGTCTCCGCCATCAGGATCAAGTGCGACATAGGTTAAAGACCGTTCCTTTCTCAGGAAAAAGCCCTCCCTTATGATTGCTTTAGCATGGCTGCTCTTGTTGTTAAATGGTTATTCTACGAATGTTTTGAGACTACTCTTTATGTTGGTTCTTGAGAAATGCCCACAGCAGTTTTATTTGATTATGATGATCAGATCCTTCAGTTTTATTTGATGTAATAAATAAAAGAAAGTAAAAATCAAGAAGCACCAAGTTATGATATGTTAATCCATTGGCTTAGAAAAAATGCCTTTAGATGAATTTGTTGTCAGTTTCCAGGCATCACCTGCCACTTTGCTCTTTATTATTTTGTTATTTCCTGAATTTGTTGTCAGTTAGCTGTTCTTGTGGCATTTCATATTTTTTTTGTACCCAATGATTATTGAATATTCTTTACTGTAAGTAATTTTTTTAAAACAATCTTTGTATTTGTCCTTTTCCACTCTTTAATGTTAATGTCTTAAATCCATTTTAGGTATGAGATTGCCGAACATGTTGGTGTCTATTCCGAAAACTGTATTGAAATAGTAGAAGCAGAGAGACTATTGGGTATCTCTGAAGACCTTTTTCTCCATCCAATCAATAGTGGAAGAACAAATCTGGAGATCATTTTTAATGGCAAAATTTTCCAGAGAGGTTTTTATAATATTATATGGAATCTTACCTATGAGGTAATGCCTTTTATTTAGCAGTGAAATGATAAGTATGTTTAGACACAGCTGCCATTATATGAAAACGATTAGAATCTATATTGATTGTAGACTATGTAAAATTTATGTAATACTAAGATGATGGCTTTTAACAAGCTTCAGTGGGAACGGATTGAAGACTCAGATAAGCTTCTCTTCTTGGCAGGCTTCATTTGGTTTCATGTCTCAGATCTCAGAGGTCAGTGGCAAAGGTGGAAGTGGCGGTAGCACTAAGGAGAGCCATGATGCTTGCAGCTTTGTTGCAAATTATCCTGTGACCTCTTGGGAGCATTCTGTTCTACTATCTGATTGCTTCAATGGGGGAAGAGAGTAAGAGGAGAGTTGCCTGTCAAGACTCAGGTACTTTTCGACCTGAGGACTCTATTTAATCATAGTGGTACCATTTGGTTATGAATATTATGATCTTTGACTGATTTCTAGAGTGGAGAGTTGAGGAATAATGGCTGAAGTTTGGACTTCATTGCATTCCAATCTGCTACTCCTTGGAAACTGCGAGCAAAGCGAGGCTGCACTACACATCCTCACAGCATAGCAAAGAGGGTAACTATCTATGTTCAGGAAATTCTTGATCTTTTGGATTCTGATCTGCATTCTTTGTACAACTTGACTAGGACTTGTAAATTCTGCACTTAAGGAGGACCAAGATAAGCGAGAGGATGAGAAAGTCGCAAGATCTTGTTCCTAACATGGACAAGGTAAGTTCGTGTTTCAATTCTCCCTGGTGATGTAAAACCAATTTGGGGCACTCAAAAACATGCTCTTATTGATCAGAAGAAGACCAAATTTTGATTGTTTTCAAAATAGAAAAATTGAACTTAAGACATACTTGAGGAGGAAACCAAAAGTCTCCATATTGGTGGTCATTATGTGCAGATGAATATTGGGGATAAACCATGACTACAACTCCATGTTTTCTTTTTAGTTTTTTTCTTTACCATGTGCTTGGATGATTTTCAACTTTGTTGCTCCTGCCCACATGTAGGCATAAAAATCACTAACTGAGCTTGAATCAAGATTATCTGACCGAACTATAGCGGGTTTTATCAGGATGCAACTTACCTCTTTAAGAGGCGAGTTTGCCCTTAAACGATATTTCTGCTGCTGCTGCTGCTGCTTGCCTATTTAGCAGCATGTTTTGGTAACTCAGGTTAGTTCTATTTGCTTCTTCATCACCCAAATAACCTGTAAAATGGGACACTACCCAATTACTAGAAACAATTCATATCACATGCTTTTGCAATTGTGAATAAGTTTTACTCCAATAAATAATAAATGAAGCCATCTGTCATATGGATGTCAAATATTTTGCCATAGCAAAAGATGTTAGAACGGAGGGTCCAAAGTAGGGAGAACATAGTTTAATAAGGTTACTGCTTTGTTAGATTGAGATATTTAAGGTAACCCATTTTGACTATACAGGTATTCAGCAAACTGTATCTATGATATGAAGCAAATAACTAAAGTGAACTCTCTATCCCCTGAATGCCTATAGATAGACCGATTTCGTTAACTTTTTTCTAATATGTAATGGTACGATTTGTTTTTGACTATCTATATCCATACCTGAATGGTTACAAAGGAACTGATTTCGTCATAAATATTTGACTTAAGTTTTCTGATCATCATGTTATGTGGTCAAGTTATTTAAATGTAAATAGTCCATACCGCATTAAATAATGGCTTCTATGACTAATTTTTAGAAAGATAAATCTGAAGATGAATAAATTCCTAATGGATCTATATGTCGAAGTTGAATGTTTATGTTGCTATGTCCACTCATTTCTGGCCTCTATTAATGTAGTAGTCATTTGGCTCAAGTGACTATGGACAAATGAATAACCTTACATTTTCTTTTTTATTATTGCATTTGAGTAGTTAAAGACACTACTATGTAAAAAGGCTTATCATAAAAGAATACATTTTTTAACATTTTTATTTCAACTTGCAGAATGATTCTTGTAGACTTGAATAAATCCTCTTGATTTAAAAAATCACTTAAATCCTCACTGCTGCCACCAATTATTGCTGATGTGCTTGCTTTTTGAGTTGGTTTCATTTGCCTCATCATTCCTGATATGCAGCTTAGGTGCTTCAGTGCCCCATTGCAACCTACTGAAATAGTGGGTGTGAAAAATGTTGTTTAAGAGAAGATGCTAGAAGGGGTCAATGAACAAGGTCTTACACTAACAAGACTTCCTTTCCTTCATGCTCTCTTTATAGAGAAAGGTCGCCTGGAAACTACATGGATGGTTCTTATAAAATTTGGTTATGACAATGAACTTAGAGATAACATGCTTCTCAAAAATGGTTGGGTATGCTTTAAAGGTGAGTGGATGTGAAGATCTTTTACTATTGCTTTTCCCATTCATTACTTGTGTTCTCCATGGTTCGGTCGACCTTGCACTTAGTAGAACTAAGTTTGAGAAAAACATACCAATTAATTTTTTTTAGTTTGATTTTATAGGTTGATTACTGTTTGAGATTTATATATATTTTCTGAATGCATGTCAGAAAAATTAGGCTTAATTGGTGCTTGCTGTCCTTTAGCAGAGATCATCACTTGTTTATCTGAAACAATGTTTGCCTTGCCTTGCTTTTTTTTTTTGTGAATTTTGGTTTATCATAGGTGGGATTTCGGTTTTTCTTGCGGTACTATGATTAAACATTTGGATGGTCATACAGACATTATTCACAAACAACTAAAATGTGACTGGTGTATAATGAAATCCTAATGTGAGGAAAGGAATCTACATCAGATTTCATTAGAACTCAAATTTTCTTATAAAATTGAATCTGGATCCAGGCAGATGCAAAGGGACTTGATTCTATTAGCAATCTCATTCTAGACATATAATATGCAAAAGCACATAAATATTACCTGGAAGTTCTTGGACATTCGTGCTGCAGGCAAATTTCTTTTGCAACTTTGACGCTAGGGCTTCAGCATCCATCAAGAATGCTTCTAGTCCTGACACTCTTGTAACCTTTTTGTTACCTTGCCTTCTTTCGGTCAAAAGCTAAACAGGCTTAATAGAAGCTTTTCGAACAGCAGCTTCATTTCCCCTAACCACCTCATAGTGAACTTGCATCCGGTTCAAGAATGTAGCTCCCAAATCCTTCTTGTGAATCCCTGTAGGATAAGTAGAACCTTTTTTGATTGTGCCCTTGTAGAGGGCATCACATAATGCAGCATTTAGAACCACCATTGCCTTATCAGTTGGTTTAACCAAGTTTTCCATCTCAACATATCTGCATATCAATAATTGTGGTTTGAATATATGTTAAAAAAAGGAAATTATTGAAAATTCATCTGTTTTTAGAGAAACTATTCGTCGCCCTTGATCAAAATACGACTTATTGGATGAGAAAAAGAGCAAACTTCATACAATCTCAGTTGCCTCTGCTGCGGTATAAAATTTTCCAAGCTCGGCACCCACAGATGTGAATATGGGGTTTACATGTGTGCTCGGTTTATAGATCTCTGTGACATGAACTTGCAGCTTCTTTTGCTTACTTTCAGAAGCTGATGAATTAGAGGATTGCTGAGTGTCTGTCTGTCTTTTTTCTGGTCTGAATGACGTGTAATCTGGATGAAGACGATTTATAACTTGCAGAATAGTCTCCTTCTTGTGTTTATCTTCCTTTACAGTGATCTACCACACAAACCAAGTGATAAATTTAGGTAGACAAAAACTCAATCTATAACAATCATTTAAAATAAGAACAAAACTATGAAGAACATTACATTGACCATTATATATAACTCTGAAAATCTGTGGGAAAGTACCAATAGATCTTTGGCATTGCTACAAATTTATTTTCTTCAAGGTAAACCAGAATAAATTCATTGACTGAAAATAGACATCATCCAACAACAGTAGATAGGCAACATCTGTAAATAAGTGGAAAGAACTTGACACTGAAATCTAAACAAAGGCACTCTCTGCCCAGACCATCTCAGAATGCCTTGTGAAACAGCTTGTTCAGAAAAGAAGGCAATCTATTTCCTCTGAAGATGCTATTAGTTTTGTTGTTTAGTAACTGGATTCTATAACCCAAACAAACTTCATGGTAACTCTAAGTTAGGTTGATCATGCAAGGATGTAAATGGGCTTTCTTGTTAATTTCCTCTGAAATAATTGGTGCTTGCTGTCCTTTAGCAGAGATCATCACTTGCTTATCTGAAACAATGTTTGCCTTGCCTTGCTTTTTTCTTTTTTGTGAATTTTGGTTTATCACAGGTGGGATTTCAGTTTTTCTTGCAGTACTATGATTAAACATTTGGATGGTTATACAGACATTATTCGCAAGCAGGCTTATAAAAATTTCCAGTAATATTATACCACTCTATGTTCCATGAACAATGCCAAGTTCAAAGAGGCTACATCCGGGCCTCCCTCAAAAGTAATGTATGCTTTTGGTTACAAATTAATAATGTTATAGCTTATTTCTCCTACCAAATGTGCTGTAACACGACCTCATCCGCTGAAGACTCGTGTGCTCTTGTAAGTGGAGGATGTCATTTCTCCTGTTAACCAAGGAAAGCAATCTATTGTCAAACACATGCTTGCAATTGACTGGAAAACGTGGAAATCATATTTATTCATTTCATTAGCTAGAGATATAACAATCTGGATACTGGGTACAGGTGCCAATATTCTTTTTTACAGTAATTTTAAATATTCAATTAAATCCCCTACTTATGATTGACTTCAATGTTTCCAGCTCTAAGAAAACTGTTCAGAGAAAAATTAGGGAACTACCCAATCTCTGATTACTTGTCAGATGACATAACAAGGGATATTAGAATGGCATTGAGACCATTCCTATGGACCTTCAATTTGAAATATGGATGGATACCACTAGCATTGCTTCTAACATTTGCAATGTTTCCACCACATTTGCGATGTTTGACATCCACCACGTTTGCAATGTTTTTCTTTTTTGCTTTGATAAATTATAGTGTATATGATGTATCCTCTTTCATGACTACTTAAGTTCACAGATGATGCATGTTTCTTGATTTTGGCAGCCAAGTCGCCATGCAAATGCAATTCATCTTATTGATCATATTTGCAAGTAACTTTTTCTACATTGTACAAGAACTGCTCTTTGTTTATTTTATTTTTTTGTTTCATGCAGAAAGCTTTCGGAAGTTTGTTGGGTTGCCAATCGCCATCTTTTGCTCAAGTCGTACTATAAATTACCAAATCATATATTTTCTGTATTGAATATTGCAATTTAGTATATAGGTTCAGGTATTTATTTTATCAGTTGTAGCCATCATGTTGCTTTAGATTATTATTGCTTCACGATGCCGGAGTTCATGCCTTATCTAATGTTTGCCATGTAGATGTGGTGCGCACTAGGACAAGGAAGTCTGGGGGAGTGGTATTAATGAATCCTTATCATTGGAGTTTATTGCATGATCAAAAGCACGGATGTTGTGTTGATTGGAATCTTTAATGGTGCATTTTGTTATGTTTACTTACTCTTGTTGAAGGTTCTTGCTAGGTATTCTTGTTATAGAATTGTGTCGTTGTATGGATGCAAAAGCACCATCAAATGATGGTTTTAGTTTTTACAAGAGTATATGGAATCATAGCTGAGATTATACCATCCAAAGTGCATAAATGTTGGGAATATGGCATATTCAATCTTATATATTTCTAATTTGTTTCCTCTACCACACCAAACTTGCGTTGCATACATTCAACCTTTGACTTTGCTCTTAGTTGTAGCACTATAGTTTCCTATTAATTCAGTTCTTTGTCTAAGAAGACAATATTATTTGCAAGAAGCATGTGCCATGGTAGTCTGTATGATTAGATGTTCTTTGTCAACTGTGAGGAATTATCGATCACTTATCATGAATAAGTCTATCTCATGGCTAGGGCAATGATAGCTTCCATATCCCTTCATGCTTTTTGCCATTTTTGTCTGTGGTGTTGGAAAAGGAATCTAGATTTCAAACTCAGCCTCATGTACTTTTTTGTAATCATAGATTGTCAAGATAGATAACTTGCATATGCTTAGAGGCTTTGAAGATATTACTAAGTTAGGAAATATCCATTGCATCATCACTAATTTGGTTTTAGAATCCGATGTGATGCATCTCTTTCTTGAAGTCCTTGTACGTCTTAGTTTCTAGACCAAATATTAGTCCAAATGTGTATGCTTAGAGCAAAAAGTGTAGATTAATTTGAGAATTGTTAGATTGTATCTTGAAATGTAGTGCTTATTATTTTCAACGGTTGTTACATTTAGGCTATTCACTTTAATGCGCTACTCCATATAGTTGATTTTCAATTGCAGTTACCATCACATGAACCTGAACTAGTTATAAGGGTTGTAAACCATTTCTTACAAGTGCTTAACCATGTGCCTTATTTTTTTGATTTTTGACATTCTATATATGTGTATAGCTATCCTTTACCTGAATGTGAATGGTTTACAACCCTTATAAACCATGTTACAGGCTTTGCCGTTGCAGGCTATCCTGAAAAATTAAATTTAGATAGGAGCTCTGGAGAGGAGTTGATGGAGGAAGATGTGCTGGAGAGCAAACTGGTTGACTCCAATGTGAAGCCTGTTGAAGGGGAGGAAAAGAATTTGGTTAGCGAGTTGCATGAAGAGGGATCCCATCTGGATGGCAAAGCCTCTGTGTCATCATTGGAGGATATTCCAATGAAGGAGTCATTGCCTGTCACCAATGCTGAGAAAAGAAAACTTGAAGGTATTGTCTAAATACTTTAAATGACAGAAGGAAATTGTGTGCTTGATATGCGAACCTGGAAATGTGCAGTTAGGGCAGTCTTGGCTAATATATTATCCCCTTAGTTCTAATTGATCAGAATTGGTTTTTAAGCAAGCTTATTTATAGTGAAAATTGAATTGAATGTCAACTTCTACGCTTCTATTTTATATATGCGATTGGAGATGCTTCTATTATTCAACTAATAGAAAGTTGTTTTAATATTTTACTTGTATGATTGGCTTGAAACTTTAGAAATAACTTCATTAGTATTGTGTATTTTGAATGAATTTGACCTTCTTTGGTTGTTTTGTTATTATTGCAATTGTCACTTTCTTTTTGGGGCAAAAGGATGGCTGCCTAAGATTGGCAGCCATCCAAGATCAACAATAAATCAAAATATGCACTCCATCATCAATATAGTAAGCTCATTTATCAATAGCATCTATATGTTCATTGATGTTTGGTGTGTCCTTGTAGATTTCCATGCTAGGTTCAAGGCCCAAGGGCACACTTAGGTATATGAATGAATGGAGGCTTAGAAGTCCATATACAAAAATGTTTTTGGGCAATGCCAGCAATCCATGTAACATGTTTTTGTTCTTCTTATCGAGCAATACCACTAGTAGAGTATAATATACCTCTTATGGTAGTTCTTTTAACCTTTAACTTTGTAATTAATCTCATATCATTTTTTGAGTATGGCTTACAACAACTCTTGCTTTCTAGAGTGGTCTATTGAATGATTGTTCAAGATTGTTCAACCTTTATAATTTGGTCAAAATGCTAATTCATCCTTGACACTTTTGATTTCAGCTATTTCTGTCGCATTCTCTGGACTAGAGCATTTGTCTGTGTTTAATAGAGAGGACCATAGCATTTGTCTATGTTTAATAGAGAGAGATTGGCATGTTTCCGAGGAACTATACATCAATGCTATGAAAGTATGCCCTTTGATTTTTTTTCTTGCTTATCGAAAAAGTAGACTACTGATTGCAAATGCAATTAAGTGGTTTGGTAAGATGAGGGTCAGCTTATTGTTGGGAGGAGGGGGGGGGGTGTTGAAGGGTGCGGGAGTTAAAGTATATGGCACAGTCCTAACAATAGATTTATTGCAGCTATGACAAAGGTCAACTCCCAATCGCAACATAAGGAAGCGATGCAGCAGATGTGAAGCCTTGAAGAAGCATTGCAATGTGTGATGGATGGCAAATTTTTATGATTTTCTGGATGATTTCAGTTGGGTTGATGAAGTACTTCATATTTTAGGATCATCATTTTTTTATTTTTTTTATATTTTTATGCTATTTTCTCTTGTATTACCCTTAAGAGGGGAATATGTACTTTGATGATTTGAGAAGTCAATAAAAATAATTTTTTACTCCTATCCTTATGTTTTGTACTTAAAAAATTTTTTTTCTTAGTAAAGAATAAAATTAAGTCTATATATTGGCATTGTTAAAGTGAATAAATAGTAGTAATTAAATGGTAAAAAAAGTGTCATTAAAGTAAATAATTACTAATGATTTAGTGCTATAGGAAAGTGTCATTAAAGCAAATCAATAATGAAAATTTAGATTCGATAGCACGTTTTTAGTTCAAAAAAATAGTGAAAATTTAGAGACAAATAATTGTTGCTAAATAATATCAATAGAGGTAATTAAATGGCAAAAAAAGGTCACTAAAGTAAATAAATAGTGATAATTTAGTGATTAAAAGAGTCATTAAGTAATGGATATAGCAATACTAATAGTGTTAGTTAAATTGTCACTAATATAAATCAATAGTGGCGAATGGTGGCAAATAAATTGCCATTATCGAAGATCATTAGCGACATTATTTGTGGCAATTAAAGTATCACTAATATCATTGATTTAGCGGTGATTGTACAATTGTTGCTAACCTTTTAGTGACGCCAATGTAGGTGATAATTAAGCGGCAATTATTGTGTTACTAATTACATATAGTGGCAAATAAAAGACTTATAGTGGCAAATATTAAATGCTGCCAAAGGTTATTTTTTTTGTAGTGGATAATAAAACTAACCTCCTTAGAGAGTATCACCTTTCATAGGATAGCTTCTTTCAGCTTACACTTTTAAGTACATAAATCTTTCAAAAACTTTGTGTACATTAGGATATTCTTAATGGCATCGAGGAGTAGGATATTGATTTCTACACTTTTAAAAATACTCAGCAGCTCCTCATTGTTGTCTATAGTTTTCTTCTTCCTGGATTTTAGTAAGACATCAGGAAATGGGATATGGGTAGTGTCATCTATGTCAGGTTCCTATGCCTTATTCTTTTCTTCAGTTTTCTCTAATTATTCCTTTGGCTCATTGGGAATTTGTTTACTGGAAGAGGGTAGTTCACGGTCCTAGGTTTGCTTTCCACTCCTTAAGGTGGCAGAATTTGCAGAAGCATATGGGTTTGGGTCTTAGGGAGGGTTGGAAAAGATCAGAGGGGCTTAGTTCGCCAGATAACCTGGAGTAGGACCCTACTCAACCACCTGAGTATGTACGTATGAGTCCCTTTGATTCCTATACCCTTGGGACCTATTACCCTGATTTTGTAAATTTCGAGGGTTGGATAACGTGAATGTTAATAAGAATGACATTCAAATTAGTTAAGTCTACTATTTTAACATGTTAACATGAATGTAGATTAATGAAAATTAAACCAACACTCAATTGAAGGCCAAATGGCTTAAATTACCAATAAGTAGGCTTGCATTGACAAATTTAGGATTTCTTTTAAAATTGGACATTGTTTAAATAAGAATCTTAATTATAGCCTCACTTAAATTAGCGGAGTTCTAATGAAAATAAATGTAATCCAAACCCTTTAAAAATCATTGAAAAATATTTTATTGAGTTTAGAATAGTCAATTTGACAAGAACCCAATTTCACCTAAATCAAAGACCAAGGTTAACAATTAATACATTTTAGGTTAAATTGTAAATTGACCAAGAAAACATCATCAAAACCTGAAATTGAAGTCACCATTAGATTCGTTGAGTCTTAGGTTACCCTAAAAATGAGACTATTTGGACTTTGTCTCTACCTACTTTGCATAATAGTCCTTAACTTTTGAATTCATTGCAATGTGGTCCAAAATTCTTACTTTTTGGTCCAATTTTATTCTTTTCAATCCTTGGCTAACGTTAGCATGATGTCAGCCATCTCCATTCTCCTAGTGAAGAATACAGCTGCAACAACCGCTCGTCCACGTAAATTTCAGGATCTAATTCCCTCGATTCTCTTAATGGGATCTCACCAAATTTGGTAAAGAAGATACTCATCCAAGTCTATGTGCATTGGCAAGTTTTCCAGCTGGTAATTCCTACTTTAGACCTCTCAATTCACGACTGAAACCTTGTGTGATCTCCATGCTGTCAAGTAACTTAATCAGTTGATTTCCTTCCTCAAGTACGAAGGCAAGTTTCTATAAAGCTTCAGAAAGCTTGAACAATTCGTTTCGTCCAAAAATTGTGCATCAAAACACCTCCTCCCCTTCTTCCTAGACGTGTCGCCATTGATGTACCTGGAGTTCCTTCGACCCCGCTCGTCAGCCACTCCCATGTACAATAGGGGGAGGGCTTTTCTTCCTCGCTTCGTCGTCGTCTCTTTGGCCAAAGAAGACAGTCCATTCCTCTTCTTCGTGCTCCATCCTCAACCTCCTTCTTCTCCTGAAGGCCTACCACCACCCTAGGTTTCTCCTCTCTTTTTCATCTAATTAGTTTAGGGTTTATGTTTGCTGTAGTTAGCTTTAGGTGTAGTAGCTTAATTAGGTCTTTTATTGCCATTACCACCTCCCATGACCTCCGCCATTGGAAGCCTTTTTAAGCTTCTTTGCCACACCATCATACACACTCATTCATCCAATAGATTTAGGGTTTTACTTTAGGGCAACCCTTGAAGCTATTGGATCTGATGCAAGGTCCAAAGACCTTGTATTTCTCTCGTAGGGACTCGTCAGAGATCATCATCTTCACTAAGCTCCGATTGCCAGTCTCGTTGCCTTTGTCACTCCGATCCACCATCAGACACTACCACTACTTCACAAAAGCTTCGACGACCACCTTACTCTGGACTCATCAGACGGTCAAATCACAAATCCAACCATCCTTTGGTAAGCCCTGACATCGGAGAAGAAGGCTCACACAAGGGCATTGAGCAGGGACCCAATCGCAACTTTAAATAATTTTTTAGGGTCCTTTTTACTTTTTTTTCTTAAACCATTGAGGGCACATTCGCAATTATTTTTAATTTAATGGTTTATTTGCAAATCGTGGTTTCAAGTTTTAATGTTAAATGATCATTAAACCATGATTAATTAGCTTAATTGCATGATTAGATCTTAATTAGTTGCGATTAAGCCCCAATAATCAGGTAATCTTGCCTTCAATTCCACGCCAAATCACCCTTGATTCTTTAGTTCTACATCGTGGGGACACAGCTGCACGGAGCGATATTTAAGGTTTCATGCCCCTTGATTCCTTGCCCAGAATCAGGGGGTCAGGACCCCATTACACCAAGCATATGCACAAGCACACGGACCAGCTTGGGCAAGAGAGAGAATTGGGCCCATTTTGGGCTTAGTGGGCAGCAAGCGTGTTTTGGAATAAAAAGAAAAGGAAGAGAGAAGGGGACTTGGGGAAAGAATAGTAGGCTTGTGCGCGTGAGGAAGAGCACTCAAATTTCTTTTACAATCAAGCAAACGAATAGTCCCACATCGTGGGATGTTAAGAGTCAAAGGTGCCTTATAAGGAGCCGCATCCATTCGCTATTTAGCCTAAATAGGGATGGGCTCCCCATAGGTTATATATAAATCTACGAGCCCATATACACATATATTGTGAGATTGAGAGAGAGAGAGGCCCATGAGGGGTGGCCCATTCTAGATGTAGTTGGGCCCAAGGTGTTTCGCTTCCTTTTTGGTGTAAAAGGAGAGGAAGACTTAGAAAAAAAAAGAAAAGGTGCATGCTCACAAAAGGGAAGAGAGAAGAGTAGAATAGAGAGAATAGCATTCTCTTTTGCTCTTTTATGTTTTTTTGTCACTTAACCTAATTTTTTAGTTTGATTACCTGTTCTTTACTTATAATTCTCTTTGATATCAAACTCCTGAACTTCAAACGTTGTAAATAATTAGATAGTAGTTTTCATGCAATCATTTGCTTCCTGCAAATGACCTTGGAACTCACATTTTGAGATTTATAAATTTTAAGTGTTGATTTACTTTTGTCCTTTATACTACATTGTATCTTTAAACACATGATCGAAGTCCCACAACAGTTACCTATACTAATGGCAAAGTTACAATGACTCTATTTAAATGTTGCTATAATTCTATATAATTATCAGTAATTCTATTACTGTATACCAATGGTTATAATTTTTTTTTACTAAAGTAAATTTTGACCCATAAGGACCATAATACTAACCCCCACCATAATACTAACCCAACTCAACACCTACATACCCTTGCCTATGTCCACAACCCCCATCGGACACACACACGACAACAAACATGTCTCTTTAGAGTTGGCCAGCCCTTCCTAATCTCCTGTTGTAGCCGCAATTGGATGACCTGTTCCCTCCCCCTACCCTCCTGCCCAATTATCTCTTGATGCCGAGGCACAGCCGTCGACATCGGCACTGCCCTCTCTTTCCTCCCTAGGAATGTCTATCGATGAGTGTTTGTAGGGATGATGAGGGGGTTGAGGCTACTGCAGGTGATAGGATTGAGGTTTGACTTATGGGTAGGGAGCTATCGAGGGTGGCAGTCAACATGCAGGGAAGTACGGTGCTCTTACTACCCCCGAGGAACAACTTCCTTGATCTTTTTATAAAGATCATTCTCTAAACTCTCCAAGCTCACTGACGTGAATAACATCAGAGCTCTCGTCACCTCTCTCCTCTCTTATCATAATGTTGTCGATCATCTCACTTGATCATCTATCAGTTCTCTAACTCAATGATCTCCATTAATCATCGATCATTTCTATGACTCAATCATCTCCATTGATCATCTCACTTGATTATTTCCCTTGTTCCTACGATTAGACCTCACTTTCTCCTTCTTGCGATCAAATTTAAGCTCAACCTTAATAGATTTGATGGCATATTGATGATTAAATCTGAGTTCATATCTATTCTCTAAATCTCTTACTATTGTTCTATTACTATGCTCAGATCTATGCTCGATCTATACTTTGTTGGGATTACGTTGGGGATTGGTAGCAACGGTTAGGGTCAAGGATTGGTTTTTGGCAATCTTTATGGGTGTCCTCTTGTTGTTATGATGGTGATATGATTGTCTCTTTGTTTCATTTTTGGTCTTTTTTTGTGAGGAGATGGACTTATTTGTAGCCATGAGGATTTCACCCAGCTAAGGAACTACTCGGCAGCAATTGGTGAGTCCCCCGTGCCTTCCCTTGTAATCATCATTGATGTGTGTGTTGTTTTGAGTGTGTCAAAAATAATAATGCCCACCACTCGTTTATCAAAATGTCCTAGTCAACACTTGAGTTTAGCAATGAATTTGTGATTCAATTCCATTCTAGGCTTACCTAACAAGGCATAGATTGCTGCAAGCAGGCCTTGTCCATGAGAAGGAAGTCAATAAGGGAAGTTTTACAGTGAGTTTTTGAAATAGGATACAATTTATGTTTGACAACAAAAAAATTAAGTAAATCTAGCACCCTTTTCTTCCTAAATAACACTAAATTTTGGCACTTTTTGCTTCCTAAGTTACACTAGTATACTAAATAGTATTATCTATCTATACAAATCTTAATGTGTAAAAAGATTGGCAATGAATGAATTTACTAGAGATCAAGTTCTCATATGAAATTTTGTTCTATTATATACCAATATCGGAATTCACTATCTGATAATAGATACAACCCAAAAGGGAGACATCATAGCTCAAATATATTATACAAGATAGGGGCATATGTTAACACACAAATTTATCTACAGAAGAATGTATTAGCAAAAACCTCACCACTCCAGAGCCAAACACTAGTGTTGGAGAATGCTTGATTTCCTCAAGGATTGCTCAGCTTCCTGAATGTTTCCAGAGCATGTACTTGAGTGTAGAATATATCACTGATAACTAGTTAAAAAGAAAAAAGTAATATTACCAAGTATGTAATCAATTCCTAGTGCTGGGGAAGAATATATCATTGATAACTAGTGCTGGGGTAGGTTTTTGCATTGTTAGGTTTAAACTCAAAGTGATCGCTTTTACTTGCTTAGCTTGCTTAAGATCTAGCATTTGCATTTTTAGATTTCAATGTAGAATTTCATGGCATTAGTTAGTGCAGCAAATGCAATTAATTAATTTTGAGTAATTAGTTTGTGCAACAAATGCTTTCATGGATTTTACCTTAAATGCTTAACCATAACTATAGAGCATTTAGGAGCAATCTATTTGTTACTGTGCTGTCTATCTAGTTGGAGAAGATTATTTTGTTTAGGAATCTACTTGAGATTACCTCCTTGGAAGGATTTTCATTGAACTTATGGTTGATGTTTGTGGTGTAGTTTGGCTGGGGCATTAGTTCTATTACTGACATTCCAATTCTTGTCTATTCAAAAAGTGGATACACTAAGCAAAAAATAGAGTAAAGATGGGAACCAAGTGAAAGTATGGTTGTTGTTTAGACTAGAGTTGTACTTCTGAAGTTGTTTTCCTTGCTTGCATACTTGTTACAGCCAAAGAAGAGTTATGGAGTTATTTACAATTTCTCTAATCTATTAATTCTCTAAAGGCGAGGATGGAAAAAAAAATAGTGCTTGGATGAAGTTTCTACAAGAGCTTGTTTCAGGCTACAGCAGGGTGACCTCTTCTGCACTACATCTTTGACTTTTGAAAATTTTCTTGACTATAAGATCACTTATTTGATTTTGACTCTAAAATTGACTCATCCAAATAGATGGATTCATTGTCTCTAGCCTCTCCTTAATAACCAACTGGATCACTGATAGGTGAGATTTTGTGATGAAAATCGAGTTTGGAAAATCCGTCATCATAGTTGTGAAAATTCGCTTATCAAATAAAAATAATAGAGACTCAGTGAGTCCCAGGTCAAACATGGGGAGGTGAACGTTTGATTAGGAAAAATCATGTTTGCTTTTATTTGTTTTTGGTGTTTTATGATTTTCTATTTTTTTGGTATTTTTTATAAGGCAGAAAATCAAGTCAGGAAATTATATCTAACTACTCTAATCTACTTGCAGAATATTAGAGAGAGAGAGAGAGAGAGAGAGGGGGGAAATAACTATTTTATAAGAACAGAGCAATGTTATTACAACTAATTTCATAATATACATCTATGCTAGTAAAGCTATAGAAAGATAGGGAAGAGAGAAATCCTCCTTGACAGCTGCTTGAAGGACGAGCCGCTTCGATGATGCCCTAGACGAAGGTGGTGAGAGATGGAAGGAAGAACGGAGCCAGATGAAGGGGAACAGGCCAGGACGACGTTGCAACGGGATCCACTTCCAAAGTGGAGGTGAGAGGATGGCCATAGGAGCTCCACAGAAGGGGGTGAGAAGCGGGAAGTAAATTTTTTTTTTAACTCTAGTGGAGCATCCTAGGCTTGGGACAAGCTTATAAAGCCTTGGAGGGGGTGAGGAGAGACTACAAAGGGATGAAGGAGGGGTGCAAAGGGGTGTTTATAGTTGTTGGGCAAATGATTTGGCCCACACCAAGGCTTCAATGGATGCACAAACACACTCCCGCAAGTGTAGCTTGCGCACTCGCTGCGCATTGCACATGCAGTTGCATGTAGCTATGCTAGGTATGATTGGCAAAGCTGAGGATGCTCGCCTGCCATCCGATCATTGATGAACGATTGAGATTGCACGAGGAGAGGCTTTAAATCGTGCCCTTATTGCGCTGGAGGTGTGTCAAATCACACTTGATTGCGCAGGAGTGGGATCGGCTTGATCCATCACGTCGATGGCACGATCTCCGCCATTAGCCACGCATCATACTACTATTAATGCGTGCTCATCTGTGCTTTCAATTTGTGAGGCACGGTAGGAGTTGACGTGGCCCAACAAGAGTCGATCGATCGTAATCGAGCGGATAAATTTTTGATTTAATTGCGCTCCATGAGAGGTGCTGAAGGAGGATTGAACCCACGCCAGCCATTTGAGAAGGACACCTCCTTGCCATTGGGCTATGCCTCTACTTGATTAATTGTAGCTGTTGGATGGAGATCCAACTACTATGATTTTTTAATGGATTTCCCTTTGGCTAACGTGATGGCATGGGAAGAAGGTGCTTAAGATTTAATCTTAGCTGTTGGATGGAGATCCAATGGTTGGGATTTCTTGATGGATTTTCCTTTGAGTAGAGGCAGTGGTGCTCGGGGCAGTTTGGATGGCTGAGATGGTGCCACCTGGCACCATCCTGGACATCCATCTTGTTTTGCTTGTATGTGGCGCTATGGATGTTGGATGGGTCGATTTTTGCTCCATTGGGCTGCGATCATCAACTTGAACCCATCTGTGTGGTCGAATTTGTTGTTGGAGGCTCGAATTTGCCTTACCTTGCCACTTGGCTTTGATCTTCCTTGAACTACATATGATGCTACAAAGGTTCGATCGAGGTGATTTCAGAGGCGTTGGACTTTGATTGTCGCCCTGATTAGATTTGTATGGTTCAATCTTCAATCCCAAGCCCATAAATGTGTCTCCCCTTTCCTTTGGTCATAAAAAGGACTAAATTACTATACGATCTATTCTAAATGCATGATGATGCATGTTATGTAATATTTATAATACTGAATGCTTCTATAAGCCTAGGAACACACATAAATAAGAATTTTATGTGAAATAGATGTCTCTACATCACACCCCATGCTTATCTTTTGCTAGTCCCAACCAAAACTAAACTTCGTGCTATGTGTAAACATAATTAGGATCTTGATTACTTAGGTAATAATTATCATCAACTATAGGAAATTTTTACTAAAGACCTGAACTATGAAGACTCAACAATACCCGGGTGTCTGCTAAAATGTAGACTGCTCAAGTCTTTGCTGTATTCCATATGAAAGAGAAAAATATATATTTTTTCTTTTTGTTCTTGTCTAATAATTTTTTTAAAAATTTTGAGTTTAGAGTTTTGGGGCAGCTTTTTACGGCTACCTAACCCACCCAAGACTCAAAAGAACTATAAGTGCTAAGCATCTTAATGTGAAAATGTGATAGATTCACTAAATGACAATCAAAATGGACCTAAGGTTTCTATAAAATGAGATGGATTTTGCACTGTTAGGCTATGATCATCGTTTTGAACCCATCTGTGTGGTTAGATTTGTCATCTGAAGTACGTATTTACACCACCTTGACCCTTAGCCTCTGATCTTTCTCAGATTGCATCTGATGCTACAAAAGTTTGATTGGGGCGATTTCGGAGGCGTTGGACTCTGATCGTCGCCCTAATCAGATCCGTATGATTGGATCTTCAATCTGAGGTCCCAATAAATATTGCTGTATCCCTTGACCACAAAAAGGGAAAATTAGCCTATAATTTGTACAAACTAATCTAAATGTATGATGATGTATGCTATGCAATATTTATAATGTAGAATACAATTATATGCCTAAGAACACGCATAAATAAATAGTTTATGTGACATAGATGTGTCTACATCAATAGTGCTATCCATGTTTTAGGTTCTAAGGCCAAGATGTTCTAATGAAAGTGGTTTTGGGTTTAGGAAGGCTGTCCTACGGTTACTAAGGATAGGGAGAGGGTTATCCTCCTCACTCTTGTTTAGATCAGTCTTCTCTCTTTATTGCCTTATTCTACTCTATCTCACATCCTGAATCACTTTCTTACCTGCAAATAGGAACAAAAATGTTAAATAGCAAGATAATCTCATCTTATTCTATATAACATGATACGATGCATGATATTCATGATATGAATGCAATATTTATGAATTAAGCTAGGTTTCTAACATTGATTAAGACCTATGATTGTTGCGCAATCATGCCCCCATGCCTAAGCATTGCTAGTCTCTAGCAAATGCAAGAATGAATGTAAGGTATATGAACTATGTTATTTACAAATTGATCCCTAAAGGATTGTTTATTCTTTTTACCTAGTGTTTAAATGAAGATTTTCCTCTTATTTTCATCCAAAAATCTAGAGATCCAGACAAAGTGGAAGTGTAGTAATGTGGCTTATTCAATGGATCCAAGTGAAAAGCTAATCCACATCTAAAGCTCGTACTTGATCCCTAGTAAAACTCTATCAGGATAGGAAAACTTCTTCCCTCGAGGATCAACAAAATTATACGTAATTTCTGTCTCAACTTTTGGCTTAGGTAGAAGATGTTTGAGTCAAGTGGTTTTCAGTTTTGGTGGCTCACACTCATTTGGTGCTACATATAAACTGGTACTACAGACTTTAGATTTCCAGGCTATAAAATAAATCAACTCAGAGAGAAGCGGAAAAACTGTGCTCTCTTTGGTTCCTTTATGCTCGCTTTCTCTCTTTTTCGTTCTTTTCTTCTTTTCTTTTCGAGCTCACAATCTCAGCAGATTTTATAAATATACTCAATATTTGGTGGCCTCACATGGCATTAACACTTCAACGAAAGTTCTAATAGCCCTACAATTAAGTTAGAATTCCTCAGCCAGTATTCGGGTGATCATAAATATAGAAAAAATAGGTTAAGGCCATATTTGGTGGATCGAAATGTGGTGGGTACTGTTGCCTCAATGTAAATAAATACAACCTGAACTCAACACACTTTTCTTTTCAGCCTCTTCTTTTTTTTTCTCTTTTTTTTATCCAATTATTTTTTTCTCTTTTTTCTTTTTCTTTTTTTCTTTTTTTTTTCTATTTTTTTCTATATATATATTTTTTCTTTTTTTTTTCTCATACCTATCAACACAACGCAATGCAACACGACACATGCAAATTTTTATTCAGGAGGCATTATTGAGGGTTTAGTGATTTTTAAGTGGATATCGGGTGGCTTATTCGGTGGAAGCGCCTACTCTTGACATCAAGAAAGGGATGAATAGGACAACCTATTTTCTGACTTTTGACACTACTACCCTCCTTCAGCCGAGGATTTCATAAAGGATGGTCGTAACCATCCACCTTAGTCATAATTTTATTTGAACTCAACCTTCGTGCATTTGCCTTATTTGGTGGCTTTGAACAATTCACACAAAGAATTCGTATGCAGGAACCGAGAGGGAAAAATATGCTTAACTCCAAGTATCATTATCCAATTATCAAGAAACTAAGATTCCTTACACTAGACTTAGAGCACTAGTAGACATTCTACTCTCACCTTGCAATTGTTTGGTGGATCTACAAGAAGATGGTTTGCTTGACTCTCTAATTACTATCCAAGGGTTTATGAAAAGAAGCAATGCTTCTTCTTGACAAACTAAAGACGTCTATTGGTCTTCACAATGAATCCATTGCAAAATCTACGTGCAAGTGTGAAAATTGTACTGGATTCTAAATTAAGAAACTAACTAAAGAATTAGATCCATAATAAAACCTCTTGATAAAAATCTTTAATCATGGATGCAATATATTTAAATTCTTTATACAATTAACCTCATATGATTGCACCTCATAATTTTCCCTTATCGAGCTTGGCCTATGACAGAAAGCCATTTTCGTGCATTTGAAAGTCGTCGAAAATCGTAGTATGGTCGTGTAAAAACGTTTGTCAAAAATATTATTTTGTAAAATAACGAGACTTGAGTCTCGGTCGTTCGTCTCTGGGAGGCGTGTTTCTGTTTTTGAAATCGATCTTAAAGCCGCTCTACTTAGTATTCTGGTGCGCAATATATAGGCGGTTAAAGAACAGGCACTTAAATCAAACAAATAAAATAATCATTCAGCTCATGGTGATTTCAAACACATAAAGATATACATATATATATATATATATAAATGCATTTTTCATTCATTCATTGGGGGAGAGCTGTTTGTACAGGAAATCTAGAGGAAAGCTTATACAGGAATGCTTTAAATTAAACCTAGCTACCAGAAAACGATTGCATACAAGAATCGACGGGGGGATTTCGCATGCATCATTGGGGGAGAAGAGAAACTACTCTACTAAGCAGTAAATGAAAGCAGTAAAACTTATGAAAAGCATGATCTAGAGCTAAAAGAGTAGAGGGCATTCAAGGGTGGTCCTCGATGGCCTTGGAGTGGTTGAGAAGAGAATGAGGGGCGGCCAATGTAGCTTAGGCCGACCCTTGGAGAGAGGTAGGGTTGATCCAGCATCCCGGCATGGTGTCCTCCATGGTGGTGGTAGTGAGCTCGTGGAGGTGGAGTGAGTGGCTAAGTGGAGGTGGCGTGAATGGCACCAATGGAGAGCAATTGCCAAGGGAGTGAATCGGTGCCAATGGCCACCCATGGGGTCTTTTTATAGACCCAATGGAAGCTCTCTAGAGAATTATGGAATTCTCTAGAGAGGCCTATGGTGGGAGCTCGTGGGAGAGTGAGAGAGAGAGGGTGGATGGTGGTTTTTAGATCCACCAAATGTGGATCTAAAAATTGAATGGCTCTTGGTTGCTATTTTTGGCAACCAAGGCAACCACACATGGTAGAGAGTTGTAGAGAACTCTAGGCTAGATATTTTCGTGTGGATGGTGTGTGTGGGTGTGTGTGGGTCGAAACTTAGGTGGCTAGGTTGATTAGGTTGGGTTCTAGTGGGTTTAGGTCAAGGTAGGTCTCAAATTAGGGTTATAAACCCTAATTCACTAAGGTAAAGTGCAATTAAACTTAATACAAGTTTAATTGGGTGTGTGGAAACTTAATTGAGAGTAAAACAACTCAATTAAGTCATATCTAGGTCAATTGGACTCTCACTGAGTCCAATTGGATAGCGTATGCTGAGATCAGGGCTCAATTGGACTCAATGAGTCCAATTGAATAGGCTGATGGAATTGACTAAGATCCAAGTCAATTAGGTTTAGTGAGGACCTAATTAGGTCCTTAGGGAGGTCTAGAGGTGATGTACTAGGGTTAGGGCACCTTAATTTAGGTTCCTATGGGGTTGGAATTGGGTTTAGGGACCTAGAGATCCAAGATCAAGGCTTAAATCTCAAAACAGGAATTGGAGAGCAGTATCAGACGTTTAATTATAGAATAAGACGTCTTATACTCAAAAATCAGAAGTCCAGACTTGTTGTCTGGACGTCCAATCAGAGTCAGGAAGGTTTTCGGGTTCTATTGTGGGTATTCTGCAGAAATTAGACGTCTGACAAAGTGTCTGGACGTCCAATAACACTGCAGAAGTGGGTTTGAAGTGTGAGGGAGTTGGCTAAGGGTCCTGGACGTCTTAAAACTTATCTGGACATCCAGAGAAGGGTTGGAACTAGGGTTTTAGGGCTTCCCAGGGTGTTGTGACCTAATCTAGGGTGGCTAAGGCTTGGGGAAGTCTCTAGGCTATCCTAGGGCTAGGATGAACCTAAGCTCTTCACATTTTATTGCTTTATTTCTACTTAATAGAATAGAAAACCTTTAACCCCCTTACATTATTATTCCTACATCTAAACTAGGCCTTCTGCTCTAGCTCTGCCACAACTCCCGTTATTTCAGATCCAGCTTCAGATCTTGCTCCAGATCCAGCTCCAGATCTGCTTATTGCCTGCAATCGACATAATATACTTAATCAGCACATTATAACATTATTTTATGCATAGCTAAAGGAAAGCAGTAAAGATGCAGATAATGCGTATGCATGCATGAATAACCCTAACTTATGCTAAGTCTTAGCTTAATTTAAGTCAATTAAGACCTATGATTGCTGCGCAATCATACCCCCATGCTTAAATCTTGCTAGTCCCTAGCAAATGCAAGACTAAATTATTTACAGCAAGGGTCCCTAAGGGACTGGTTATTTTATCAAGTGTTTGCATAGAGATTTGTCTCCCTTTTGTTTTTATCCTATGCTCTAGAAATCCAGACAATCGTGAAGGTGCAGCTATGTAGCTCTTGCAATGGATTCGAGTGAAAACTAATACACCTCTAAAGCCTGTACTTGACCCCTAATAAAAATTCTAGCGGAATAGGCGGATTTCTTCCCTCAGGGTATTCAAGATATTTTATGAATTCCACCCTGGCTTTAGGCTTAGGTAGAGAATCTTTGAGGGAAAGGATTGTATATTTGGTGGCTCATTCTCACTTGGTGCTACATAGAGACTAGTACTACAGAATCCAGATTCCCGAATTACTAAGTAACTTAACTTAGAGAAAGACGAGAAAAACTATGCTCTCTTTGATTCCTTTGTATTCATTCTCTCTTGCTCTTTTTCTTTCTTTTTCATAGAGCTCACAACCTCACCAGATTCACACATAGGATCTGTATTTGGTGGTCTCACTAGGCATTAACACTTTAATTGAGTTCTCATAACCCTAACACTATGTCGGGGTTCCTCAGCTAGTATTCGGGCTGTCAGAAACACAAGAAAAATAGGTTAATGCCATATTTGGTGGAGCTCAATTTTATTTGATGGTATTGCCTCAACGAAAACTAAATATTCACAAACTCTTTTTCTTCTCCGTAAAAAAAATTTTTTTTTCTTTTTCTTTTTTTCAATTTTTCTTCCTTTTCATCATTTTTTTTTTCAGCATAGCACAACTGGCATACATCCATGAATTTTATTAAGGAGGCATTATTGGGGATTGGTGGTACTCAAGAGACATTGGGTGGCTTATTTGGTGGAAGTGCCTACTCACGGCACCGAGAGAGACGGATAGGACGGTGTATTTCTGGCCTTGACATCAATACCCTCCTTCAGCCGAGGATTTCGTAAAGAATGGTCGTAACCATCCACCTTTGCCCTAGTTTTATGAAAACTCGCTCTCCGCATATTTGCCTTATTTGGTGGCTCTCACAATTTCGCACAAAATGTATACGCTGGAACCGAGAGCGAAAACTATGCCTAATCTCTAAGTATCATCACCTAATTATCTAGGATTCCAGATTCCTTGCACTAATCTTAGAGCACCAATACACTCTACTCTCATCTCACACTATTTGGTGGATTTTTGGAAGAAAATCAGCCTGACTCCCAAAACACTGTTCAAGGGTTCAGGAAAAGAAGCACTGCTTCTTCTCGACAAACTGAAGACGTTTATCAGCTTTCACCATGAATCCATTGCAAATTCTACGTGTGTGTAAAAAGTTGTACTGGATTCCATATTACAGGAATCAACTAAAGGATAAAATCCCTAATGCATTCTCTTAATAAAATAATCTTATTCATGAATGCAATATCTATATATGCTATAAACATGTAACCTCATATAATTTTTACTTCGTGAATTTCCCGTATCAGGTCACAATCAGCTTGACCCTAAATTTAGAACAAAAGGTGAGTGGTTGAGTCGGAATTGGTTATTACGAACGATTTCTAGCTCTAATGCGAGCATTGGAGGTGGAGTCGGTTGTTCTTTTATTTAAGGTCCTAAAGTACGTTTTGCATGTAGTTCCGAGGTTTTCCTAAGTGTTGGCACAAAAAATTTTTTTTTAGTTTTTGCTGTATCTACCCCCCATGCCTAAGTTCTTGCATGTCCTCATGCATGAATGTAAAAGAAAATAAATGCTGCAGGGAGAGAATGGGTAGAAATCACCTGTAATTGCTCCTGAAATTATATTCAGCACCGGCCAACCTGTTAATATGCAATATAAAAGGGAAATATGCTAAAACAAAAATATGCTATGTATAAAAATGATGGTGGAATGTGGGGCAAATGGTATCTATATGTGCTGAGTTTAACGCCTCCAGTTGGGCGAAAGCTCAATGAGATGTGTCATTTCTAGCATAGGAGATGGCTAAGATTAAGAGAAAGATGTGCTCATATGCTCCTAAGATCAGTGGTCCGGAGATGTGAACCAGCTGATTGTGCACCCCTACTCCAAAAAGTCTAGCTATAAGAAAGTGTGGAGTGGGTACAGGCTTCAATTTGCTCATGGGTGGGTCTGAGTCAAAAATGAGAGTGGGAGGAGTAAACTCGAAGGTGGGAATCTGCTGATTCATATGCACGTGAATTCCCACTGAGTTGCTTCCTGTGAAATCGGTTGTGACTACGTTAACGGGAAACCCGTTAGCTATAGTCATGTCTTCCTACAATAACAGGGGCGATTCAGTAATATATGGATCAAGATAGCTGGATTCAAGGGTGCGGTGGTCAGAAGCACACCCCAAACAGACAGATCCTCGAGGAGATATGTGTAATGCAGTAGTTTCAATCCCGTGTGGATTGAGGTCCGAGAACCCTGATAGTGAAGACGAATGAGACATTAGGTCGTCACAAAGGAGCCCAATGTTACCACAGTAAGCCGAATCTTCATCTTCACCATCCTCTATTCGATCATAGTCGAAGTTCTTTGCTGCCCTGAATATGTCTAGTCGAAGTTGCTCATTGCCTAGGGCAATCTCCATACACCCGGATGCACAATCGATGTTCGCTTGGGCTGTCTCCAGAAATGGGCGACCCAAAATAATTGGTGCATCTCGGAGATTAGGAGGAACTTCCATATCAAGAACAAAAAAATCTGCGGGAAAGCAGAACCCGCGGACTTTTACGATCACGTTCTCAACCACCCCCCTCGGTGTTTTGACTGATCTGTCAGCCAGCTGAATCGTAACCGAGGTGGGTTTCAAGTCCCCAAATCGAAATCGATCAAATACGGCGGTGGGAGTTAAGTTGATGGACGAACCCAAATCTAGGAGGGCCCAATCAAATGGAGAATCCTGCAAAAAGCAAGATATGAGTGGGGTGCCAGGGTCTTTCTTCTTTGGCGGTAGGTCAGCTAGAATCATGGTGCTAGCTTCTTTCGACAGTGCCGCCTGTTGTCCAATTCTCGGTTGTTGCTTCGGGGTACAGTAGTCCTTGAAGAACCTAGCGACAGCGGGAATGTGATCGATAGCCTCGAGGAGGGGGACCTGAATATGTACTTCTTTAAACATCGATTTCAGGTCCTCGAAATTCCACGTGTCCTTTTTCCATACTATATTTCGTGTCAGAGCCTCAGGAAAAGGGACGGGAATATCAGGGTTAAGTGGCCTCTTACCCTTGTCTACCACAGGTGACTCTTGAGATGCTGAAGGAGTCAAATCTGCCTGCGGCGAAGGGTGGGAAAAATCAGAACCCGCCTGCCTAGGTGGTGGGTCGAATGTCTTCCTTCCGCTCCGTAATGAGACAGCGTGTGCATCGGCTTGCTGTCCATGAGGTGGTGGGAGAGTGGATGGGGCAGAATACGTGGGATTCTGCAAAGGTGGCTGCCTTGCGCGTAATCGGGTGGTGTAGGAGGCGCCTGTAGTATGGCGTGTGCCTGTCCCTGTGGTGCCTGAAACCTAGGCGGGGTGCCCTGGTTCTGCACATATCGAGGATTTGGGATGGGTTGGGAGGGCAAGGCTCCCTGAGTCCTATGCTCCTGCAACAGCTGGTTCTGAATCTGATCAGCCATCGCCTTCATTATCTGCAAGCTATCCTGTGTGGACTTCCTCATCGATTCTTGCAGCTCCTCTTTTAGTGCCTCCAAAGGGTCAGCCCGCTTTGGAGGGTGGTTGGCAGCTTGGTGCAGCGGCTGGTATAACTAGCGGGGTTGCTGCTGCTGAGGCGGGAATGGCTGCTACCTAGGATACATGTTTTGCGCATTCCCGTATTGCCTGGTCTGATAGTGTGGATCTTGATGTGGTCTTTGTGAATTACCAGACCATGAGAAGTTCGGATGTTAGCACCAACCAGGGTTATATGTCTCCGAGTACGGGTTATTACGCCCGTATCCTTGGATAGCGCTGACGTCCTCGTAGGTCGAAGATGTCTGAGACGTATATCCGTCAAGGGGATATGAATTATAATCTGCGGGTGGTGCGTAGCCCTGGTCGTAGGGTGCCAGATCTGGATTATTCACGGGATCCTGATATGCGGGATCTCGTAAATACGGAGAAGGTGCATCCTGAGTGAGTAGATTAACTTGAGCAGGTGGGGCTCGGGATGCATAAGAGGATCTTGTGGCAACAGAGCTCAAGTCGGATTGACCTTGACTAATCTGGTCAATCTTCTTCTCAATCAGGTTCATTCTATCCAGCTGCTTGACGATGATATCCATGTCGGCTAGAATAGAATTGGTGTGAGCCTCGTGGACACCAACCCGCTGCTTACCAGGCCGCTGGAACTGGTTCATAGATGCGGCGTTCATCGAGTTCTCCGCTAATGATTCGAATAGCTCAAATGCGCTGTTCTTGTCTTTTGCGAGAAAATTCCCGCCGCTAGATGCATTGGCCAGATACCGATGTGTGTCATCTAGCCCATGGTAAAAAATCTGAGCCAAGTGCCATTTGGGTATACCATGATGCGGGCATTTTCGGAGGTCATGAAATCTATCCCATGGCTTATGTAATTTCTCCCCAACTCCCTGGGAGGAAGTCATGATTGCACGTCGCATTGCATTTGTTCGATCGATTGGGAAGAACTTTTGCAAGAATTCACGTCGTAATTCCGGCCAGGTTCCAATTGGCTTCCCAATAGTCTTGAACCAGTATGAAGCTTTGTCCCTTAGAGAGAACGGGAAAAGCTTCATCAGAATGATCCCGAGATCAATATTCCTGGGTCGGATCGTTTCAGCGAGTCGACTCAGGTCCTCAAGGTGCTGGAACGAATCTTCACTTGAGTTCCCGTAGAAATGAGTGCTGATCAACCCAATTACATTGGGCTTGAGCTCAAACGCATCTCCGCCTGCGGGAATTCTGACTAGCGGTGCGACGATAGGTGCGGCTGGGTCGTAAAAATCCCGCAGTTGTTCTCCTCGTGGCAGGTGCTACATCCTGTCAAGCATCGTCCGGATACGATCCATGCTCTGCTGATGCCGCTCCTCAGATTCGGCGACCCGGGCTTCCAGACGAGCCATCGGGTCCAGATTCTCAATGTCCTGACCCGGTCCAGGTCCAGGATTTGCCATGGTGGCTCTTGGAGTAGAAGAAATGGGGGGAGAAGATGGTCCGGGCGAGGTGACTCGCCTCCTTGGGAGTGGCTCCCAAGGTCCAACCAAGTGTGGTCGAAGTGACCTTCCGTGCATACACCGCCCAACCCCTGGGTTGGTGTAGCCACGCAGGACTAGGCTAAGGCCCTGTCAATCAAATGGTCCTTATAAATCAGGTGACCAGATTTTTTTCGTTAGGGATTTGAATTCCTGAAGGTAAGTTCGTCGTACAACCGACTGAACGTGAATCCCGCCTCTCAAGCTAACCCAGCCAGTCTGGTTACGAGGGGACTAAGTGGAAGGTTCTTCCTTTGGTGTATGCCTCCGGTTCCGTTGACCCCCGAGCCACGGTTGTTTGACACTACCCCGCAGACTTAGTCACCAGGTTTAGCAAGAGAGATTAAATTCGTTCAGTAGTACGACAATGAACTCGGGTTGAATTCGTGTTTTAAAATTATTTTTAACCCATTTTCTTCAGTGGGGTTTGTGGTGAGTGGCCCACAAGGTGACCAAGCTCACCGGCTAACTAGACTTGATTAAGTCTAGGTTATCCAAAAGTGTGGTCTCTAGTTGTGACCCTAAAGGTTCAACCTAAGTTGCATGCACATCTAGGGTTTTTTTTTTATTTCAACAGACAACAAAAATAATGTAGATTCTCTGATAATAATTGGAATCCAATTAATTTGAAATTTTACGAGTATATTCCTACTTCAATTATTTTTTCAGATAATATTTTTTTGGAATTTTTACTGCTTCAACCGGATTTTTAGGGAATTTTAAATATCAGGGGGTTAGATTTGGAACTTTGACCCCTGGATGGTTTTTCACCTTGAAACAGTATCAAATGATCTTCAAAAATTCGGGAAAAATATGGAAAATAAAGCCAATTAGATCAGCTTTCAAACTCCACCATTTTTAGTCAAAATAGATTCGCAGATTTCTTGGAATCACTTTTTGAAATTTGAAAATTTTTGAATCTGGGTCAATCTGATCCCCGTGCACTTCGCGAATTTTTAAAAATTTTATATTTAGATTTTTTTAAAAGTAACAGTGGCATTTGAAATATGGTTTGAAATTAAAGGTTTTGCCCAAATTTTTGAATTTTTTACTAACAGATTTTTCGGCAATCGAATTTTCAAGTGAGATTTGAAATCTGGCCGAAAATCAGAAGGTGATGGAAAAACTTTTGAAGAGGTTTGAATTTGAAATTCAAGCCTTCCACCAAAAATGTTTTTTTTTTTTAAAATATTTTGAACTTTTTTTTTAATTTTTTGTTTTTTTAAAAAAAAAGAATTTTTCAAAAGATTCAAACGGAAATATCTCTTTTTTTTCTTTTTTTTTTCTAACCTAGATTCAAAAGGAAACCTAAAGAGATTTTTTAAAAATTTTTGATTTTTTTAAAGTTTTTTTCACGAAAATAAGAAAAATCTCTCTTTTTTTTTTCCAAAAGAAATTGCAGGAAGTAGATATAGTCCTAAGGTTCAGAAAATAAACATACTCTAAGAGAATGTGATGTGCACCTGACTTTCTTCACCGCGCTCGATGTGTGCGCAGATCCCATTTTTCTTCCGTGTTCCTGCACATCAACAACGAAGTAGAGGCAGATTTGTCAATGATAAGTAAAAGATCGAAATCAGTAAAAATGACATTGCCTCCCCGGCAACGATGCCATTTGACAGAAAGCCATTTTCGTGCATTTGAAAGTCGTCGAAAATCATAGTATAGTCGCGCAAAAACGTTTTACAAAAATATTGTTTTGTAAAATAATGAGACTTGAGTCCCGGTCGTTCGTCTCTGGGAGGCGTGTTTTTATTTTTGAAATCGATCTTAAAGCCGCTCTCTTAGTATTCTGGTGCGCAATATATAGGCGGTTAAAGAACAGGCACTTAAATCAAGCAAATAAAATAATCATTCAGCTCATGGTGATTTCAAACACATAAAGATATACATATATATATATATATATAAATGCATTTTTCATTCATTCATTGGGGGAGAGCTGTTTGTACAGGAAATCTAGAGGAAAGCTTATACAGGAATGCTTTAAATTAAACCTAGCTACCAGAAAACGATTGCATACAAGAATCGACGGGGGGATTTCGCATGCATCATTGGGGGAGAAGAGAAACTACTCTACTAAGAAGTAAATGAAAGCAGTAAAACTTATGAAAAGCATGATCTAGAGCTAAAAGAGTAGAGGGCATTCAGGGGTGGTCCCCGATGGCCTTGGAGTGGTTGAGAAGAGAATGAGGGGCGGCCATTGTAGCTTAGGCCGACCATTGGAGAGAGGTAGGGTTGATCCAGCATCCCGGCATGGTGTCCTCCATGGTGGTGGTAGTGAGCTCGTGGAGGTGGAGTGAGTGGCTAAGTGGAGGTGGCGTGAATGGCACCAATGGAGAGCAATTGCCAAGGGAGTGAATCGGTGCCAATGGCCACCCATGGGGTCTTTTTATAGACCCAATGGAAGCTCTCTAGAGAATTATGGAATTCTCTAGAGAGGCCTATGGTGGGAGCTCGTGGGAGAGTGAGAGAGAGAGGGTGGATGGTGGTTTTTAGATCCACCAAATGTGGATCCAAAAATTGAATGGCTCTTGGTTGCTATTTTTGGCAACCAAGGCAACCACACATGGTAGAGAGTTGTAGAGAACTCTAGGCTAGATATTTTCGTGTGGATGGTGTGTGTGGGTGTGTGTGGGTCGAAACTTAGGTGGCTAGGTTGATTAGGTTGGGTTCTAGTGGGTTTAGGTCAAGGTAGGTCTCAAATTAGGGTTATAAACCCTAATTCACTAAGGTAAAGTGCAGTTAAACTCAATACAAGTTTAATTGGGTGTGTGGAAACTTAATTGAGAGTAAAACAACTCAATTTAGTCATGTCTAGGTCAATTGGACTCTCACTGAGTCCAATTGGATAGCGTATGCTGAGATCAGGGCTCAATTGGACTCAATGAGTCCAATTGAATAGGCTGATGGAATTGACTAAGATCCAAGTCAATTAGGTTTAGTGAGGACCTAATTAGGTCCTTAGGGAGGTCTAGAGGTGATATACTAGGGTTAGGGCACCTTAATTTAGGTTCCTATGGGGTTGGAATTGGGTTTAGGGACCTAGAGATCCAAGATCAACGCTTAAATCTCAAAACAGGAATTGGAGAGCAGTATCAGACGTCTAATTATAGAATTAGACATCTTATACTCAAAAATCAGAAGTCCAGACTTGTTGTCTGGACGTCCAATCAGAGTCAGGAAGGATTTCGGGTTCTATTGTGGGTATTCTGCAGAAATTAGATGTCTGACAAAGTGTCTGGACGTTCAATAACACTGCAGAAGTAGGTTTGAAGTGTGAGGGAGTTGGCTAAGGGTCCTAGACGTCTTAAAACTTATCTGGACGTCCAGAGAAGGGTTGGAACTAGGGTTTTAGGGCTTCGTAGGGTGTTGTGACCTAATTTAAGGGTGGCTAAGGCTTGGGGAAGTCTCTAGGCTATCCTAGGGCTAGGATGAACCTAAGCTCTTCACATTTTATTGCTTTATTTCTACTTAATAGAATAGAAAACCTTTAACCTCGTTACATTATTATTCCTATATCTAAACTATGCCTTCTGCTCTAGCTCTGCCGCAATTCCCATTATTTCAGATCCAATTTCAGATCCTGCTCCAGATCCAGCTCCAGATCTGCTTATTGCCTGCAATCGACATAATACACTTAATCAGCACATTATAACATTATTTTATGCATAGCTAAAGGAAAGCAATAAAGATGCAGATAATGCGTATGCATGCATGAATAACCCTAACTTATGCTAAGTCTTAGCTTAATTTAAGTCAATTAAGACCTATGATTGCTGCGCAATCAGCCTAATATATAACAAAAGGTGGGAGATTGAGTCGGAAGTGACTGTTGCAGATGATTTCTATCTCCAATGTAGACATTGGAGGTGGAGTTGGTTGTTCTTAAATTTGGGACCCTAAAGTGCAGTTAACATGCTGCCTAGGGGTTTTCTAAGGTGTTGGCAGAAAAAAATTTAGTTTATGTGTACTACCCCCCCATGCCTAAATTCTTGCATGTCCTCATGCATGAATATAAGGAAAATAAATTAAGATAGGGGATAAGTGGATAGAAATTACCTGGAATAGTTCCTGATTTTTCCATTCAGCATAAGCCAACACTATGATGAGAAAAACAATATGTAGGAAAATATGCTAAGTAAAATATGCTATATATAAGTGCTAAGTTTAATGCCTCCAGTTGGAGGCAAACTCGAAAAAGATATGTTAATACGGTATTGAGAATGGAAAGTAAAATGACAAGAATTTTAATCTCATTCGCCAACAGTGGGCCGCAAATGCGGACTAGTTGTCCATGAATTCCAAGCTCAAAAAATCAAAAAAATATGTAGATGAGGCTTGGCATTATCTGCAGCCAGGTGCTATAGCAAAAAGAAAGATAAATACGGGTGCCTGGAAGAAATGAGGATGAAGGCATCCCGAAGAGGTGATGGAGAATGTGGGTGGTGTTGGTGCAAGGGCACCACGATCGTTAATATTGATGATAATAAAACACTTATTATTTAACATTTGCATTGAGTTTAAGGTTTCAGGAAAATGCAAATGGAATCAAGTGTGAAGGAGCTCAAGCTCGCATCCATGGTGGATTGGAGGAGCTTGTTGGAGGAGAAGGAGCTTTGCATGGAGCGAGAGCTTGAAGTCAAGAAGAATAGGATAGACATTTGTTCTATGTATTTTATTCTTATCATTATGTTCCTTTGTTTCTTAGATGATTGTCAAAGAGCACCAAAGTATCACACCATAATCTTAGGATCACATATTCAACCTTAGGATACTTAGACAAACTCTTAGAAAACTTCGAAAGCCAAAGTACGCATTAGACATCTTGACCTGATGTCCAATCTGGACATCAGACGTTTGATCTTAGACTTTAAGATGTCTGACTGGTTGATCAGACGTCCAGAACACTTAGGCTGGAAACCTACTCTCTGTTTGCTAGTTTCAGACATTCAGCCCTTAGTCCAAATGTCTTAGAAGACGTCTGAGGACCTTGCCAGATGTCCAACTAAAGGGCAGTTGGTTTATCTTTGATGATTAATCCTTAATATAATTTACATCTACTTTTTGACGTTCGTAGTTCATCCCAAACGTCTAATAAATAGACGTTAGGCTAAGATCTGACCCTAATTACTTCTTGTCAGACCTAATAGCCATTTAAGCCTTGGAAAATCCATTCCCGCAGTGATTTGTGTTTCCAGACGTCTAAACCTATTGCCAGATGTCCGATCTGTCATCTATGCAACTTAACACTGGAACTCTGTTTCGATCTTGACAAAGCAGGAAGGAAACCTATCTAGAATTGGACGTCTGAATAGATTCCCAGACGTCTTAAAATTCCTCTTTAGACGTCTATCTTGATTTAACCCAATCCAGATCTTTCACCCTTCTAGATCAGACGATCGATCCCTAAATCAAATGATGACCCAGACATTTGATAATAGATCTAGATGTCTGATAACCCTGTCAAAATCATTAGTGACCCTAATTTCGGCCTGATTTGCCTTGGGATTATTCCCAACAACTGTAGAAGCCTTCCAGGACCCTTCCCTTGCTAGATACACCAAGAAACACTACTTCCACTCATATTTTGTTCAAAATAAGAAAGGAATCACCTAGAAGTGTTATTGCTCTTCAAGATCTTCTAGCCCACACAAGAGAGCACTATATTCACTGTGCACCCACTCTCCTCATTGCATACGAGAGCACCGTCGTGCCTTGCGTGGATCACGCGCCCGTGTTGCTAAGCCAACACACTTCCATCAAAGGAAAGTTTTCCTTGCCTATAGTAGCTAGTTTTACCTACATACTTTGTGGCTCTATAGGATATTCTAATTGTCTTTGTTTGGGTATTCGCTTTGCAAAATTCCATCTCCCTCGTGAGACAAAATACTCGTGAAGAGGAGGGGTTTGAGGATGCTACCGTCATTTAAGCAGCGTTGGTTGTAAGAGGTTAAGTCACCCTTGTTCAAGTAACTTGGATAGTGGATTTGATCGACTAGGTCAATTGGGAAATCCTTGACCGAGAGGTTTAGGTGGTGGTTGATGAATGGCCGATAACTTATGACTAGGTTTTGTTAAAGAAATAGCGTTGTAGTATAGTTAGTTATTGCCATCATTACAGATATTTTTTACTCGGAAAATAAAGTTCTCCCGAGGTCGAACTCAGGGAGCAAGTTGTATTCTAGAAGTACAGTATTTCTATTACAAAAATAAAGAGAGAGAGAGAGAGAGAATTTGTTGGCTTCTCCTTCTTTCTCGTCTGTCTTCTTTTCTCTTCTCTTTTTTTTCTTCTTCTTTCTTCTTCTCGCAGTCCTTCTTTCTTGGCCTTCTTCTTCTTCTTTTTCCTTCTCTTCTCTTGTGGTCTGCTTCCTCTTCTTCTGCTCTTTCTTTTCTCGGCCAAGTGCATTCTTCTTTCTCTTTGTCTTCTGCTTCTCTTCTTTGTCTTCTTCCTTCTGTTCTTCTTCTTTCTGTCCGTCTCTTTCTTTTTCTTATTCCTTGCGGTCCTGTTCTCTTTTCTTCTCCTTCTTTGCCTTCAGAGCGTCGTCTGATTTCTCGATCAGACGACTTAAGTAGCTGCTGCTACAGTGCATCTTCTCTTCTTTCCTCTGTGGCTTTCTTCTTCTTCTTCCTGCCTTCTCTTCTTCTTCTTCTTCACCTGTGCCTGCACACTCAAAGTTCGATCAGAGGGCAAAGCCTACTCTACCCTCCCCCCATGCCTCTCTCTCTCAGAATTTGCTCCTAGGAAAGCTCTCCCACAGCAACCGGTTAATCGGGTACGCGGTCGCGCCCGGGTCCAGGCCCCCCGGCGTGTGGTGGTGGGCGAGGAGTGCAGGTCGGGCTAATCGGGTCGGGCCAGGTCCACGGGGCGTGAGCGCGGATGAGGCCGGGTAATCGGGCGGGTGAAGGGGACCTCACCCTGTGATTTGAGGCGAACAGCTTAAGGCACTTTTTGCCTTTAAGCGCCCGCTCGCCTCAGTGAGTTTCCGAGGTGGGACTAAATGTCCCACCCCAATTGGACGCCCGCGCGAAGGAGGCAGTGCACAATCGAGGCTCCACGCGAAGGCTTTGCCCCAACTGCAGCCTGGGACTTCTTTGCGGAGATGCCCCGCGCAGCCTGGGAGTCTGACCTGGGCGTGGCGCGCGTGGAGGAGCAGGTCGAAGAAGCTGCTTCACTCAGCAATGGCGGCGGCGAGCGAAGTACCTGCTCACAGAGAAACGGCCTCTCGGCCTAATCAGATACGTGGAGGACCTTCGCCGTAGCACGACGAAGGTGGTCGGGGGGTCTGCAGGTGGCGGGGCAGAGCCTAAGGGCCGCCCTAGGTCAAACTGCAGGTTGGGAGATGGGTTTGGTCGGTGGGTTTGCAGAGGGCGATTGGTAGGAAGTGGAAGGGCAGAGGTTGATCAGGGTGAGGAGGTGGAGGTTCTGTGAGGGTCGGCGAGCCGTGTGGGGTGCTGGAGTGACGGGAGCGAGTCACCGGAGTTTGGCCGGAGATGGGGAAGGGGAGGGCGATTAGGCGCGGTCGAGGGGTGGTTATGCAAATTACAGTAAGGAAAAGAAAGAGGGGAGGAAGAGGAAAGATTGTACCTACTTGGAGGGACGAGGGGGGGCCGGAGCAGGACGACAGTCGTATCGACTGTCGCCGGAGAAGAAGGTGCCCAGAGAGAGAGGGCGGCGGCGAGGAGATAGCGGGAGAGCGCGCGCTGGGTACGGCGCGACGCGGGAAGAGGAGGTGAAGGCAGCCCTGCTGCTGGTAGTGCGGCAGAGCGATGAGGAGGAGGAGGAGGAACTGCCAGAGCAAGGGGGCCTCTGTCGGAGTGGGAAGAGAGGAAAGGGGGGGGGGATTTCTTCGTCAGAACCGAGCTCAGTAGAACAGCAGAGCTTGTGGGGTTTTTATAGAGGTAGAGACGGAGAGGAGGGCGGAGGGAGGCGACGTGCCTCCGTCGCCGGAGGATGCTGGAGGAAGGAGACCCATACCGTCCGTGCGTTTGTACGACCGGTATGGGTGGTTGCAGCACTCAGGGGGTGCTCCTGCGACGGCTGACGACGCAGGGCACCCCCATTTGACTTGGCCGGCTCCCCCCTCACCCTGCGTGGCGCCATGCTCCGTGCATGGTCGCCGGAGCATGGTGCTGCTCAGGTTTTGCAGGAGGGACCTAAATGCAAAGAACGAAGGAGAGTTAGGGGCCAAAATGTGAGGGTTCAAAAGTTGAGGGCCAAAAAGTAAATATATGAGGACCAAAGTGTAAAGTTGGTCAAGAAGGTTTCTTCTTAGGCTCAAGTTTTTATACATGACTAATTAGGACCTAAGGATTCGGATGGTGAATTTTATTTCTAGATTAAACCTTGTTTGACTGGTCAAATTACGCAAAAACCCAAATTAAGTTGTTAATTGGGCATGGTTCTCAATGTAGATCAAAATGGGTTCCCAAGGCCAAATTGAATGTTCCAAACCCTAGAGATTATTTTTATATGAATTTTAGAGGGTTTAGTTGATTTTTTCCCTACCTCGAACCTCGTGTATTTAAGTGGGTTTATTTTTAGGGTTAAAGGATGTCATTTAATTCCTTGGAGTTGCTGTAGCCCTCTTTGAGTCATCTCATCCCACTTTTATTCTTATTAGGTTATTTTAACCTATGTTTGGACCCTGAGTTACCCTATTTTTAGATTGAATTGGTGAAATTACATTTTTACCCCTTAGTTTCTGTTTTCTTCTAAAACTCAGAATTCTCTGAGTTAAGCCTTTCCTTGAGTTATGTAGGAGCTTTTATCCTTTGTATTAGGTCAAAATGAGCTAGTTATGGCTCATGATGAGGTTCTCATCATACCCCCGTGCCTAGCTTTTTCTAGTCCCTTAGCAAAAAAACTTAAGGTTTCAACCTTTGTTCTAGACCATGGAGTTCTTAATAGCTTTAGATAAGTGCTTTTTCATTTGAACTCAGATTAGGTTAGAATGCTGACGATAGGCCTAAAAGGTACTTTAGTACCAATCAAGATCCAGATCTGTCTAGCCTTAGCCTAAGTCCTTAGCAAAGGTTTTTAAGGCCTACAAGAACTAACTTAAGGTCTATTTGACTTCGTGGTTAAAGCACCCCGTGCTTGAGATGATTTTAGCTCTGGCTCAGTTCGCAGTGCGTTTTGTAAGAGAGAGAGATATAAGATTTTTCTGTTTGGAGAGTTTTCTCTCTCTTTTTCTTTTTAATTCTAGCTTAGGATTGGCTTTTCAACACGGTCTATATCAGATTCCTTGCCCTCATCATCAATCCTCAAGGGTTCCTGGCAATCGATGCTTCGAGATAGCACCGCCCATGGCAACCCCCGAAACCCTGGCTATTGAGATTTTGAGATAATCCCATCCATGGTGTTCCGTGGCTGAGTCCAGACCCTGGCAATTGACACTTCGTGATAATGCCATCCATGGAATCTGAACCAGCAGAGTGCTTACATGCCCCCAGTAGGATATGCAAATATCCTAAGAGACAAGCACCGAGGAGATGATATTTTGTTATGCATCTTCGAGGGGATTTCCTGCCTCTCCGCACTGGGAACTCGTCTAAATTAACTTGTGTTGATTGGCCGCTCCTACTCTAGGTGTACTTTTTAGAATTTTTCGATGCTTCTGCGTGATTTTGATTTTTATGCTTACTGAACCAGGTTGTGTGTGAGGTTAGGGTGCTTATGTTACTGAGTCCCGTAGACCAAAAGTTAGTTAATGAGGTCAAATACTCCCTAAGCCTTAGACCTAATACTTCAGCTTTTCATTTTCCTCAACCTCTTGAGGAGTGTCCAGATCTTAATGGGTACTAAGAGTCTATCCAAGAATGCCTAAGGTTTGCGTTCTTACTAATCCCTTTGTGCACTTTTCAGTTATTTTCTTGAATGAGGTCTAGAACTTAGGTCAATTCCTTAGTTCCTTACTAATGACTATCACTTTTTTCTTTCATATTTGTGCTCCTTTTTTCACTTTGTTTCTTTTTCTCCTCCCACATCCCAAAATTCCTCCTCTCATTTTATTATGTTTTTCAAAATTTTTTTTAATTTTTATGGTATTTTTGGCATATGTGAATTTTTTGTTTAAAACTTTTTCTTACAAGTTTTGCACTTTCATACCCCCCATGCCTAAGATTTGCAATGTCCTCATTGTGACCTAAGGGGTTTTTATTTACTTAGTTCATTCCTTATGACAGATGTTTGGATGAGTGAATGGGTCGGGATGAATTTGCGGACGATTTCTAATCCCAGATGCAAGCATCTGAGGTGGGGTTGGCTGTCTACAAGGGTGAATGTTAAGTGCACAAAAGTGTTAGAAAAGGTTTCAGGTTTTCAAAGAGAATGACGGGCTGCCTCCCGTTAAGCGCTAAATTTGATGCCTTCAGCTAAGCGGGAAAATGGAGTAGAGAGGGGATGGTCAAATCAGCAGAGTTTAATATAACAAGCACCTTGATTAAGAGCCTGGTTGGTCCAACCAGGTGCTTGTTCAGATCAACAGGCTGATGATGCAGCCCAAACCCAATCAATCTGGTGGGTTGATAGATGAAGATCAAAAGGTGTGGAACCCACCATATGCAATGTGACTCAGATGGATATGGAAGTGTGAATACAGGGTTTGGCTGAGTCGAATCAGCTTGGTCAGAATAGGGACCCGTAGAATAATCAATGAGTGACGCGGGAACCCTATAGAGGTGATCAGAGAATGATGGAGCATGGTATGTAGTCTGATCAGTGTTCCAAACCCGATGTGGAAATGCAATCGGCTCGGCGAGAGGTGAATCTGAATAGAAATTGAGTCCAGTTGCGGGTCAGGGTTGGGAAGAGGTTTTGATCCGTTCTGTGTGTGCGGACGAGGTGGCCATTGTGTACGAGGGCTCTTCTAGAAATGGATGATAGGTGGTTTCCTGTAGAGAGTCCTCTGGGTAACTATCAAATGCCGGAAGAGTGTCTGTAGGATGAAAGAAATCTGATTCGAGAAAAAATTTGGATTCTGGGTTGCAAGCACTCTTGGCATTTTCTGTTTTTGGTTCCTGAGGATCGAAAAGGAATGATTCTGTGTTATCAGTGATCTCGGGAACCAGGACCTCAGAGTCGGAGTCAGAGAATGAGTCATGTGGACTGAGGTCGTAAATAGGCTTGGTGTGTTCAGGAAGGAGAGTCTCTCCACAATTATAGTCAGATTTGAAATTGGCGGAGAGTTGGCGAAAATGAGATTCATGATCATGAATTCCACCACAGCAAAAATCATCAGATGTGGAATCAGCAGCCTGACTGGGGTCTAGCCTATATGTCAATTCTGGGCTCGAAAAGGTATTCTGTCTAGGCTCAAGCTCCAAGCTGGTAGGATAGACCCAATTAAAACCCTGCTCATCCAACTCCTCAGTTTCTGTATCATAAATTGGCATGTTTTCTGAAAAATCGATCAGATTTCCTGAGGATGTTGGAGAGGGACATTCATCAAATAGAGGCCCGGAATCATATTCTGCAAAAATTTGATCTTTCTCATAAGGGGCCTCATAATCTTCCCAATAAGTTTCAGATCTAGGTTCTAGGCTTAGGATGTGGGTAGAGTTACTAGAACCTAAGTCTGAATAACCTTCGAGGGCCACCTTCTCAGAATAAGGGACGGAATTTATACCCTCAAAAGGTTTAGTTCTGATCTCATTGTTGCAGGAGTTTTGGAATTCTAAGCTTGGCAATTCATGTTCTAAGTTCAGCTCATCATTGTGTTCTCCTGCAATATCCAACCTAATTCAATGTTATCTTCTATCTGGGTTGGGATTCTACAACCACTTTGTGCCTCAGTCCTGAGATCTGGGAAACTGGATTGTTCCTTAATACTGTTCCAAGATGGTTCCTCCTCTGTTTCTGGTATATACGGGTATTTCTGGTTGATAATTTGTTCTAGTGATCTCATCATTTCTACCCGTTTTATAAGGTCATCTTGGTGTTGTTCCCAAAGTACAGGATTTGTCAAGCATTGAAGGTATTCAGATTGGTGTAATTTTTCTATCTCAATGTATCCTGTCATGAGCATATCTTGGGTTGATCCTTTTGAAATTTCAGTCAATAGAATTTGGGCACAGTTTATGATGAAAGCTGTGGTTGTTGGGACATCAACCTGAATGTTTTCTATTGGTGTTGAGGGTTTACATTTGATTTCATAGAATTCAAGGGCATCCTCAATCATTTTATCTTTCATGGTTCTCCGATATTCAGGTTTCTTGAAAGGTAGTCTTAAATGGTATGGCTGCATCTTTGAATCAAGTGGTGGAATCAAGATATAGAATCGAAATTTGAATCAAGATGGAAGAAGGGGACGTTGTTCAGAATCAGAGGAAAAGGGTTGTGTGGAGTGTTTGTTGCACAAGTAAGGGCAGCGAGGCTCAGCCTCGAGGGGGGGGGGAATTTCTAAAGGAGGTTTCAAGGACCTCCTGCAAAATACTGAAGGACTGGATGAGATAAGCAGGTGCTGGACCCAATCAAGACACCCAAAATGTTGGGTGACTATAGAGGTTCGGGGCAGATGGACCCCTTGATCAAAAAGATCGTCCACCTGAGAATTACCTGGGCAGCCAGAGAGGGAGAGTCCCGTGAAGACCCCTACACGGTAGAGCGTCCTCACGGGTTACAGGGTTTCCCCCACCCGACCTCTCTTGTCACTGTAGTTTCAGGTAGACCAGAATGGGGATCTTGACCTCTTAAGTCTACCAATTTTAGTTTAAGATCGGGGTGCTTAAGGTTTCACTTGAACTTTTAGGTATTTTTGAGTGAAGAAGTGGCCTAATTTTAAGGTTGGTTGACCCAAGGGGTCAACTTCACCTCTTGTTCTTTTGAGAGCTTTTGGGTCCATTCTTTTAGGGTTCAAGTGTTTAGAGAGCCAATTGTTTAGGGTTTCTCTTGTATAGATCCTTTCAAACAAGGTTTAAGTACACCTCTTTTTGGGAAGATCTTTTCTTTGTTAATAGAAGGTGTGTCTCTAAAAACCCTAGATTTTCAATCCTTGAGTTGGCTCTAATTGGTTCATTTTAGTTGCCTCAAAAAATGTAGTATCCAGGGCTCAATCAAGAAGGTTTTAGCCCTAGTTACCTTAGTTGGATGAACAGTTACAATGTGTTGAAATGAAAAATTTAGGCAACTTTGAGGAATTACTATGTATGATGCAGGTAGCCCTAAGTTGATTTTTCTTTTTGTTCTTTTTAGATTTTAAGGGAGTTAAGAAAGGGCTGATGAAGATTACCTGTTTTGTTGGAGTGTTTGTTGTGCGGTTGCTCTTCCAATTTTTACCTGCACATAAGAGAGAGAAAAAGATTAGCAATCTCTTGAAAGAAATTTAAAGCTTCTAGAATAGCTGTTCCTCCTTGGCAACGGCGCCAAGTGATGAATGGCCGATAACTTATGACTAGGTTTTGTTAAAGAAATAGCGTTGTAGTGTAGCTAGTTATTGCCATCATTATAGATATTTTTTACTCGGAAAATAAAGTTCTCCCGAGGTCGAACTCAGGGAGCAAGTTGTATTCTAGAAGTACAGTATTTCTATTACATAAATAAAGAGAGAGAGAGAGAGAATTTGTTGGCTTCTCCTTCTTCTTTCTCGTTTGTCTTCTTTTCTCTTCTCTTTTTTTTCTTCTTCTTTCTTCTTCTCGCAGTCCTTCTTTCTTGGCCTTCTTCTTCTTCTTCTTCTTTTTCCTTCTCTTCTCTTGCGGTCTGCTTCCTCTTCTTCTGCTCTTTCTTTTCTCTGCCAAGTGCGTTCTTCTTTCTCTTCGTCTTCTGCTTCTCTTCTTTGTCTTCTTCCTTCTGTTCTCCTTCTTTCTGTCCGTCTCTTTCTTTTTCTTCTTCCTTGCGGTCCTGTTCTCTTTTCTTCTCCTTCTTTACCTTCAGAGCGTCGTCTGATTTCTCGATCAGACGACTTAAGTAGCTGCTGCTATAGTGCATCTTTTCTTCTTTCCTCTGTGGCTTTCTTCTTCTTCTTCCTGCCTTCTCTTCTTCTTCTTCTTCACCTGTGCCTGCACACTCAAAGTTCGATCAGAGGGCAAAGCCTACTCTACCCTCCCCCCGCACCTCTCTCTCTTAGAATTCGCTCTTAGGAAAGCTCTCCCACAGCAACCAATTAATCGGGTACGCGGGTCATGCCCGGGTCCAGGCCCACCGGCGTGCGGTGGTGGGCGAGGAGTGCAGGTCGGGCTAATCGGGTCGGGCCAGGTCTGCGGGGCGTGAGCGCGGATGAGGCCGGGTAATCGGGCGGGTGAAGGGGACCTCACCCCGTGATCTGAGGCGAACAGCTTAAGGCACTTTTTGCCTTTAAGCGCCTGCTCGCCTCAGTGAGTTTCCGAGGTGGGACTAAATGTCCTACCCCAATTGGACGCCCACGCGGAGGAGGCAGCGCACAATCGAGGCTCCACGCGAAGGCTTTGCCCCAACTGCAGCCTGGGACTTCTTTGCGGAGATGCCCCGCGCAGCCTGGGAGTCTGACCTGGGCGTGGCACGCGTGGAGGAGCAGGTCGAAGAAGCTGCTTCACTCAGCAATGGCGGCGGCGAGCGAAGTACCTGCTCACAGAGAAACGGCCTCTCGGCCTAATCAGATACACGGAGGACCTTCGCCGTAGCACAGCGAAGGTGGTCGGGGGGTCTGTAGGTGGCGGGGCGGAGCCTAAGGGCCGCCCTAGGTCAAACTGCAGGTTGGGAGATGGGTTTGGTCAGTGGGTCTGCAGAGGGCGATTGGTGGGAAGTGGAAGGGCGGAGGTTGATCAGGGTGAGGAGGTGGAGGTTCTGTGAGGGTCGGCGAGTCGTGTGGGGTGCTGGAGTGACGGGAGCGAGTCGCCGGAGTTTGGTCGGAGATGGGGAAGGTGAGGGCGATTAGGCGCGGTCGAGGGGTGGTTATGAAAATTACTGTAAGGAAAAGAAAGAGGGGAGGAAGAGGAAAGATTGTACCTACTTGGAGGGACGAGGGGGGGCCGGAGCAGGGCGACAGTCGTATCGACTGTCGCCGGAGAAGAAGGTGCCCAGAGAGAGAGGGCGGCGGCGAGGAGATAGCGGGAGAGCGCGCGCTGGGTACGGCGCGACGCGGGAAGAGGAGGTGAAGGCAGCCCTGCTGCTGGTAGTGCGGCAGAGCGACGAGGAGGAGGAGGAGGAACCGCCGGAGCAAGGGGGCCTCTGTCGGAGTGGGAAGAGAGGAAAGGCGGGGGGATTTCTCCGTCAGAACCGAGCTCAGTAGAACCGCAGAGCTTGTGGGGTTTTTATAGAGGTAGAGACGGAGAGGAGGGCGGAGGGAGGCGACGTGCCTCCCTCGCCGGAGGACGTCGGAGGAAGGAGACCCATATCGTCCGTGCGTTCGTACGGCCGGTATGGGTGGTTGCAGCACTCAGGGGGGTGCTCCTGCGACGGCTGACGACGTAGGGCACCCCCATTTGACTTGGCAGGCCCCCCCCTCACCCTGCATGGCGCCATGCTCCGCGCAAGGTCGCCGGAGCATGGTGCTGCTCAGGTTTTGCAGGAGGGACCTAAATGCAAAGAACGAAGGAGAGTTAGGGGCCAAAATGTGAGGGTTCAAAAGTTGAGGGCCAAAAAGTAAATATATGAGAACCAAAGTGTAAAGTTGGTCAAGAAGGTTTCTTCTTAGGCTCAAGTTTTTATACATGACTAATTAGGACCTAAGGATTCAGATGGTGAATTTTATTTCTAGATTAATCCTTGTTTGACTGGTCAAATTACGCAAAAACCCAAATTAAGTTGTTAATTGGGCATGGTTCTCAATGTAGGTCAAAATGGGTTCCCAAGGCCAAATTGAATGTTCCAAACCCTAGAGATTATTTTTATATGAATTTTAGAGGGTTTAGTTGATTTTTTCTCTACCTCGAACCTCGTGTATTTAAGTGGGTTTGTTTTTAGGGTTACAGGATGTCATTTAATTCCTTGGAGTTGCTGTAGCCCTCTTTGAGTCATCTCATCCCACTTTTCTTCTTATTAGGTTATTTTGACCTATGTTTGGACCCTGAGTTACCCTATTTTCAGATTGAATTGGTGAAATTGCATTTTTACCCCTTAGTTTCTATTTTCTTCTTAAACTCAGAATTCTCTGAGTTAAGCCTTTCCTTGAGTTATGTAGGAGCTTTTATCCTTTGTATTAGGTCAAAATGAGCTAGTTATGGCTCATGATGAGGTTCTCATCAGTGGTTTTTACTTGGGTTTGGGTTTCTAGAGGTTTAGGTGGTGGTTTTTACCTAGGTTTAGTTTCCACCTAAAAATTCTTTGTGTACTTGTGATTGTTGATTGTGTGAGATTGTTTATTATTCTTCTGCTTTATTTTGTTTATCACTCAAATCTTAACCCCCTCCATCAGAACCTTCAGGTGGTTAGGGTATGAGTGGAGTCATGTGGGGTAAAATCATTTGGGTCTTAATAATGGTGATAAATGGAAGGCATGACCCAAGTGGTATAGTCAGATCTAGAAGTCAAGGTCCAATGATCAATCTCTATCTCTCCCAAAGATTGAGTATCATCTTTTCCTTTTCCCTCTTCTAAATCATTCAATTCCAATTCTCAATTATTACATGATTCAGCAAAATTTTTAGCTTCCCCAGATAACTCATCACATGTAATCCCCAACAGTCTTTCAATCTCTTGAATATCTTTTTCATAAGGGGATATTTCCTCTTTCTCACTTTGATGAAGTTAGGCATTAGATTCATTAGTGAGTCCCTTCATGAAAGTGGAATGGGATGAATCATTGACTGAGGAGTTGTTAAGGTCTTTTTTTTTCTGAAACAAAAAGGAAAGCTATCGTCTAACGATAGCAATCCGGGAGGACAATTTATTATAAAAAGTTAAGTGGATTTACAATTTAGATCCCCACGTATGTATGAGGGACCAGCACTCCTTTACAATGTGCTCACAGCAAACCAGTCTCCTGAAAAAGCCTCTCATTTCTTGCCCTCCACACACACCAGAGAGTTGCAGCCATGCGCACATGCGGCCTCTCCATCACAACAAAATTATGCCAAATGGAGTCCCATGAAGGTAGTGACTCCTGGTAGGTCCTCCTCCAAATTGCATCAGTAATCAGGCAAGACGAGAAAATGTGGCTAAGGTTATCAGTGTGCATCCCACACAGGTGGCATTCATGAAGAGCAGCTCCCATTCTTTTGTGTCATAGATCACCTGTTATCAAGCCCTCCCTCCTACACAACCAAAGAAAAATTTGCACTTTGAGGGGAATCTTCAAGAGCCATATTTTTTTGTCAATGTGATCATAGCCCCCACCTTTGTCACCCTCCATAATCTTTCTATATCCACATTGCACTGTATAAATTCCATCCCATACATAATTATCATCTGCTCCAGGCCTGGGTTTAAAGCTTTCCAAGTTTGAAATCAGATTCCTTCTTTCTTCCCATAGCTAGGTGCCCATTCTGGTGGCTTCATCTTCACTCAAAAGCCAGCAGTTCCTGCTATCAGACCAGAAGCAGCTAACCGTGCCATCTTTGTCTCTGGCTGCAGCAAGGGCCCTTGGGTAAGCCTCCTTCAAAGTACCCAACAAAGACCAGCCTTCACTCCAGAAGTTGAAGGTTCTGCCATCTCCTAGAGTTGGCTACAACAAGTGCCAGTTGTCTGCCAGAGCTTTTAACCATAGACTTCCAAAAGGGTGAAGGTTTGCTGGGATGCAATCTCTTTAGCACACTGTTGGATGGACCATAACTGTGCTTAATCAGTTCAGTCCATGGTTTCACCTCCCCTTGCAGAAGCTTGATGGCCCATTTGAGCAACAAAGCTTCATTGAATTCCTTCAAGGATCTGATTCCCAAGTCCCCACTTTCCTTTGCTGACAGAGCTGTTCCCATTTCAGTGGTTGCAGAAATCTGCCTTCATGCTTGGGGCCTCTCCAAAAGAACCTCTTCCTCAGTATGTCCAAGCGCTTCCACACAGATTTTGGAGCTTTGAAGATAGAGAAATAGAAGACAGGGATGGAAGTAATCATTGAATTAAGCAAGATGAGTCTGCCACCCTTGGAGAGAAATCTGCTATTCCATCCAGCCAACTTCACTGAGATCTTGTCAAATAAACAATGCCACTCTCTTTTCTTCATTCTTGAACATCTCGGGGGCAGTCCCAGGTATCTGATGGGGAGGCAGATGAGAGGGGTCCCCAAAGAAGCAGAGATATCACCTTGCTCAACCTTAGCTAATCCAAAGCACACCAGATTGGATTTCTCTCTATTCAGCCTGAGACCTGAGATGTCCCCAAATATGTTAACCATATGGCCAAGTGCACGGGTTTCATCAATGGATCCTTCCACAAAAAAAATCGTATCATCCACATATTGAAGTATAGGGGCCATTGCACTCCTGTTAGAGAGGGAATATCCTCTAATAATACCTGCCTCAGCAAGTTTACAAGCATACCATGACAAGTTGTCAACTGCAAAGTTAAAGATCAAGGGTGCCAAAGGACAACCCTGCCTCACCCCACATTGAGGTTGTATCCAGGCACCAGAGGGCTTCCTATTAATCAAGGGGGTGAAAGAAGCTGTTGTGATGCACCTTTTCATCCACTTAATCCAAAGAGGAGGAAATCCTCTCCTTTTAAAAACTTCCCATAGGTAGGGCCAAGAAATAGAGTCATAAGCTTTGCGGAAGTCAACTTTCCACATAAAAGCTCTACAGTTCCTCTTTTGCCACCCACACACCATCTCCTGGGCCATGATGAATGATTCTTGTAAAGACCTGTTGGGGAGGAAAGTAGATTGAACTAGGTGGATCACCTCCTGCAAGACTGGCCGTAGCCTATTTGCCAAGACCTTACTAATCACCAGGTAGATGGAGTTTGAGAGGGCTATGGGTCTGAAGTCCTGAAAAGACTTTGCACCTTGTGTCTTTGGCAACAAGAAGGAGAAGGACCTGTTGATTTTTTCAAAGCCAAAGTTACCTTTCTCAAACTCCTTAATCACATCCATTACCTCTTTGGCCACAGCACCCTACATCTCTTTATAAAAGAGGACTTGGATGCCATTAGGACGAGGAGAGCCTTCATTATTTAGGTCTTTGATGGTAGCTATAGTTTCATGCTCTATAATGGCTGCAATCAGGCTAGAGATTTGTTCTCCAGAGAGTTTAGGTAAGTCACTCGCTGCCATTCTCCATTGGCCCCTCCCTGCAGCCCTTGAAGAGTCTCTAAAATACTTGATGGCCTCGGTTCTTATATCTAAAATTGAAGAAATTCTCTGCCCATCTTTAATTATTGAAGAGATCAAGTTGAATCTTCTACGAGAACTGGTAGCCAAGTGGAAAAACTTGGTATTAGCATCCCCCTCTTTAAGCCATAGTTGTCTAGAGCATTCCCTCCAATCCATCTCCAACTTCAGGTCTTCTTCAGGCACCACCCTTGCCACCATCTTCTGTTCTTGGGGTCTTGCTCTGTCATCAGGCCAGTGGCCTCTTTTGAGTCAAGGTTTTGAATTTCCCTTAAGACCTCTTTGTGTCGCTAGTGTCTCACAACAGATACAACAGCTCCATATTCCTTTAGCATTTTTCTCATAGCTGTCAACTTGGAAGCTAGCTTGATAGTGGCAGTGCCATCTACATTCTTGGCCCTCCACCATCCTTCAAGCATCTCTTTGAACCTCGGTTCTCTCAACCAAGATTTTTTGAATTTGAAGTAGGAACCAGCAAGCACTTGTTCTCCACTATCCCAAACCAAGGGAGTGTGATCAGAAAAGGGGCGTTCCAAGCCACAGATAGAGGATAATTGGAACAAATCCAAAAGCCCAGCATTGCCAAAGAATCGGTCAATTTTGGACATTTGGCCACTCCCATTCCTCCACGTAAATTCAGTGCCAGAAGATGGGTACTCACACAAGCCTAAGGTTTGAACCAACAATTGGAATCCAGTGGTCGCACTGTCAGCCACACCATTAGGTCTGTCACACCCTATCAACACAGTTGAAATCACCTCCTACAACCTAAGTAGCCCCATTCACAAGGTCAGCAGCCATATTCCAGTCCTCCCACAATTCATGCCTTCTGCAGGGGTCACAGGGGCCATAGACACCTGTAACATAGAGTTCACACCCGCCTGGGTTCGTTAAAACTTGTAGGTCAGCAAGTGTCTAGCCAAAGAGACCTCAGCCAGCTGTAGCACATTCTTCTTCCACCAGATAGCTACACCCCCAGACCTGCCATTTGAGTTAATCATCATAGCATCATTTGCATCCCTAGCTTTCATATCAACCCATGCCCTATCATCTTCATTTTCAATATGTGTTTCTTGGATAATGGCAAAATCAATTTCCCATTCTCTCATGTATCTCAGAAGAGAAGCCCTCTGATTTCTATCGCGCAACCCACGCACATTCCATGAAAGGATCCTCATTCGACATCTTGGAAACCCCCCTTCTTCACATCAGAGATTCTGCTGACTTTCATCACAGCTGCAATGGCACACTCATCAATTTTTTGCGTAGAGCTATGTTTTCTCAGTCTGAGTTTATAGGGTGGTCTCCCCAAATAGGTCTTGGAGGCAGTCCCTGAGTCTAGTTTCAAGCCCTCAGTTGCAGGTGGGCTATTTTGCAAACTCAAGGTATTTATAGAAATCTCCTGTAGTGCACAGTTACCAGGAGTATTGGCTCTTGATTCCCCTGCTTTCATATCATCTGCCATATCCATTCCTTCCTTCTCTTCCTCTGCCATACCACCTTCTATCACAGCTACATCCATCCTAGCCTCCAAGTTTTCTGCCAAATCCTCCTCTACCATCGCCACCCCCATCACATCCTCCAAGTCCTTGCACTTATTAAGCTCAGGCACCTTCTCAGGTGTTCCACAATCAGGATGCAGTGTTCCTGCCTTAGCTTGTAGCACCTCTGCATAAGAAAGGTTGTTATGATGTGAATTCCCATCCCTGTTAATCATAGAGAAGTTCAGAACCAACAGCCAGGAACTCCCCCTACAACAGAGGATCAGCTTCTCTGGAATAGACCCAGCCCTGAAGACATCCACCCAAACATTCAACACGCTACCATCTCCTTCAATCAGACCAACCTCAGCATCTTCTGCCAATGTAGCAAACCCTGCTATCATAGCTGCCACCAACTCTTTTGATCTTAAATGCAGCGGCAGACCTTTGATTCCAAGTTTGCTTGATCTTGAAGCTGTTCTCTAGGGTGGTCTCTCAGACAGTGAACCATCAAAAGGGGAAACCAGCCTCCAAATCACCATTAGCTTGCCCAAATCACTTGATCGAAAACGCAGATGCTCAACATCCATCATCCCTAAACCGAAAAACACAAAACGCGTAGGGGATGGGACTGCAATCTTCAAAGCATTTGTCAAAAGAGAGAGATCTTACCAACTGATGAGCCTTCTCCAAGGACAGATTGCCCGTCATCACTTCTCCAATTAAGGCCCCTTGCAGCACTAACTCCGCCACCCTGATGTCCTCGCTCATAGGTATCTCCACATCCAAAGTGTGCCCCCCATAAACAGGAAGGGGAAGAGGAAGGGGCGGTTGCATCTCAACCCTCTTCACCCAATTGCCAGTGCGTATCCTTCCCCTAGGTTGTCCGCTGTTGGCCGTGCAGGTGTCACATTTGTGCCATAACCCCAGCAGGCCAAACAGACCAAAGGGTAGCAGCACACCAACGCCATATGTCCACGGTGCCAACAGCGAAAGCATACAATGTCCCTGTTGCTCCATGACCGCCCATCATTAGCCCATCTTCTATCTGTAGCCCTAGCTTCTTCAGTCACCAGGTCGCCTCTCTCCTTTCTCCTCCAGGATCTTGATCTCTAGGTCATCCAACCTCCATCACCGGCGACTCTCTCTCCGGTCCTCCTAGGGTTCTCCATCATGGTCGTTAAGGTCTTTTTGATTTTGTTGCTTAGTGTATGTGATCATCTGAATCAATTCATCAATGTCTCCATGGCTATCCTCAAATACAACAAAATCATATTCAGGCCCATTAATTCTTGGTTTGGGTAACTCAATCATGTAGGATTTCAAACGCATGAATGCACTCATTATCTTGAAAGTTGTATCCTTTGAGAGAAGATTCGTTAAGGGTGCTCGATCTTGGAAAAATCATATATGAATTGTCGATAGAATTCGGCATGCCCCAAAAATGATATGATGTCTTTGATCGAGGAAGGCATAGGTAATTTGGAAATTAGATTCACCTTAGCTCATTCAACTTGGATACCTCTCTCAGAGACAAGGTGTCCAAGCACGAAGTCCTCAGGAACCATTAAGTGGCTCTTTTCCCAAGAGAGAACTAGGTTCACTTCGATGCATCTTCGGAGGATCTGGACCAAGTGCAGGAGGCAATCATTGAAAGATTCACCAAAAATCGAGAAGTCTTCCATGAAGACTTCAAGGTATTTACCTACCATATTAGAGAATATGGCTAGTATGCATTGGTGAAAGGTGGCAAGTGCATTGCAAAGCCTAAATGGCATCTTGTGGAACACGTACGTACCATAAGGGCAAGTAAAGGTGCTCTTTTCTTGATCTTCAAGATGGATTGTCATTTGATTACATCCAAAGTACCCATCCAAGAAATAGAAAAATCGATTTCCTACTAGTTTCTCGAGAATCTGATCAATGAATGGGAGAGGGAAATGATCTTTCTTCATGGAGGCATTTAGTTTCCGATAGTCTATGCAAACACTCCATGAGTTCGCAATTCAAGTCGAGATGGTTTCTCCAGATTCGATCGTAATCACGATGAGCCTTGCATTCTTAGGCACAACTTGGATAGGGCTCACCCAGCAGCTATCAAAGATCAAGTAAATGATTCTAGTGTCAAGCCACTTGATGATCTCCTATTTCACGACCTCTTGAAGATTTGGGTTTAGTCGTCTCTGCATTTCTCGAGATGGTTGTGAGCCCTCTTTGGTATAGATACGATGTGTGCAATATGAGGGGCTTATCCCGGCCAGGTCATCTAGAGTCCATCCAATGGCTCTTTGATGCTATTAGAGGACAGAAATAAGCTTTGTTTCTTGATCAGGTGTGAGTCGATAGTTGCTAATCATAGGAAATGTTTGATTGGAACCCAAAAAGACGTACATCAGATGGTCCAGGAGGGGCTTTAATTCAAGTACTGGGTTATCAGCAGTGGGTGGGGGTTTGGGATGGGTCTCAAAAGATTGAGTGGAAGCTATGGGTAGGTATGGTTTAGCTTCGGGCTTCTTGATCTGTGGGTCAAGATCTTCTTGTGGTTGAGGCTCTGGGAGAATCAGGTTTTCCTCTGTAATCGGGTCCTCAACCAAGGAACTGGCATCGCAAACTTCCTTGATTGCCCTAAAGTTTATTCCTTTCTGGCCTTAGAGATATCAATCCTCAATGTCTTATTTTCGAATTTCAACTCGATCTGGTCCTCTTTGTAATTGATATTAGCCCTAGTTGTGGTTAAGAACTGTCTCCCTAAGATGATCTGTGTATCTCTTAGATTTTCAGGAGTATCCATATCTAATACATTGAAGTCCACTGGGAAGTAGAAATCTTGTATCCTAACTAGAACATCTTCGAGAACTCCTCGTTGTAGGGTCACCTCAATTGGTTTGAGCTCAGCTTCCTTGAAATGATCTAGTAGGGATGTAGGGTTCATATTTATGGATGCTCCTAAATCTAATAAAGCTTGATCAAATTCTAGGTTGCCAATCTTACAGGAGATTAGAGGGGTGCCAGGACCTTTCACTTTTTGTGGGAGTCTACTCAGGATGATAGAGCTGGCTTGCTCAGACAAAACAATTGGACTCCCATCTTTGTTTCGCGGATTACACTTTATTGTACATAAGTCCTTCAGAAATCTTGCTTAAGCTGGTAGGTGGCGGATCGCATCCATTAAGGGATGTTTATTTAGACTTGCTCAAAGAGATTGACCAAGTCTTCCTCAAATGCCACGGGTTTGGGTTTCCTTTTTCCTTTGGCCAAGGCCTCAGGAAATGGAACCTTTGTAGGTTCATCTAGGATTGGTTGAGGCTTTGGATCTGGGATATGTGTGTCTTGGATGAACATCATAGGGTTAGGCTTTGAACTACCAGGGCTAGAGTGGCTAATATAAGGTGGATCCTGAGTTGATTTGCCACTACGTGTTGTGATAGCATTTAGGCCAGCCTGGTTTGAGTTCAGAGTCAGCAAAAGAGGTGGTTGCTACATCATATCTTCATATGATGTGGAAGCATCCATCCCGTCGGGTGATGGAGTAGAAGAGGCCTAATAAACATAGTGAGCTTGGAGAACCAATTAAGAAATGCTTGGTTCCTTAAAGAAAGCACCTCAGGGAGGTTGGAAGGCAACCCTAGGGCGACAGGAGGGAGAAGCCATGGTGTCGATGGATGGACAACTTGAAGGTCGAGGGCTTGGAGATGGAAGGAAAGAAGAGGGTTCATGGCCATTGGGAGATGGGAGGCGGGCATGGGACGTGCAAACAAGGGCAGGCCTTGGGGCAACAGGGAAATTGTTTGCTTTAGATGTCAATGACGAGGACATATGGCGGCAATGTGCCACAATCCCCTTGTATGTCTTGCGTGTGGGGGGCATGGCCATAAACGGGACTCTTGTATGGCCAATAGAGGGCAGGAGAGGGGAGGGGCCACTGTGCGCCCTCAAGCATCGAACTTTGTGGTGCCACCGCTGCCGCACAACCTCCTACTTATGGGGGTCACACGGAAGATGTTGAAACCCCTATGATAGAAGACATTAGAACGGTCGAACTGGTGCTGAGAGGGGCTCTGGTAGGAGAGGCGATGACTGGTAACCCTTCCTTGAATAAGATCCCTCAATTGGTAAGCTTGCTATCCCTGTCGACCAATGGTTGGAAGATTACGTTCCTCTCCCCCACGTGATTTGTGCTGTTTGATTTGGGGATGTTGGACGTAGAACGCCTATGGTTTAGATCGAGTGCGCATGAGGGGTTGATGGTGATATGGAGATTGGTCTCTCCTTTTGATGGGTCCTTGCCTGAGCGGCCACCTTAGAGGGTAGGCTCTAGATTGGGGAGATTGGGGATCAGGGGTCTACCTCTACATCTGAGATCGAAAGAGGTGGTGGTGACCATGATAGTAGGCTTTGCTACGCTGGCCGAAGATGCTGAGGTTGGTTTGATGGAGGGAGATGGTCGGGTTCTGAATGTATTGGTGGATGTTTTCAAGACAGGTTCTGTCCCTCTAATCCTCTGATGTGGAGGGAGCTCATGGCTACTGATCTTAGGATTTACAATGGGTGATACTTTTTGGGAGAACCGTCAAGATAAGCCGTCGTATGTGGAGGTTGTGGGCGAGGAGGTTGCTTTGCAGCAAATAGGCAGGCTGACTCCTAATGAGGCTCCTGAGCCTAAGAAGCGTAAGGACCACCACCACCTTGTGGAGAAGGAGGAAGTGATGGATGTGGCATTGGTGGAGACAGCCATGGTTGAGGAAATGGCAATAGCTAAGCCAACGACAGATATAGCTGAAGAGCGGGTCCTGCAAGAGATTTAAAATAATCCTGTGAGATTCCAATCCAATTTACAAGCTATGGAAGGTCTGAAATTTGGAGCTGGGCCAGCTACCAAGGTCAGTGTGGCAGATCTCCCTACAAGCTTAGGCAGAGGAGACTGAACACAGCTATGAAACTTGATGAAAATGCCATTGCTGCTATCATGAAGGTTGGAAAAGTCCAAAACTCGAATAGGGGGGTACCCAAGGAGAACGATGACAGTCCTCACATGGAACGTGCATGGGTTGCGTGACAAGAGTCGGAGGGCTTCCCTCTCAAGATATCTGAGAGAGTAGGAGATTGATTGTGCCATAATATAGGAGACGCACATTGAGAGCAAGGATGACAGGGTCTGGAATGACTTGAAGAATTTGGGGGTGGTTGAATGTGTGACGCTCAACTCACAAGGTAGATCTGGTGGCATTGTTATGTGGTGGAGAAAGGCTTATTTACAGGTGCTGGAGGTGCATAAAGTTAGGCATATGGTGACATGTAAATTCAAAAGGTGTCAAGGGGAAGGTGTGTACTACATTACTGGTGTGTATGGATCGTGTGTTGCATCTATGAGGCACGAATTGTGGGAGGACTAGGCTGCAACTTCAAAACTCAGACAAGGGGCTGCATGGCTGGTGGGTGGGGATTTTAATTGTGTTTTGACAGGGAGGGATAGGCTGAATGGTGTGGTGGATAGTGCATCCCTTGGATTCCAATTGATGGTTCAAACTCTCGGTTTGAGTATCCGTCCTCTGGGATTGAGTTTACTTGGAGAAATGGAAGTGGCCTTATGTCAAAGATTGACAGATTTTTTGGGAATGCTTGTCTTCTAGACATGTTTCAACTATCTGCTGTGTCTGGGTTGGAATGCCCTTTCTTAGACCACACCCCCCGGTCTAGGACAGTGGGGAACAAGTGTGCACAGGTTCCTATTTCAAATTTAGAAGGTCATGGCTGAGAGAACCGGGATTCCGTGAGATGCTTGAGGTGTGGTGGAGGGCCAAGCATGTGGAAGGATCGGCCACTGTCAGACTTGCTTCCAAATTGGCTGCTATGCACATAATGCTTAAGGAATATGGGGTTGCGGTGTCTACTTTAGGGCAACAGAGGCATCTTGAGGCATTGATGAAAATCCAAGGCTTGGATACAAAGGAGGCTGCAGGTCCCTTATCTGACCATGAACTTGAAGCTAGAAGAATGTGGTAACGGGTGGTGGCAGAGGAGGACTTAAAATAGGAGATGGATTGGAGGGAATGATCAAGGCAACTTTGGCTTAAAGAGGGTGTGATGCCAACACCAGATTTTTCCACCTTACAGCCAGCTCTCGTAGAAGGGTGAACATAATTTCTTCCATAGTCAAGGTTGGTTAGAGAATATCCTTTATGCAATCAAATATTATAGGGATTCTTCACGGGTAGCAGATAGAGGTATGTGGAGGATGGCTACAACTGATGCACCTAGAGTCTCAGATGAACAAGCCTCCAGGTTGACAGTTGCCATCACTGGGAAAGAAACTGTGGACACCATAAAAGATTTAAACAATGAAGGCTTTCCTGGACCTGATGGCATTCAAGTTTTTTTGTATAAGGAAATGTGGAACTTGCTTGGTAATGAGGTGATGGATGTTATGAAAGAGTTTGAGAGAGGTAACTCTGGCTTTGATAAGTGAAAGAGCGATCTTCATTTTTGATAAAATTTGTAACATAAAATGTTGCATCTTTGTAGTATGTCACGTGGTAGAAAATCACTTTTCAAAACATTTAATTATTCAAAATCTAACCACAAATATAGTTAGGTCGTTTCCACAGGGATGAATTAGCCTATTGAATTAGTGAGTGGTGACTCGTTTATTCGGGAATCTCAATGGGTGCACCTATTCCTTAGTGCAACTTGTTACCCTCATGAATTCTCATTCTAAGTAATTAATTAAAATTATAGGAGTTTATCTGCAAAATTACCATAATATAATATTCTGTTAACTAATGATCTTGGTAATGATAATCAACGTAACTACTAATTTCCTGTAAAAGAGACCTTGTTCATTGCAATCAATATCCTAATCATGCACAATTGCAATCATCTGTAATTTAGATAAACTGAAGGGATGTTCATGCAATTCTACCTTATATTAAATCAGGAAAATAAATGAATAGTGTATCTTGCAATGGCCTAAGTGGTAATTTTTAATGAGAGTAGAAATAGATCATTCTCCCTCTCTCTTCCTTGCGTGTGGTGCGGATCACGGTTGGCCGTGCAGTGGTCGGAGGATGTAGAGGACACGGAGGGGATTCCGATGATGTTGGTCTCACGGTGGGAGGTGGCTGGAGGAGGATGCCGGCGATGTCGAGGTGGAGGTTCTGCATGCATGGCTGTGCGTGGCCGTTCGTGGCCTCTGTGGCTGGCGAGATTCTCGGCGGTGCTAGGCATCGAGTTTGCGGTTGGCGGAGGCTCAGAGGAGTGGTTGCGTGGAGGGGGGGCGGTGAAGGCTTTGGGTTCTTTCGGGAGGTTGCAGGCAGGTTGAAGAAGAGGATGAAGGAGAAGAAGAGGAAGCCGAGCGTGCACATGGGCTGGCGACGCCGGCTGATTTGCGCAAGGGCGTAGCTGCACGCAGGTGTGGTCGTGCGGTGAGGCTTGCGTGAGGATCTGCTGCTGTCGGCATCAAGGAGAGAGGTGAACGCAGTGGTGGAGGGGTGAGTCTCAGACGTCCGGGAACCTTCTCGGAGGTCTTAACCGAAGAGGCTGGCACACGGTGAAGGTGTTGGTGGTGGAAGTGGTGACGGCGGTGAAGGTGGATGGAACGGCTGATGGTGATGCACGCTGTCACCGTGCACCACTGTGGTGATGGAGGTCGATGGCAGTGGAGAATGCCTACACCATAGTGTTTGTCATGGCCACAGGGAAGACTTGTTGCACGGTGATGTCGAGGGCGGCCCTCCCTGCAGCGCGATTCCTTTAACCTTTTCCAGATCCACAACGTCTGCCTCTCCCTTCACATGCGCAACTGCTGGATTTGAACACTGGCAGAGGGAGAGGCGGTGATGGAAAATTATGGGCATACCCTCCTTCAAATGCTAATTATATTCATGTCCAGCCACCTATTATTTTTTTTCTCTCTCTCTGCATGCACATATCAAATAAGGAGTATAAATGTATGTATTAGAATGCAAAGCAGATACAAGATTAATTACTACTTAGCTTAGGTCATTAAACTATAAGGAAATGTATTCCATATGTACTTAAGCCAAATAAATGTCTAATAAATTGGACTTATCAAATGCTCCTATGCTTAAGTTTTGCTAGTCCCAAGCAAAAAGTGAAAAGCAATGGAAGCAACCAAAAAGAGTTCTCCTTTTCTTATTCCGAAAACTTAGAGATCCAGACAAATGTGAAGTGATTGTAGTCTAGGTAACGGATCCAAGTGAAAAGTCAACTTACATTTGAAGTTCGTACTTAACCCTTGGTAAAACTTCTATTAGGGTAGGCAACTACTTCCCTCGAGGATAAAGTAGAAAATAATTTGTAATTTGACCCTGGCTTTTTGGCTTAGGTAGGAGATATTGAGTTGACTGGATTTATATTTGGTGGCTCACACTCATCTGGTGCTACCTGTAGTCTAGTATTGCAAACTCTAACTCTTTAGACTATCAAATGAGTCAACCCAGAGAGAGGTTGAACAACTGTGCTCTCTTGATGTTCCTTTGTGCTCACTCTTTTCCTTCTTTTCTTTCTGAGATTTACAAATCTCACCAGATTTTGTAAATGTACTCACTGTTTGGTGGTCTTACATGGCATTCACACTTCAATTAAAGTCCTAATAACTCTACAACTAAGTTAGAAGTTCTCAGCCAGTATTTAGATGATCAGAAATACTAAAAAGTAGGTATGGGTAATATTTGGTGGATCGCGATGGGTGATTTTGTTGCCTCAGAAACGTCACATAATGAAAAGTGATACGAAGATAAAACTATAAACTTGAACTCTTTTCTTTTTCTTTTCTCTTTCTCTCTTTTTTTTTTTAAATTTTTCTAAATATAAATGTTTCTTTTTTTTATTTTTTTATTTTTTGCTTGATGTTTTTTTTCAACTACTAACGCAAAACGACACATACTTTTATTTATGAGGCATTATTAGGAATGATGATGGTCAAGAGGATATTGTGTGACTAATTTGGTGGAAGTGCCTACTTTTAGCACTAGAAAAGGATGGATAGGACAAGCGTATTTCTAACTTTTGACACTATTACCCTCCTTTAGCCAAGGACTCTATGAAGGGTGGTTGTAACCATCCACCATAGTCATAGTTTTATTAAGACTCACTATCTGTGTATCTACCTTATTTGGTGACTCTCAGGAATTCACACAATATACTCACACAGGAACAGAGAGCGAAAACTATGCCTAAATATGAGGTATTCTCATCTAATAGACCATAACTTAAGAGTCCTTGCACTAGACTTAGCGCACCAGTAATCTCTCTACATTCTTCTCACAAATATGAGGTGGATCTAATAGAAGATAGTATGCCTGACTCCCTTTTAACTGTCCAAGGGTCTAGTAGACTAAAAATGCTTATTGATTTTCTACAAAGATCCATTACCCAGTCTATGTGTAAGTGAATGTAATTGTACTGGATTTCAAACTTAAGAAATAATTCAAGAAGAAAAATTCAATGACACTTGATAAATTTTCTGCTAGGGACTAACCAATTTAGCTCAAGGAAATAAAAGATTTTTTTTTTGGCTAATACACTATCCTAAATGTATGCAATTATTTATAAATACTATAAACATCCTCAGGTTATACCCCCCATGCCTAAGATTGACAATGTCTTCATTGGAAAAATAGAGACATAGAAGAATATCACTTGAGGAGGAGAGTGGGAGGAGCTAAGGCTCTTTAAACTGAAGTGCGTCCAAAATCTGGCTATCTAAAAGAGTAATATAAGGTTTAAGTCGTTGGCCATTTACCTTAAAGCTTGCACCAGAAGTAGAGTTCTGAATTTCTACAGCTTCATGAGGGAAGGTATTGATAACAACGCACAGTCCATCCCAGCGGGACTTGATCTTTCTTGGAAATAACTTAAGTTTGTAATTGAAAAGCCAGACCCACTGGTTGGGCTCAAAGGTCTTTCTAATGATGTGCTTATCATGGAAGACCTTTTTATGTTGCTTGTAAGCTTGAGAAGTTTCATAGGCTTCATTACCAAGCTCCACAAGCTCACTTAACTCCAGTATATGTGCCTTTCCCGCTTTATCCAGATTCAAGTTAACATTTTTAATGGCCTAATAGTCTTTGTGTTGGATTTCAACAAGAAGATGGCACGTCTTTCCGTAGATAAGCCGGAAAGGAGACATGCCCAAGGGAGTCTTATATGCTGTTCTATAGGCCCAAAGAGCATCATTTAGTTTTTTAGACCAATCCTTACGGTCGGGCTTGACAGTTTTTTCTAAAATTCATTTAATCTCCCTATTAGACACTTCAACTTGTCCACTCGTTTGGGGATGGTAAGGTGTGGCTATCATATGGTTAACTCCCAAATTTTGGAGTAGTCTTGTGAAGTGTACGTTCTTGAAATGAGGTCCTCCATTACTTATGATCATCCTTGGGCACCCGTACCGAGAAATGATATTAGCCTTAACAAAACCCAAGACCACGGAATGGTCATTGGTTCGTGTGGGTATGGCTTATATCCATTTCGATACATAGTCCACAGCCACAAGGATGTACTCATATCCGAAGGACACAGGAAAGGGACCCATAAGTCGATGCCCTAAATATCAAAGATCTCAACAGGGAGGATAGGTTGCTAGGACATCTCATCCCTTTTTCTAATGGTTCCAGTCTGCTGGCAACGTAGACATGCGCCCACATATGTATGTGCATCTCAGAATAAGGTGGGCCACCAAAAGCCAGACTGAAGAACCTTATGGGCAGTCTTTTTTCCACTAAAATGTCCCCCACAGTGGAGGTCATGGCAAAAACTCAGAACACTCCTTTGTTCTTTGTAAGGGACGCAACAACAGAAAAGCTGGTCAGGGCCTATTCTAAAAAGCTCGGGTTCCTCCCAGTGATAAAATTTAGTGCTAGCGAGAAACCTGTCTCGCTTTTGCTTGTCCCAAGTACTGGGGGTAATGCTCATGACTTTATAGTTCACTATGTCAACAAACCAAGGAGTTTTAACCTCCACTACCATTAGAGACACATCAGGGAAAGTCTCTTGGATATCGCCAGCAGGGTTTGATGCCTCAATAGGGATCCTAGACAGATGATTTGCTACCACATTCTCAACTCCTTTCTTATCTTTAATTTCCAGGTCAAACTCCTGACGTCGTAGACTCCAATGAATTAGGTGAGGTTTGGTGTCCTTTTTACCAAAAAGATGCTTTAAAGCTGAATGATTAGTGAACACCACAACCTTGGATCCCAAAAGATAAGACCGAAACTTATCCAAAGCAAACACTACAGCAAGAAGCTCCTTTTCAGTGACCGTGTAGTTTTGCTGAGGATCCGTAAGGGTCTTGCTGGCATAATGCAGCACATGAGGTTTGCCATCAACCCTTTGACCTAAGACCGCTCCCACTGCAAAATCAGAAGCATCGCACATTAGCTCAAATGGGAGGGTCCAATCTGGTGCTTGGAGAATCGGCGTGGTAATAAGGGCTTTCTTCAAGACTTGGAAAGCCTTGCCACATTTATCATGAAAATCGAAGGAGACATCCTTCGCTAACAGGTCGCAGAGTGGCTTAGGGATTTTACTGAAATCTCTAATGAAGCGCCTATAAAATCCAGCATGGTCAAGAAAAGATCTAACTTGACGAATATTGATGGGCAATGGAAGCTTAGAGATGGAATCAATTTTTTCTGTATCCACTAATCCTCTCTCAGAAACTACATGCCCTAACACAATGCCCTGCTGGAACATAAAGTGGCTTTTCTCCCAGCTAAGCACCAGCTTTGCCTCTTCACAATGGGTTAAGACTTTATCAAGGTGAGATAGGCATAGGTCAAACGACGAACTGTAAATGGAGAAGTCATCCATGAACATCTCAACAAACTCGTCGATCATATCATAAAATATAGCCATCATACATCATTGGAAAGTGGCAAGAAAATTACATAACCCGAATGGCATTCAGCGGAATGTAAATGTACCATATGGACTTGTGAAGGTAGTATGCTCTTGATCGTCAGGAAAGATGGCTATCTGATTATACCCAGAGTACCCGTCAAGGAAATAGAGGTATTTATTTCCCACCAATCGTTCCAAAATCTGATCGATAAATGGTAAGGGGAAATGGTCTTTCTGGGTAGCCATGTTTAAATGGAGGTAATCAATGCAGACCCTCCAACCAATTGAGGGTCTAGTGGTTACCAACTCTCCTTGGTCATTCTCTTCCACAGTGATTCTTGCCTTTTTGGGCACCACATGAATAGGACTGACCCATTTACCATCTGAAATAGGATAGATAATCGAACTCTCCTTGGTCGTTCTCTTCCACAGTGATTCTTGCCTTTTTGGGCACCACATGAATAGGACTGACCCATTTACCATCTGAAATAGGATAGATAATCCCTGCATCCAGCCATTTTAGAATCTCCTTTTTAACAACCTTCCGCATATTGGGGTTGAGCCTTCTCTGCATGTCTCGGAAGGGTTTCATGGACTCATCCGTGTATATATGATGCTTGTAAAGGGAGGGATCAACATCCTTAATATCGACAATTGACCAGGCAATTGCTTCCTTGTGCCTTTGTAAACACTCAAGCAGAGCTCCCTTATGCAATTCAGATAATGCAGATGAGATAATAACGGGGAGCACGTCATTAGGGCCAAGGAAAGCATACTTTAAAGTGCTTGGGAGGGGTTTGAACTCCAACTCAAGAGCCTTTTGGGTTGAGGGTTTAAGCTGAGATGTCCCCACCTCAGGTAGCGGATCTACCTTCACGGTCCAGGGTGGTGATAGAGACTCTGTGTGTATTCCCAACAACTCTTATAATTTGGGTATTTCCCCTTCAATTTCTTTACTAATCGGAGGATGGTCCTTAGATATGACCTTTTGGAGGGGATTTCTACATAGGAGTGTTGGAGTAGTCTCCTCAATTATTTCATCAACAACCTCAATCTAAGAACAATCTTCAAATCTAGATTGCTTGTAAATATCAAAAACATTCAACTGGATCTTCTTGTTTCCAAAGCCCATTTTAAGTGTCCCTGATCTACAATTGATAGATGCGTTGGCTGTGGCCAGGAAGGGGCATCCCAGAATAATGGACAGGTTAGTGGGCTTATTGGAAGGGTCAGTATCTAGCACAAGAAAGTCAACAGGGAAGAAGAAGTCCACTCTCACCAGGACATCTTCCAGTAATCCCCACGGTGTCTTAAGTGATCTGTCTATGACCTGGAGGATGACTGGACTAGGCTTTAACTCACCTTCTCCCAAAAGATCGTAGACAGAGCTCCGTAAAATATTCATCCCTACACCCAGATCGAGCAGAGCCTCGTCAATGTGTTGGTTACCTATAACCACTAAAATATACGGGGCCCTTAGGTCTTTCATTTTGGGGGGTGTTCCATGTTGGAGAACCAAGCTAATATGGTCAGGCAGGATGACCTTAGCTTGGACCTGTCTCCTAGATCGGTGCTTCTGGGTGCACAGGTCCTTTAGAAACTTGGCATAGGATGGGATTTGTTTGATAGCTTCCAACAGAGGCAAGTTGATCTGAACATGGCTAAAAGTGTCCATAATCTCCTCTATCCTATCCTTGGCTCCAAGCGAACCAACAGAAGATTCCCCAGGAGCAGATAGGTGCTCTAGATAAAGCACCCTCAGCTTTTGGGTAGCAGGGTTGTCATGGCGGGAGAGGGGTGGTGGACTGATGACATCCTTAGGGTGGGTGGTTTCAAGTGAGGGAGAGCAGTGTGGCTCTTCCTCAGTGGAGATGGAAGTTGGGTCGGGTGTAGAAGGGGAATCCTGAGACGTGACCGTAGGAGTTTTATTAGGCTTGTCGATTTTCTTTCCACTCCTCAGCATGGTCATAGATTGGGCGTGCTCCCTAAATATGACCCCCTTGCCCTTTGGGTTTTCCTCAGAAGAGCTAGGTAACTTCCCCGGATCACACTGCCTAACTGCCTCAGTAAGATGACCAATTTGGGATTGCATATCAGTAATCATCTTATTCTGAGATTGGATGACCATATTCTGATGCTCTTGCATCACTTTCATCATGGCTTTAAGTTCATCCATCTCAGAGGGCTTATTCTGAGGAGGGTTTTCATAGGATGGTTGGTATATGGGTTAGGGATGTAGGGGTCTTGTATTCCCTGAGTTAGAAGCATCACTTTGCTTCCATGAGAAGTTTGGATGGTTCCACCACCCCGTATTATAGGTATTAGAATATGGGTTATTACGAGAAGGTGGGCGGAAACCTTGGGCCGCATTCAGGTTAGCCTGAATCAACTCAGGGAATTGATTTGCCTGGTGGCACTCCGTAGTAGCATGCATTGTGCTTTGGCAAATGGAGCATTCACTTGAAGCTTGAAAGATAGAGGCTACTTATGGGTTCATGCCGGGGTTTGCTAAAAGCCTATCAAAGTTTTTATTCAACAATTGAATCTGATAAGCCAAATCCTGAGTAGCCCTGACTTCATGGGCCTCTATCTTCCTCTGCAAAATTGATGGTTTTCTTTTTTGATAGGCAGAGGACATATGTATGGAATTGTCACTTAATGTTTCAAATAATGCCCAGGCTTCATCCTCAATTTTGGTCATGAAGGTTCCTGCATAGGCTGCATCGATGGTTTGCCTGTGCCTCTTAGATAATTCATTATAGAACCTTTCGACCAACTAGCATCTTGGCACCTAATGATGGGAGCATAACCTAAGAAGGTCATTAAAGCGCTCCCAAGTTTCGTGAAATTGCTCCCCTTCCTGTTGAGTAAAATCCATAATCTCTCTTTTGTAATGGTTGGTTTTACTCATAGGAAAATACTTTTTCAAGAATTCTCCCTTAAAGGTGGCCCAATTGTTTACTCTTGCATCGAGGGTATAATACCAGTGCTTGGCCTTATCCTTTAGGGAGAATGAAAATAGAGTCCTTATTAGGGCTTCATCAGTAAAGCCTTGGAGTTTCATCGTGGAATAGACCTCGGTGAATTCCTCAAGATGCCTGTAGGGATCCTCCCTAGCGGTACCATAAAAAGATGGGAGCAAAGATGTGGTGTTGCTCTTGATTTCATATGGATTATCCAGTCCAGGTCTTCGGATAGGTAGGGCTTGATGGGTTATAGGGAGGAAATAGTCTCTCAAGGTTCTCTGATTTTCCCCAACCCTAATATCTTCTTCAGGTCTTTCATCAGCCATTTTTCTTCTTTCTTGGTTAGCTTTCCTTATAATTCTCTCAGGCTCAGGGTTGAAGAGAAGACTATTTCTAAGGGAGCACCTACCAAGCAAACACCAAGCAAACACAAGGCAAGAGGTCTTTTGTTGATTTAAAGTTCTTTAAGTCCTCTTCCAACTCTTCAGCTTGGTCAAATATAGTCAAGGCAATTTTTCTCTGTTCCCACGTAAGTGGTATAAGAGAAACGAGGCACTTGAAATTTCTGGTCAATGACTGTGATGGGAACACCATCATGAGCTTAACTAGCTCATTTGGACTTAGAAAAGAGAACAAAAGCTCCTACATAACCAAATGGAAGTCCTAACTCAAGGAATAACCAGTCTGAGAGAAAAGCAAGAAACAGGGGGTAAAACTGCAATTTTACCATTGCAGCGCAACAACGGGATTTCTCATGAGCTAAACACAAGTTAAATGGTCTTAACAGGATAAAAAGTGGGTTGGTTCAAACAGAAAAGGGTTCATGTGAAATCTGGGAATTAAATGACTTTTTGTAACCCTAAAATAGTCCTACTTAATTTAACAAGGTTCTGGTCAGGATAAAATTCACCTAAACCCTCTAAAAATGATGGAAAAATATCATCTAGGGTTTAGAATCTTCAAATTGGCCTTTACAACCTATTTTGACCTAAATAAGGGTCCAAGTCAAATGTTTACCCTAAATTATGTTTTTGTGTAAATTACCCAGTCAAACATGGTCAAACCCAAAATCCAACTTCACCATTGGATTCCTTCGATCCAAATTAGGTTTGTACCAAAACTTGGACCTAAGGGGAATTCACCTTGACCTAATTTGCAAATCAGTCCAGCCCAATTACATTTATACCCCTAACTTTTGAAAACTCTTGCATACACCCCCTATCTTCCATGTCTTTCCTTGCAATTAGGTCCCTCCGCCATTACAGTGGAGGAAATCCTACTCCAACGAGGATTCAAGCGAAACAGCTCTCTAATTCCTTAGAGAATCCCTCTCAAATTTGAAAGGGAGATTCTTTGAGGAATTCCCGTTCATGTGAACCCAATTTGGAGCTCCAATTTCCACCCAATCTCTCATGCGAACGCATGAGAGATTTGGGTCTTTTCTGACCTTCCAACTCTGGCGAGGTTGCCGTGCTTGGAAGCTTGCCTTCCAAGCACAAGGCCCTCTGCTAGGAGCTATAGAAAGACCCCCAGATCCTTCTGCTCCTCTCAAGCTTGAATTGGCTGGAGATAACCCCCAATTTTTCTCTCTTCCCCTCTGGCCAAACTCCCAGCAAGCTCTGATGACCCTTATCTCCCTCTCTCGTTGCTTTGCCACAATATTAGTGGTAGAGTTGCCTCTATCTCCTTCGTCCGCGTCGCGCCACACCAACCAACGCTCCAGCTACCCTCTTGTCATCGTCGTCCTCCTCCTACTGGGACCTTCATCTCTGGCGACGGTAGACACGGCCATCCGCCATCTCTTTCCCTTTCGTCCTTAAATTAGGTCAGGTACTTCCTCCCTCTCTCCTCATCTTGTTTCCCCCTCTTTATTTCCTAAAATATCCCTCGACGCTCGCACATCACCTCCATCTTCTCCACCTCCGGCAGACCACCAGCAAGGTGCTCCCGCTGCTCCACGCATCAACCCACCTCGCCAACCACCTCACGAGCTTTTCCACATCACACTGATCATAACCCCTCTTCCCATTCACTGCCACACCCTCCCAACATGCCCCCCGAACTCACCCACATTCGCACGCGCAGGGTGTCCTAGGCACGCATGCCTAGGCCACCCCGTGCAACGCTGACCACCGTGCCACCTTCGCCGTGCGAAGGAGAAGCTTCCTGCGTGTTTTGATGAGGCCACAAGCTCGTTTTGCATGAGTGTAGGTTTGGACCAATGTCACCATTGAGGCAGGCACGAAGCTTGTTTGCAAGCTCGTGCCAGGTAGCCTCACTCCAGGCTCTAGGTCCCAGGCTACGCGGAATTGTCTCGCACATAACCTCAGCCAAGTGATTGGCTTTGGAGGCCACAACAGTAGCCACAATTGAGTGCCTTCGGCTGCAGGCACGCGCAAGTAAAGGGTGGGACATTTAGTCCCACCTCGGAAGATTTGGAGTAGGCATTGTGATATAAGTTGAAAAGGTGTCAGGGGCTTATCGCCTCCTGACACGGGGTGAGGTCCCACTCAACCCATAAGCCTTGTCTGTGACCCACGCTCCTGCGGACCTAGTTTTGACCCGACTACTTATGCACTCCTCACCCACCACCCACACCGGTGGGCCTAGTCCCGGGCATGCTAACCCAACCCGTTAACTCGAGAAGGCTCTGGGAGAGCGAGCCTAAGAGAGAAAGGAGAGGAGAGTTCGCGGGGGAGGGTAGGGGTAGGTTTTGATCTTGCAGGGAAAGGAAAAGAAGTTGAAGGTGAAGCCAAGGAAGATTGAGTGGCAGCCACAACAGCTAAGGAAGAAGGCACTGCATAGTTGAAGAAAGAGGAAGTTGAAGAAGAAGCTAAGGGCTGAAGGCAGAAGAGAGCTGAAGAGGAAAAGAGTTGCAGAGAAGCTAAGGAAAGAGGAAGAAGAAGGGAAGAAGAAAGCAGTTGAAGCTCGTAGGGCAAAGAACAGAGAAGAAAGAAAAGAAAAAAAGGAAGAAGAAAGATCAGAGAAAGAAGAAAGAGAAGCAGAAGGTAGAAGAAGGAAAAATTCAGAGGAAGATATTGTAGCATCTTACTTATAAGACATCTGATTTTATAATCTGACATCCAATTTTTCATCAGATCTTCATTAGTTGTAGCTACAATTCTTTTTATGCTCTATATACTCATGCTTTACATTCTGAATTAGATTTTGAGTAGTTTTATGTGTTCAATTTACATCTATTATTGAAAGTAGTGCGTGAATTCCATTTGCTCCCTGTGTTCAACCTCGGACTTAAACTTCAAGTAATAAAATCTATTTGTTTTCAAAGCGATTTCAACTATACTACGATGCATTTATTTTAAACCCGATTTCGCCTTGCGAACATTTTGGCATCGTTGCCGGGGAGCAACATGCAATTCATCACTAGTCTCTACGTTATTTTCATTATATTTGAGCACTAACTTCCTTATTTGTCTTATTGTGATTTTGCGAGGTATTTCACGAGATCTCTCATGCAAATCAACCACCCTAAGGCAGTTAACTTCTCGCTTCTTCCTTAATCCATCTTCTAATCCTGGGAAGACAAAAAGGAAGCAATCAACTAGGAATCAACTACCTTATTCCCTTTAGTAATTATCATTTTTAAGGCAAAGTTTCCTAATTTGCGAAAGTTTTTCAAATCTTATTGAAGTTGAAGCGATTTCTTACCCCAAAATTCCTGTGCCTATTAGGGATCACGCTTAATTTCTAAATCTCCATGAACTACACACTTCTTGTTTGAAGTCCAAAGAGAACTTCTGTGAAAATCAAAGAGGATTGGAAATAGAACCAAATTAGGGTTTCTACAGTAGGGTTTTGGAGTGCTAGTTCACACGTGCTTGCATAAAAGGAAACAAACCCACCCGCACCTGTGTGCTACCCAAGCCCTTGATTGAATGGATCTAATCAAGAAAAACCCTAAAATCAAGCTCTAAAATCACTTGAACGTTAAAAACCTTGGACCCAATAACTAGGGAGTCAAATCAGGGTGATTTTTAGGTCTTGACCTAGAATCATTCTGCCATCTTTAGGGCAGGTCAGGTGAAGTTGGACTACATTGTAGGCCAACCAACCTCCAAATTAGGTCACAACTCAAAACAACTGCTAATTCAAGTGAAATCAAAGGCACCAAGTAGGACATAAAACTAATAGACTTAAGAGGTCAAGGTCCCTATTCTGGTCTACCTGGAATCTCAGTGACAAGAGAGGTCGGGTGGGGGAAACCCTATAATCCATGGGGATGCTCTACCATGTAGGGGTCTTTACGGGACTCTCCCTCTCTGGCTGCCTAGGTAATTCTTAGGTGGATGACTTTCCGATCTAGGGGTATCATCCGCCTTGAACCTCCATAGTCATCCAAACATCTTTGGGTGCCTTGGTTGGGTCAAAAACACATCCAGTCCCTCATCCCTTCTCTTTAGAGCACACACATAGATTTTCAGTGGGATTCTCCATTCAGAACTAATCACTTCAGTCTAAGATCTGAATTCTGATTCTACATCTTGATTCCACCATCTGATCCAAATATGCATCCTGGTTACTTAGGAAAACTATTCAAGAAACCTGAGCCACAAAGATCCATGAGAGATAGGATGATTGAGGATGCCCTTGAATTCTATGAAATTGAATACAAAACCTCAAAACCAGTAGAAGACATTCAGGTTAGTATACCAACAACAACAACCTTCGTCATAAACTGTGGCCAAGTATTAGTGACAGAAGCTACAAAAGGATCAACTCGAGACATTCTCATAACAGGCTACATTGAGATAGAAAAATTGCATAACTTTGAATACCTTCAATGCATGACAAATTCTGTACTATGGGAACAACACCAAGATGATCTTGAAAAATGGGAAGAGATGATAAGATTATTGAAACAAGTTATCAATCAGCAATACTTGTACATGCCCCAAATAGATAATGAACCATCTTAGAATAGTATTGAGGATCAATCCGATTTTCCAAATCCTGGGTTTGAGGCACAAGGTTGTTGTGGATTCCCAACCCAGATGGAATACAACATGCCTGATCTTGAATTAGGTTGGGAAGTTCCAGGTGCAGGAGAACATGATTTTGAGCCAGCCCTAGATATTGGGTCACCAAGCATAGAATTCCGAGAATCCTGCAATAATGAGATTAGAACTGAACCTCTCGAGGGTGTAAATCCTGCCCTTATTCTGATGAGGTGACCCTCAAATGTAACTCTGACCTAGATTCTAGTGATTCAACCCACATCCTCAGCCTAGAATCTGGATTTGAAGCTTATTGGGAAGATTATGAGGCATCGTATGACAAAGATCAAAGTTTCAATGAAGAGTATGATTCCGGGCCTTTATTTGATGAATATCCCTCTCCAACATCCTCAGAGATTCAGATCAATTTTTCAGAAGTCATGCCAATCTATGATACAGAAATCGAGGAGTTGGAAGAGTGCGGTTTTGATTGGGTCATTCCTACAAGCCTAGAACTTGAGCCTAGACCAAAAAAGGACACCTCTTTAAGCTCAAAATCAAAGAATAGGCTAGACCCAAGTCAGGTTGTTGAGTCTACATCATGTGATTTACTCGGTGATGGAACTCCTGATCTTGAATCTCATTCAGAACTTGATTTTCGCAATATCTCCAACGATTTTGAATCTTACCAGGATTTCGGAGAACCTCTATTTCTTGAATACGATGAGCCAATCTACGACCTCAGCTCACATGATTCATTCTCCAACTCTGACTCTAAGGTCCCTAATCTCGAGATCACTGATTTAAATTTAGATTCCAGTGAGATGGAATCATTTCTTTTCGATCCTCAGGAATCAAAACCAAAAAATGTCGAGAGTGACCGCAACCTAGTTTGAATCTTTTCTCGACTCAAATTTCCCTCATCTTATAGACACTCTTCAGGCATTCACTTTTGAATTTGAGAGCTACTATAGGACTCTCTAAATGAAACCACCTGTAACTCATTTCTAGAAGATCCCTCATACACAATTCTTATTGAAGACACCTCCTCTGCATATACAGAACCTATCCAAACCCATTTTCAACCCCGACCCTCAATCGGACTCAATTTCTATTTTGATTCCCCTCTTACTGAGCTGATTGCAGATGATTCGCCTCCACATCTATATCGAGTTTTGGACATTGATCAGACTGCAGACCATGCTCCATCATCCTCTGATCACCCTTGTAGGGATTCCGCATCATCCTCTGATTATTTTACGGATCCCTACTCTGACCAAGCTGATTCGACTCAGCAAAACCCTGAATTCACACGTCCACATCATTCCAAGATCCATAGTATATGGTGGGTTCCACACCTCTTGATCTACATTTATCAACTCACCAGATTGATTGGGTTTGGGCTGCATCATCAGCCTATCGATCTGAACAAGCACCTGGTTGGACCAACCAGGCTCTTGATTAAGGTGCTTGTTCTACCAAACTCAGCTGATTTGACCACTCCCTCTCCATACCACTTCCTGCTCGGCTAAAGGCATTGAATTTAGCGCTTAACAGGAGGCAACCCGTCATTCCAAAAACTTGAGATCCATCTGATTATCCGTTTATACTTCATGTCTATTGTACCCTGAGTTCAGTCTTAGAACAGTCGAGCCCACCTCTGGTACACGTGCCAGAGCTTGAAATCGTTTGCATCAGTCATTCCCGATCCATTTGCCCACCCGTTAAACCCTGTTCTAAGTCCCTGAACCCAACACTATTCCATACCCTCTGTTTACAATGAGGACATTGCAAAACTTAGGCATGGGGGGGTGGTAAAGTGCAAACATACAGAAATCAAGAAAAGTCAGAAGGATTCTCACAAAAAATCACATATGCCAAAAGTACCAAAATAATAGAAAATTGTGAAAAAGAACAAAAATTTGGAGGAGGGGAGAAAATTTTGAGGCCAAATAAAAATGAGGAAAAGTGAAAAATGCCAAAAAGGAGCACAAAAGGAAAAGAAAAAAGAAGAGATAGTCATTAGTAATAAATTAAGGGATTAACTAAGTTCTAGACCACATCAAGAAAAAGAAAAATGAAGGAAAAAGTGCTAATGAGATACAAAAGAGATTAGTAGGAATGCTGATCTTAGGCCTCTTGGGCTAGACTCTTAGGCTTAAAAATTCAAGTATCCGTTAAGATCTGGATAGTCCTCAAGAGGTTGGGGAAAATGCGAAGCTTAAGTATTAGGTCTAAGGCTTAGGGAGTATTCGACCTCGTTAATTGACCTTTGGTTTACGGGACTCGGTAACCTAAGCACCCCAATCCACACATAGTCTGGTTCAGTGCGCATAACTATCAAAATCATGCAAAAGTGTTTAACTGTTCTGAAAAATTTTCCTAGATTAGGAGTGGCCAATCAACACAAGTTGATTTGGATGAGTTCCTAGTGTGGAGAGGTGGGAAATTTCCCTCGAAGTTGCATAATAACATATCGTCTCCTCGGTGCTTGTCTCCTAGGATATTTACATATCCTACTGGAGGCACGTAAGCACCATGCTGGTTCAGATGCCATGGGTGGCATTATCACGAAATGTCGATTGCCAGGGTCTGGATTTAGCTATAGAATGCCATGGGCGGGATTATCTTTAAATCTCAAAAGCTAGGGTTCTGGGGGTTGCCATGGGCGGTGCTATCACGATGCATCAATTGCTAGGGACCTTTTGAGGATTGATGATGGGGACGAGGAATCCGATACTGACCGTATTGAGAAGCCAATCCGAAGCTAGAAATAAAAAGAAAAGAGAGAGAAAACTCTCTAAACAAATAAATCCTCTGTCTCTCTCTTATAAAAAAATGCATTGCAAACTGAAACGAGGCTAAAATATGTCTCAAGCACAGGTGCTTTAATTGCGGAGTCCAACGAACCTCAGGATAGTTCTTACGGGCCTTAAAAACCTTTGCGGAGGACCGAGGCTAGAGCTAGTCAGGTCCGGATCTTGGTTGGTAGTTGAGTACCTCTAGGCCTACTGTCGACATTCTAACCTAATCAAAAAGAAAATGCACTCATCATAATTTATGAACATCAAAGGAATTAACGGTCTGGAACAGAAGTTAAATCCTTAAAATTTTGCTAAGGGAATAGCAAAAGCTAGGCATGGGGGTATGATGGGAACACCATCATGAGCCCTAACTAGCTCATTTCGACCTAGAAAAGTGAATAGAAGCTCCTACATAACCAAATAGAGGTCCTAACTTAAGGAATAACCAGTTTGAGAGAAACGTAAGAAATAAGGGGTAAAACTGTAATTTTACCATTACAGTGCAACAACGGGATTTCTCATAAGCTAAACACAGGTCAAATGGTATTAACAGGATAAAATGTGGGTTGGTTCAAATAGAAAAGGGTTCATGTGAAATCTGGGAATTAAATGACTTCTTGTAACCCTAAAATAGACCCACTTAATTTAACAAGGTTTTTGGTCAAGAAAAATTCACCTAAACCCTCTAAAAATTATGGAAAAATATCCTCTAGGGTTTAGAATCTTCAAATTGGCCCTTAAAACCTATTTTGACCTAAATAAGGGTCCAAGTCAAATGTTTACCCTAAATTAGGTTTTTGTGTAAATTGCCCAGTCAAACTTGATCAAACCCAAAATCCAACTTCACCATTGGATTCCTTAAGTCCAAATTAGGTTTCTACCAAAACTTGGACCTAAGGGGAATTCACCTTGACCTACTTTGCAAATCAGTCCAGCCCAATTACATTTACACCCCTAACTTTTGAAAATTCTTGAAGCCACCCCCTAGCTTTCTCGTCCTTTGCAATTAGGTCCCTCCACCATTACAGTGGAGGAAATCCTACTTTGGAGAGGATTCAAGGGAAACAACTCCCTGATTCCTCAGAGAATCCCTCTCAAATTTGAAAGGGAGATTCTCTGAGAAATTCCCGTTCATGTGAACCCAATTTGGAGCTCCAATTTGCACCCAATCTCTCATGCGAATGCATGAGAGATTTAGGTCTTTTTCGACCTTCCAACTCCGGCAAGGTTTCCATGCTTGGAAGCTTGCCTTCCAAGCATAAGGCCCTCTGCAAGGAGCTATAAAAAGGCCCCCAGATCCTTCTGCTCCTCTCAAGCTTGAATTGGCCGGAGATAACCCCCAATTTTCCTCTCTTCCCCTCCGACCAAACTCCCAGCAAGCTCTGACAACCTTTATCTCCCTCTCTTGTCGCTTTGCCACAATACCAGTGGCAGAGTTGCCTCTATCTCCCTTGTAAGCGTCACGCCACACCAGCCAACGCTCCAGCTACCCTCTCGTCGTCACCGTCCTCCTCCTACTGGGACCTTCATCTCCAGAGATGGTAGACACGAGCCGTCCACCATCCCTTCCCCCTTCATCCTTAAATTAGGTCAGGTACTTCCTCCCTCTCTCCTCTTCCTGTTTCCCCCTCTTTATTTCCTAAAATATCCCTCGACGCTCGCACATCACCTCCATCTTCTCCACCTCCGGTAGATCACCGACGAGGTGCTCCCGCTGCTCCACGCATCCACCCACCTTGCCAACCACCTCACGAGCTCTGCTACGTCACACTGATCATAACCCCTCTTCCCAATCACCGCCACAAGCTCCCAACACACCCCCCGAACTCACCCACATCTGCACTTGTAGGGTGACCTAGGCATGCATGCCCAGGCCACCCCGTGCCACGCTGACCACCGTGCCACCTTCGCCGTGCCATGGCGAAGCTTCCTGTGTGTTTTGATGAGGCCGCAAGGCCATTTTGCATGAGTGCCGGTTTGGACCTCCGCCGCCATTGAAGCAGGCTCAAAGCTTGTTTGCAAGCTCATGCCAGGTAGCCTCGCACCAAGCTACAGGTCCTAGGCTACGTAGAATTGTCTCGTGCATAACCTTAGCCAAGTGATTGGCTTTGGAGGCCACAACAGTAGCCACAATTGAGTGCCTTCGGTTGCAGGCACGTGCAGGAGGAAGGTGGGACATTTAGTCCCACCTCGGAAGATTTGGAGCGGGCGTTGTGATATAAGTTGAAAAAGTGTCAGGGGCTTATCACCGCCTAACACGGGGTGAGGTCCCACTCAACCCATAAGCCTCATCCGCAACCCACGCTCCCGCAGACCTGGTTTTGACCTGACTAACCGTGCACTCCTCGCCCACCACCCACGCTGGTGGGCCTAGTCCCAGGCACGCTAACCCAACCCGTTAACCCGAAAAGGCTCTGGGAGAGCAAGCCTAAGAGAGAAAGGAGAGGAGAGTACGTGGGGGAGGGTAGGGGTAGGTTTTGCTCTTGAGGGGAAAGGAAAAGAAGAAGAAGCCGAAGGTGAAGCCAAGGAAGAAAGAGTGGCAGCCATAGCAGCTAAGGAAGGAGAAGGCACTACACGGTTGAAGAAAGAGGAAGCTGAAGAAGAAGCTAAGGGCTGAAGGCAGAAGAGAGCTGAAGAGGAAAAGAGTTGCAGATAATCTAAGGAAAGAGGAAGAAGAAGGGAAGAAAGCAGTTGAAGCTCGCAGGGCAAAGAACAGAGAAGAAAGAAAAGAAAGAAAGGAAGAAGAAAGATCAGAGAAAGAAGAATGAGAAGCAGAAGGCAGAAGAAGAAGGAAAAATTCAGAGGAAGATACTATAGCATCTTAATTATAAGACGTCTGATTTTATAATCAGATGCCCAATTTTTCATCAGATCTTCATTAGTTGTAGCTACAATTCTTTTTATGCTCTATATACTCATGCTTTACATTCTGAATTAGATTTTGGGTAGTTTTATGTGTTCAATTTATATCTATTATTGAGATTAGTGTGTGAATTCCATTTGATCCCTGTGTTCGACCTCGGACTTAAACTTCGAGTAATAAAATCTATTTGTTTTCAAAGCGATTTCAACTATACTACAAGACATTTATTTTAAACTCGATTTCGCCTTGCGAACAGACTGTTAAGAAGGTTGAGTTTGCTTTTAGTCCTTTTTGGGTGATCAATCAAGTTGTCAAACAATTACGCACCCTAAATTGACTTTTGAGTGCCCTAAAGACATACACTTTGCTACAATGATATTCTCAGATGCTCAAGTAAAAAGGTACTCCAAGGATGGAACCAAGGGATGCAAGTAGGGCGAACTCTTCCTTTGAGGTGATGCGTTAGCGGTGCCTCTTAACTACCCTTGAATTCCTTTAAGGGGTATCCCCCTCCTTAGAATATCAAATCACTTGGGCAAACGCTAATACCACTATTTCAAAGCGAGATAGGAGGGTTTGCACCGATAAAGAGATCGATGCCTATAGCCTTAAGGGTCCAAGTCCTAGTGCAGTGCCTATAGTGCGTGCTCAGTGCAGGAAGTGTGCATCACATCGCGAAAAGTGATTTTTCTTTTGAAAATTGCAGTCACATTATTCAAACAGTTCCTATATATTTTCCTTTCTTTTCAAGAAGTAAAGTGACCACTTGATTAATCTTTTCAAATCAGTTTAAGTGGTCTTCTTGAATTATGTCCAGATGCAATGAGTGTGCAGATAACTGATGCAGTAAGATAAGAAATGCGTACCTTGGTCTAGCACTCTTCTATGCAAAATGCACGCAATGTAATAAGAAAATTTAGATGCTACTCAATTAATCCTAGATGGTTGTCCTATGGATATGCAGTCTCTAGCAGGCAGATCGGATTTATTTTCTTTTCTTTTTTTTAAAAATAATAATAAGCAAACAAACCTAATCTAACTAACTAACCAAGATGTGGTTCAAACAATTTGAATAATCCTATAAGCTAAATAAAATGGGAACACACTCCTGAAAATACCCAACACGGGTCCACAAGACAAAAATTAAATGTCTAAGGTCTATCTAGCCTCATTTAAGTATAAATAGATCTCCAGTTTCCAATCCTCCTTCCACACGTGTGGGATCAAGGCCCATGTGCTCTTGTTGCTACCCTCTAGGTGGCGTCAAGGTTCACCAAAAATATCGTCTCCGCCGTGCGCGTCCGTCGCGTTCGTCGATCGATTCGTGCACACAAAGAGAACCAATGTCAATAATTCAAAAAAGCTTTCAAAATAGCATAAAAATAATATAAATTTCCCAAAATATTAATAGGCATGTTTCCTCCCTGGCAATGGTGCCATTTGAAAGAGCGATCTTCATTTTCGATAAAATTTGTAACATAAAATGTTGCATCGTTGTAGTACATCGCGAGGTAGAAAATCGCTTTTCAAAACATTTAATTATTCAAAATCTAACCACAAATATAGTTAGGTGGTCTCCATAGGGAGGAATTAGCCTATTGAATTAGTGAGTGGTGACTCATTTATTCGGGAATCTCAATGGGTGCGGCTATTCCTTAGTGCAACTTGTTACCCTCATGAATTCTCATTCTAAGCAATTAATTAAAATTATAGGGGTTTATATGAAAAATTACCATAATATAATATTATGTTAACTAATCATCTTGGTAATGATAATCAACATAACTACTAATTTTCCATAAAAGAGACCTTGTTCATTGCAATCAATATCCTAATCATGCATAATTGCAATCATGTGTAATTTGGATAAATTGAAGCGATGTTCATGCAATTCTGCCTTATATTAAATTAGGAAAATAAATGAATAGTGTATCCTGCAATGGCATAAGTGGTAATTTTTAATGAGAGTAGAAATAGAGCATTCTCCCTCTCTCTGCCTTGCGTGCGATGCGGATCACAGTTGACCGTGCGATGGTTGGAGGACATAGAGGACACGGAGGGGGTTCCGATGACGTTGGTCTCATGGTAGGAGGCGGCCGGAGTAGGAGGACGCCAGCGATGTTGAGGTGGAGGTTCTGCGTGCATGGCCGTGCGTGGCCTCTGTGGTAGGCGAGATGCTCGACGGTGCTCGGTGATGCTCGGCGTCAAGTTTGGCAGTTGGCAGAGGCTCAGAGGAGTGGCTGTGTGGAGGGGGGATGTGAAGGCTTTGGGTTCTTTCAGGAGGTTGCAGGAGGGTTGAAGAAGAAGAGGAAGAAGGAGAAGAAGAGGAAGCGGACGCACGGGCTGGCGACGCCAGTTGCTTTGCGTAAGGGCGTAGCTATGCGCGGGCGTGGCCATGTGGTGAGGTTCGCGTGAGGGTCTGCTGCTGTCGGCGTTGAGGAGAGAGGTGAACGTAGTGGCGGAGGGGCGAGTCTTAGACGTCCGGGAACCTTCCCGGACGTCTTAACCGAAGAGACCCGCACACGGTGAAGGTGTTGGTGGTGGAAGTGGTGACGGCGGTGATTGTGGATGGAACGGCTGATGGTGATGCACACTGTCACCGTGCACCACTGTGGTGATGGAGGTTGATGGTAGTGGAGAATGCCTACCCCATATTGTTTGTCATGCCACAGGGAAGACTTGTTGCACGGTGATGTCGAGGGCGGCCCTCCCTGCAGCGCGATTCCTTTAACCTTTTCCAGATCCACAACATCCGCCCCTCCCTTCACATGCGCAACTGCTGGATTTGAACACTGGCAGAGGGAGCGGCGGTGATGGAAAATTATGGGCATACCCTCCTTCAAATGCTAATTATATTCATGTCCAGCCACCTATTATTTTTTTCTCTCTGCATGCACATATCAAATAAGGAGTATAAATGTATGTATTAGAATGCAAAGCAGATACAAAAATATTCGTAAGCTAAGATTAATTACTACTTAGCTTAGGTCATTAAACTATAAGGAAATGTATTCCATATGTACTTAAGCCAAATAAATGTCCAATAAATTGGACTTATTAATAAGATCAATGGCTCTTTTCTTTTCTTGTTGCCAAAGATACAAGGAGCAGAGAAGTTCCCTAAGTTTAGACCTATTGCTCTTTCGAACTCCATTTATTTGGTGGTGAGCAAAATACTGGCAAATACATTGAGGTCAGTCGTACAGAACCTGATTCACCCTGTCCAATCAGCTTTCCTGCCCAATAGATCTGTACAAGAGTCATTTATTATGGCTCAAGAGATGGTGTGTGGTTGGCATAGAAGGAAGTGTAAAGCCTTTATGTGGAAAGTGGATTTCCGAAAGGCCTATGACTCTGTATCATGGCCTTATTTGTGGGAGGTGTTTAAGAGAAGAGGGTTTCCTCCCCTCTGGATCCAATGGATGAAGCGTTGCATTACAACTACTTTTTCTCCTTTGATCAATGGCAAACCTTGTGGGGCTTGGATTCAGCCATAGTGTAGTGTTAGGCAAGGTTGCCTGCTTGCTCCATTGGTTTCTAATGTTGCAGTGGATGGTCTTGCTAGATACGCTTGCAAACTGCCTGAGGCTGGTGTTATTAGAGGATATTCATTATCCAATAGGAGAGCTATGGCCCCTATACTCCAGTATATAGACGACACAGTCTTTTTGTTGAGGGGACAATTATTGAAGCCCAAGTATTAGGACACATGGTTAAGATCTTTGGGGACATTTTAGGTCTGAAATTGAACAAGGAGAAGTCTAGCTTGGTATGCTTTGGTCTTAGTGAGCAACAGTAGGATGCACTCTCAGCCACTTTAGGAACTCGTACCAATCTGCCAATCATATACTTGGGGTTGCCCTTGAGATGTTCAAAATTGAGGAAGAGCAATTGGAATATCCTCTTTGACAAGATTTCCATTAAGCTGGAAGGATGGAACAACAAGTTCCTATCTAAGGGTGAAAGACTCATCTTGTTAAACTCTACCATTACCTCTATCCCGATCTTTTACCTCTTCCTCTTCAAAGCCCCGAAGTCTATTTGGCAATGCATGGATTTAATGTGAAAGAGATTCTTCTAGAAGGGTGCGCAGCATGAGGGTAGATTCATGCAACCGCTGAAGTGGGAGCAGCTATGTCGTCCCAAGGAAGGTGGGTTGGGGATTAAAGTGCTCAAAGATTTCAATGAGGCTTTATTAATTAAATGGGATATTAAAACTCTCAGTGGGGAGGAAAAATTATGGACTGAACTTGTTAGAGACGGTTATGGTAGCTCTAATAGTGCACTGAGGAGATTATACCCTTCCAAACCATCCCTATTCTGGCGTTCTGTTACTCAGGCTATTAAGAATAATTGGCAGTTATTCCAACCTGTACTTGGAGATGGCAGGGCTTTCAATTTCTGGTGGGAGTAGTAGTCGTTGGGCATCTTGAAGGAATCCTATCCGAGGGTATACTCGGCTACAGTTGACAAAGAAGGTGTGGTGAGCAGCTATTGGTCTGAGTCAAGCAGATGCTGGCAATTGAATGAATTTGAAACCATTAGGGAGGGAACCCGATTATGGGAAGGAAGACAAAACTTACTTTCAAACTTGCAAAGCGTTATACCAAGGCCTAGTGTGGAGGACACCTATGCATGGGATGGCATCTGTATGACTCAACGTGCCTATGGAAAAATCATGAATTTTGGCAGTTGTATGGGAGTGATCACATTGACAAGAAACTTTGGCTATTGAAGTTTCCCCTCAAGGTGCAAATTTTTCTCTGGTTGTGTAGAAGGGAGGGCTTGATCACAGGGGACCTTAGACAAAAGAGGATGGGTGCAGCACTGCTTGAATGCCACCTATGTGGGATGCACACCGACAGTCTAAACAAGTTTTCCTCTTGTTTGATTACGGATACAATTTGGAGAAAAACTTGCTAGGAGTCGCTCTTGCCATGGGAGTCCTTGTGGCATAGCTTTTTGATACCTAGGAGGCCGCACCTGCGCATGGCTGTGACCTTATGATGCGTGTGGAGGGAGAGGAATGAGAGACTATTTCAGGAGAGACCAGTATGCTATGAGCAAATTGTAAATGAGTGTTGTTTCCTTATACATAGATGGGGATCTAATTTGTAGTTCTCCTTGTATTTATTTTTTGTTGTTTAATAAAATGCCCTCCCGGATCGCTATCGTAACACGGTAGCTTTCCTCTCAGTTTCAAAAAAAAATAGTGAGCTTGGTCCTAATTCGGGTTCATAACGCACCTCTAGTTTGGTACGTTACTCGGATTTAGCAGAGGTTACGAAGGGCGTGCACCAAGCTGGCAAGTCCTAATCATCTGTGCTAGTTGATTTCGAACCTCTGTGATTTCTTCTTTATGCTATTTCTGCATAGCCACGTTAGTCTTCTAGATGTTAGCCAGGGCTTGCAAAATCAAGTTCATCCGATCTTCCCTAGTAGGCCCGAATTGGTAATACAGGTTGGGCTTAGGTTGAGCGAGTTGATAAGGTCGCAGAGCTTGTGGTCAGGGTTGGAATTGAGGTCTCGAGTTCTGATTATTTCCTGACCACTCGAAATTTGGATGATTGTGCCATCTAGGGTTATATGTGTTGGAGAATGGATCATTCTGGATAGTGTGGAGATCCTCGTAGGTCTGAGGAACTCCAGAGTAATCAGAGTTCGAGGTCAAAATTTCCCCAACTAGAGTAGGAAGGTGTAGAGTTTCCTCCGAAATTGGGATTAGACGGGGGTGGATACATGTCGATTCCCTGATATGAGTGGTGGTGAATGTTTTATACGACCTCCTTACTTGAGGGCAGTTGCACATATGTGCGTTGCTACGCGGCGGTGACTCTCTATAGATGTCAAGTCAAGTCTTCCACCTTCTTTTGAATATTAGAGACCTTATCCAAGTGACTGGACACCAACTCCAAGTCAACAGATGCGGATAGATTGCGAGTCTCATGTAACCCTCACGTGTTTGTCAATGTGCAGGTGGTCGTCTGGTCGAACACACCCATAGACTCATTCTTTATGGAGTTCTCACACATGTTCTCGAGAATCTCCCAAATGGTGTCCTCATGTTGACTGATGTGCATACATCTAATTGGCCTAAAATGACTATTTAGGCATGTTCCTAGGTCTATAGAAGCACCATGCATTATAAATATTGCATAACATGCATCATCATGCATTTAGGTTAGATTGTATAAATTATATGTTAATTTTCCCTTTTTGTGGTCAGGGGATAAGGCAATATTTATCGGGACCTCGGATTGAAGATCCAATCGTACAAATCTGATCAGGACGACGATCGGAGATCGACTCTGAGATCACCTCGATCAGACCTTTGTAGCATCATATGCAGTCCAGGGAAGATCAAAGGCCAAGGGGCAAGGTGGTGTAAAATCCTTACCTTAGATGACAAATCTAACTACACAGATGGGTTCGGATAGACAATCTTAGGCCAATGGTGCAAAAATCGGTCTAATCAGACATCCGTGGCACCTTCTGTGAGAAAAAGAAGATGGACGGCCAGGATGTTGCCACGTGGCACCATCCAAACCCTTCGAGGTGCCTTCGCTCAACTGTTGAAGGTTTAATGGATGAGAGATCTTAGCCATTGGATGAAGATCCAATGGCTAAGAGCTCTCCATGCCTCCCGCCCATCAGTTCTACAAAGGAGTGTTCTCAACTGTCCATCACTCAACCAACGGCCGAGAAAGGTCCATGTCGCCTCTACCACGCGCTCCAAATCTCTGAAGAAAAGAATCCACGCAATCTTGGCTGTTGGATCTTCATCCAACAGCAGGAGCGCGTGGACCTTGAGTTGAAAATGCGACACAAAAGAGTGCGTAGCGCTTTGGCTAGCACCTTCGTTTGTGAAGTAGAGGCACGCGATGGAGGCCTCGCGTGCCTCAAATCAAGCGGGTGAGCGGGGTGCGGCTAAATACAGCTGTTGGAAGTGGCGTAGATGGTTGATGAAGTGACGACGCGGCGCGCAGAGAAGTGTGGATCGCATACGCGCAAGATGACGCGCGAACACATGTGCGATCGCACATGCGCGGGCACATAATAGCCAAAGAGGAAGCGATTGAGTAGCTTTCTAAGTTGTTCGATCTTTTGATCGGACAATTGAGGATGATTGGGTGCGATCTCACGCTTAACGACTGAAGTATGGAAGTGTCGGGCAACATGGCACAGCGTGGGCGCTCGGATTAGAGGTGAACGACGGAGATCAAGATGTGGCTTCAGGGACATGTTGGCTTTAGCGACGTGCACATCCGTCACTAAAGACCTTGCATTCATGATCATGCAAGTAAAAGGACCTATTTGCCTTCAAAACTCAGCTATATAAAGCCCCTATGCCCTCCACTGTTTCTCCATCCCTTCCTTTCTTCTCTCTCCTCCTACAAAGCTCTACGAGCTCATCCCAAACTCGAGATGCTCCATTAGAGCTAGAGTAAAATAATTTTCCAACTTCTCACCCCTGTTTGTGGAGCACTTGTGATTGTCCTCTGATGGGAACACCATCATGAGCCCTAACTAGCTCATTTTGACCCATACAAGAGAACATGAGTACCTACATAACCAACTAAAGGTCCTAATTCATTGAATAACCATTCTAAGAGAAAAGCAAGAAATAAGGCGTAAAACTATAATTTTACCATTGCAATACAACAATAGGTTTTCTCAAGGGCTGAACAAAGGTCAAAAGGTCATAACAAGATAAAAAGTGGGTTGGTTCAGACTGAAAAGTATTCGTATGAGTTCTGGGAGTTAAATGACTTTTGGTAACCCTAAAACAACGCTTGATTAACCAAGGTTTTGGTTAGGATAAAATTCACCTAAACACTCTAAAAATCATATAAAAATATTCTCTAGGGTTTAGAACCTTCAATTTGGCCATTGGAACCTATTTTGACCTAGAATGGGGTCTCAGCTATATATTTGCCATAAATTGGGTTTTTGCATAAATTTCCCAATCAAACGTGGTCAAACCCAAACTCCAACTTCAACATTGAATTTCTTAGTTCAAAATTAGGTTTGTACCAAAATTTGGACCTAAGGGGCACTCATCTTGACCTACTTTGCAAATAAGTCCAACCTGATTACATTTTTGCCCTTATCTTTCGAAAACCCTTGCATTTGGCCTCCTAGCTTCTTCATCGTCCTTGCAAATAGGTCCCTACACCATTATAGTGGAGGGAAACCTACTTCGGAGAACTTGAGAGGGCGATTCCTCCTTGATTGCTCAGAGAATCCCTCCCAAAATTGGAAGGGAGATTCTCTGAGTAATTTCCTCCAGTATGAGCCCATCACTGAGCCCTAAATTGTACCCAATCTCTCATGCGAATGCATGAGAGATTTGGGTCTTTTTGAAGCTTCCAACTCTGGCGGACATACCTTGCTTGGAAGCTTGGCTTCCAAGCACAAATCCGTCCCTAGAGGCCTATTTAAACAACCCCTGATTCATCCGCATCTCCTCAGCTTGGAATTGGGTCGGTCCACCCAACATTCTTCTCTCCTCCCCGGACACAACACCTCCGCAAGCTCTGGCGGTTCCTCCCTCTCTCTCTCGTCACCCAACCAAAATACCAGTGGATGTGTTGCCTTCCTCTCGTTCATCCGCGTCGGCCATACCAGCCCTAATGCCGAATCTGCCCTCGTCGTCACCACCGCCTCATCTATGGAGATCTTGGTCTTTGGCGTTGGCCGTACCAGCCCAAATACCTCTCCTGTCTCCTTCTTCCTTAGTTTAGGTCAGTTAGTTTCTCTCTTCTACTCTCGTTCCCTTTCTTTATTTCTCAAAAACACCCCTCGATGCCACCGATCACCATCACGTTCTCCACCTCCAGCCATACCTCTGGCGAGGCACCCTCGTCACTCCGCACCTCCATCCGCCTCGCCAACCATCCTACGACCTCCATAACACCCCACTGAACATCTCCCACTACTCCAATCACTCCGACAACCACCCAAAATTGCCCCCGAACACGCCCACTCACACGACCACAAAGAACCCTATGAACACTCACTCAGGCATTCCCACACCACGCTGACCATCGCCACATATTCGCCATGCCTTGGTGAATCTCCCTAGACGTTTTGACATGGCTGCAAGGCCGTGCTCATGATTTCAGGTTCAGGCACCCCAGCCGCCATGGATGAAGAAGCTTGGAGCTTGCTTCCTATGCTCTAGCTGCTGCTGCTCTAGGCGTGAGTCCCAGGCGACGTGGACTTGAGGCACGAGCACGCTCAGATTCTCACTTGGAGTCAACAACCCATGCAGCCTCGCCAATTAAGCCAGACACCTATTGCTGCAGTGTGCACAAGGGAGGTGGGACGTTTAATCCCACCTCGGAACTGGACGAGCGAGTGTATGCACTTAAATTGATTTTGTGCATTAGCCTTATCGCATCCTACTCACGGGGTGAGGTCCCTCTCTCCCCCTCACGGCCTCGTCTGCGGCACTGCCCACGCGGACTTGGCCACGACCCATTTACCCGACCGACTCACTCCTCGCTCACCACCCATGTCGGTGAGCCTGGGCCCGGGTCTTCGTTAGGTCCGATTACCCAACCTAGATGTGGCTCTAGGAGAGAACCAAAATAGAGAAGAGAGAAGAGAGGAACGCTACGTAGGGGAAGGGGGGTTTTGCTATGGAAAGATTGGCTCCACACTTAGCCAAATCCAAGGAAGGAATAAGAGGGAAGAAGGAAGAAAGCTGAAGGAAGAGAAAGAGAAGAAGGAAGAAGAAGCCAAAGAAGCTGAGGTTCGCAAGGCTAAGACCAGAGAAAAAGAAAGAGAAGAAAGAAGGAAGAAAGAAGAAGCCAAGAGAAAGAAGACAGAGAAGGTAAAGAAAAGAGAAGACAAAGAGAAGAAAGAGCCAGCGATAGAGAAAGGAAGGAAAGAGAAGAAAGAGAAGAGAGATTACAAGAGAAATCAGAGAAAAGAGGAAAGAAAGGTACTGTAGCAATGAACCTTTAAGACATCTAATTTTATAATCAGAGGTCCATTTTTTCATAGGCTATCCATTGTTATATTTACAATTCTTTTTATGCTCCATATACTCATGCTTTACATTCTTAATAAGATTTTGAGTAGTATTATGTGTTCAAATTGCATTTATTATTAGGATTAGTGTGTGAATTCCATTTGCTCCCTGTGTTCGACCTTAGACTTTAAAATTCGAGTAACAAATTGTATTTGTTTTGAATGCTTTTTCTACTATACTACAATGCGACCTTTTTAAAACCCGATCAAGCACTTTAAAATTTTGGCGCCGTTGTCGGGGAGCAATGTGCAATTCACCACTATTCTCTGGATTATTTTGATTATATTTGAGCACTAACTTGCCCTATTTGTTTTATTGTGATTTTGCGAGGTATTTCACGAGATCTCCCGCGCAAATCAACCACTCTAAGGCAGGTAACTTCTGTATTCTTCCCTAATCGAACCTCCTAATCTTGGGAAGACGAAAAGGAAACAATCAAATTAGGAATCACCTACCTTCTTTTTATAGTAATTATCATTTCAAAGCCAAAATTTCCTAAATTTGTGATTTTTTTTTTCAAATCTCATTGAAGTTGAAGCAATTTCTAGAGATCCTACCCCAAAATTTCTGTGCCTATTAGGGATTACGTGTAAATTCTAATCTTCTTGGACTACACACTTCATGTTTGAAGTCCAGGGAGAACATTTGAAAAAATCAAAGAGGACTTGGAAATAAAGCCAAATTAGGGTTTCTACATTAGGGTTTTTGAGTGCTAGTTCACACTTTCCTGCATAAAAGGAAACAAACCCGCCTGCATTTGTGTGCTACCAAAGCCCTTGATTGAAAAGATCTAATCAAGTAAAACCCTAAAATCGGATTCTAAACTCATTTGAACCTTAAAATACTTGGACCTAATAACTTGGGAGTCTAATCAAGGTGAATTCTAGGTCTTGACCTGGAGTCATTTTGCCATCTTTAGGGCAGGTTAGGTGAAGTTAGACTACATTGTAGGCCAACCAACCTCCAAATTAGGTCACAAGTCAAAATAATTGCTAATTCAAGTGAAATCAAAGGCACGAGTTAGGATATAAAACTGGTAGACTTAAGAGGTCAAGTTATCCATTCTGGTCTACCTGGACCCTCAGTGATAAGAGAGGTTGGGTGGGGGAAACCTTATAACCTGTAGGGGCACTCTACCATGTAGGGGTCTTTGCGGGACTCTCCCTCTCTGGCTGCCCAGGTAATTCTCAGGTGGACGACTTTCTGATCCAGGGGTATCATCCGCCCCGAACCCCTATAGTCATCCAACAATCTTTGGGTGCCTTGATTGGGTCAACAACACATCCAATCCCTCATCTCTTCTATTTAGAGCACACACATATTTTCTTTGGGAATCTCTATTCAGATCAAATCACTTCATTCTAAGACTTGAATTCTGATTCTACATCTTCATTCCACCATCTGATTCAAATATGCAGCCTGGTTACTTAGGAAAACCATTCAAGAAACCTGAATCACAAAGATCCATGAGAGATAGAATAATTGAGGATGCCCTTGAATTCTATGAAATTGAGTACAAAACCTCAAAACCCGTATAAGACACTCAGATTAGTGTACCAACAACAACAACCTTCATCATAAACTGTGCTCAATTATTATTAACAGAAGCCACAAAAGGATCAACCTGAGACATTCTCATAACAGGATATATTGAGATAGAAAAATTGTATAACTTTGAATACCTCCAATGCATGACAAATTCTGTACTTTGGGAAAAATACCAAGATGATCTTGAAAAATGGGAAGAAATGATGAGATTGTTGAAACAAGTTATCAATTAGAAATACTCGTACATACCCCAAACAATTCATGAAACATCTTGGAATAGTATTGAGGATCAATCTGATTTCCCAAATCCTGGGTTTGAGGCACAAGGTTGTTGTGGATTCCCAACCCAGATGGAATATAACATGCCTGATCTGGAATTAGGTTGGGAAGTCCCAATTGCAGGAGAACACGATTTTGAACCAGCCCTAGAAAACCAAAATCCTGGGTCACTAAGCATAGAATTCTGAGACTCCTATAATGATGAGATTAGAACAGAACCTCTCGAGGGTGTAATTCCCGTCCCTTATTCTGATAAGGTGACCCTTGAAGGTAATCTTGACCTAGATTCTAGTAATTCAACCAACATCCTTAGCCTAGAATTTGGATCTGAAACTTATTAGGAAGATTACAAGGCTTTGTATGACGATGATCAAAGTTTAAACGTAGATTATGATTCTGGGTCATTGTTTCATGAATATCCCTCTCCAACATCCTTAGAGATACAGATTGATTTTTTAGAAGTCACGCCAATCTACGATACAGAAATCGAGGAGTTGGAAGAGTGGGGTTTTGATTGGATCATTCCTACAAGCCTAGAACTCAAGCCTAGACCAAATAAGTACACCTCTTTGAGTTCAGAATCGAAGAATAGGCTAGACCCAAGTCAGGTTGCGGAGTCTACATCTTGTGATTTATTCTATTGTGGAACCTCTGATCTCGAATCGAACTCAAAACTTGATCCTCGCAATTTCTCCGGTGATTTCGAATGTTACCGTGATTTCGGAGAACCATTGTTTCCTGACTACGACGAGCCAATCTACAACCTCAGCTCACATGATTCATTCTCTGACTCCTACTCTGAGGTCCCTGATCCCGAGATCACTGATTTAAATTCAGGTTCCAATGAGATGGAATCATTTCTTTTCGATCCTCAAGAATCAAAATCAGAAAGTGCCGAGAGTGTCTACAACCCCGAATTTGAATCTTTTCTTGACTCAGATTCTCTACATCCTATAGACACTCTTCAGGCATTTACCTTTGAATTTGATGGCCACTATAAGGACTCTCTAAATGAACCCACCTATAATTTCTTTTTAGAGGAGCCCTCATACACAATTCTTATCGAAGCCACCTACTCCACATATACAAAACCCATCCAAACCTGTTTTCAACCCCAACCCGCAACTGGCCTCAAGTTCTATTCTGATTCCCCTTTTACTGAGCCGATTGCAGATGATTCGCCTCCACACTTTATCGAGTTTCGGACATTGATCAAACTACAAATCATGCCCCTTCATTCTCTGATCATTCCTGTAGGGTTTCCGCATCATCCACTGATTATTTTGAGGATCCTTACTCTGACTAGGCTAATTCGACTTAGCCAAACCCTGGATTCTCACTTCTATAACATTTCGAGCTCCATAGTATATGGTGGGTTCCACACCTCTTGATCTACATTTGTCAACCCACCAGATTGATTGGGTATGGGCTGCATCATCAGCCGGTTGATCTGAACAAGTACCTGGTTGGACCAATCAGGCTTTTGATTAAAGTGCTTGTTTTACAAAACTCAGCTAATTTGACCACTCCCTCTCCACATCATTTCCCACTCGGTTGAAGGCATTGAATTTAGCACTTAACAGGAGGCAACCTGTCATTCCAAAAACCCAAGATCCTTCTGATTATCCTTCTGTACTTTACGTTTACTGCACCCTGAGTTCAATTTTTGAATAGTCAATCCTACTTTGGTACACGTACTAGAGCTTGAAATTATCCGCAACAGTCATTCCCAACCTGTTTGCCCACCTGATAAATCCTGTTCTAAAATTCCTGAACCAAAACCTATTTCACATCCCCTGTTTACAATGAAGACATTGCAAAACTTAGGCATGGGGGGGTGGTAAAGTGCAAACATACAAGAAATCAGAATTCAGAAGGGTTCTCACAAAAAAATAACATATTCCAAAAATACCAAAAAAATATAAAATTGTGAAAAAGAGCCAAAAAAAATTGAAGGAGAGAAGAAAATTTTGAGGCCATACAAAACTTGAGGAGAAAAAAAGAAAAATGTTAAAAAGGAGGACAAAATGAAAAGAAAAAGAAGAGATAGTCATTAGTAAGAAATTAAGGGATTAACTAAGTTCTAGACCATATCAAGAAAAAGAAAATGAAAGGAAAAAAGTGCTAAGGAAACTCAAAAGAGATTAGAAGGAATGCTGATCTTAGGCCTTTTGGGCTGTACTCCTAGGCTTAAAAATTCAAGTATTCGCTAAAGATCTGGATAGTTCTCAAGAGGTTGGGGAAAATGCGAAGCTTAAGTATTAGGTCTAAGGCTTAGGGAGTACTCGACCTTGTTAACTGACCTCTGGTTTGTGGGACTTGGTAACCTAAGCACCCCAACCCGCACACAGTCTGGTTCAGTGCGCATAAGTACCAAAATCACGCAAATGCATTTAAATTGTTCTGAAAAAATCGCTTAGACTAGGAATAGCCGATCAACACAAGTTGATTTGGAAGAGTTCCCGACGCGGAGAAGTGGGAAACTCCCCTCAAAGATGTGCAATAACATATCGTCTCCTCGGTGCTTGTCTCCTAGGATATTTACATATCTTACTGAGGGCTTGTAAGCACCCTATGCTGGTTCAGATGCCATGGGTGGCATTGTCACGAAATGTCGATTGCTAGGATCTAGATTTAGCTACAGAACGCCATGGACAGGATTATCTCAAAATCTCGAAGGCCAAGGTTCTGGGGGTTGCCATGGGTGGTGCTATCACGAAGCATCGATTGCTAGGGACCCTTCAAGGATTGATGATGGGGACTAGGAATTCGATACAGACCATGTTGAGGAGCCAATCCAAAGCTAGAAATAAAAAGAAAAGAGAGAGAAAACTCTCCAAACAAAGAAAATTCTTCTGTCTCTCTCTTACGAAAAAAATGCACTGCAAACTGAACCGAGGCTAAAATATGTTACAAGCACGGATGCTTTAACCGTGGAGTCTAATGAACCTTAGGATAGTTCGTGTGGGCCTTAAAAACCTTTGCGGCAGACTGAGGCTAGAGATGGTCAGGTCCAGATCTTGGTTGGTACTTGAGTACCTCTAGGCCTACTATTAGCATTCTAACCTAATCAAAAGAAGATATCACTCATCATAGTTTTTGAGCACCAAAAGAACTCATGGTTTAGAATCAAAGTTAAAACCTTAAAATTTTGCTAAGGGACTAGCAAAAGCTAGGCATGGAGGTATGATGGGAACACCATCATGAGCCCTAACTAACTCATTTTGACCCATAAAAGAGAACAAGAGCTCCTACATAACCAACTGGAGGTCCTAATTCACTGAATAACCATTCTAAGAGAAAAGTAAGAAATAAGGGGTAAAATAGTAATTTTACCATTACAATACAAAAATAGATTTTCTCAAGGGCTAAACAAAGGTTAAAAGGTCTTAATAAGATAAAAAGTGGGTTGGTTCAGACAGAAAAGGGTTCGTGTGAGTTCTGGGAATTAAATGACTTCTCGTAACCCTAAAACAAACCCTCTTGATTAACCAAGGTTTTGGTCAGGATAAAATTCACCTAAATCCTCTAAAAATCATATAAAAATATTCTCTAGGGTTTAGAACATTCAATTTGGCCATTGGAACCTATTTTGACCTAGAATGGGGTCTCAACTAGATATTTCCCTAAATTGGGTTTTTGCATAAATTTTCCAATCAAACATGGTCAAACCCAAACTCCAACTTCAACATTGAATTTCTTAGGTCAAAATTAGGTTTGTACCAAAATTTGGACCTAAGGGGCACTCATCTTGACCTACTTTGCAAATAAGTCCAACCTGATTACATTTCTACCCCTATCTTTCGAAAACCCTTGCATTTGGCCCCCTATCTTCTTCATCATCCTTTCAAATAGGTCCCTCCACCATTATAGTGGAGGGAAACCTACTTTGGAGAACTTGAGAAGGCGATTCCTCCTTGATTGCTCAGAGAATCCCTCCCAAAATTGGAAGGGAGATTCTCTGAGTAATCTCCTCCAGTATGAACCCATCACTGAGCCCTAATTTATACCCAATCTATCATGCGAACACATGAGAGATTTGGGTCTTTTTGAAGCTTCCAACTCCTATGGAAATACCTTGCTTGGAAGCTTGGCTTCCAAGAAGCTTCCAAGCACAAATCTGTCCCCAGAGGCCTATTTAAGCAACCCCTGATTCATCCGCATCTCCTCAGCTTGGAATTGGGCCGGTCCACCCAGCATTCTTCACTCCTCGCCAGCCACAACACCTCTGCAAGCTCCGATGGTTCCTTCCTCTCTCTCTTGTCGCCCAACCACAATACTAGTTGTTGGGTTGCCTTCCTCTCGTTCATCCCAATCGGCCATACCTGCCCTGACGCCACCTTTACCCTCGTCGTCACTGCCGCCTCATCTACGGAGATCTTTGTCTCTGGCGTCGGTCGTACCAGCCCAGACACCTCTCCTGTCTCTTTCGTCCTTAGTTTAGGTCAGTTAGCTTCTCTCTCTCTTCTACTCCCGTTCCCCCTCTTTATTTCTCAAAAACACCCCTCAATGCCACCGATCACCATCACCTTCTCCACCTCCAGCCATACCTCCGGTGAGGCTCCCCCGTCTCTCTGCACCTCCATTCGCCTTGCCAACCATCCTACGACCTCTGCAACACCCCACTGAACATCTCCTACTACTCCAATCACCCTGACAACCACCCAAAAGTGCCCCCGAACACACCCACTCACACGGCCATAGAGAACCCTAGGAATGCTCACTCAGGCGTTCCCACGCCACGCTGACCACCGCCACATATTCGTCGTGCCTTGGCGAATCTCCCTGGATGTTTTGATGTGGCCGCAAGGCCGTGCTCATGATTTTAGGTTCAAACACCTCGGCCGCCATGGATGAATAAGTTTGGAGCTTGCTTCCTGTGCTCCAGTTGCTACTACTCCAAGCGTGAGTCCCAGGCGATGCGGACTTGAGGCATGAGTGTGCTCAGGTTCTCACTTGGAGTCAACAACCCATGTAGCCTCGTCAATTAATCCAGACATCTGCTGCTACGGAGTGCGCAAGGGAGGTGGGAAGGTTAGTCCCACCTCAAAACTGGACGAGCGGGCGTATGCACATAAATTGATTTTGTGCATTAGCCTTATCGCCTCCTACTCACTAGGTGAGGTCCCTCTCTCCCCCTCACGGCCTCGTCTGCAGCACTACCCACGCGGACCTGGCCACGACCCATTTACCTGATCGACTCACTCCTCGCTCACCACCCACGTCGGTGAGCCTGGACCTAGGTCTTCGTTAGGTTCAAATACTTGACTCGGATGTGGCTCTGGGAGAGAGAACCGAAATAGAGAAGAGAGAAGAGAGGAACGCTATGCAGGGGAAGGGGGGTTTTGCTATGGAAAGATTGGCTCCACACTTGGCCAAATCCAAGGAAGGAAGAAGGAAGGAGGAAGAAAGTTGAAGGAAGAGAAAGAGAAGAAGGAAGAAGAAGCCAAAGAAGCTGAGGTTCGCAAGGCTAAGACCAGAGAAGAAGAAAGAGAAGAAAGAAGGAAGAAAGAAGCCAAGGAAGAGAAAGAAGATAGACAAGGTAAAGAAAAGAGAAGACAAAGAGAAGAAAGAGCCAACAATAGAGAAAGGAAGGAAAGAGAAGAAAGAGAAGAAGAGAGATTAGAAAAGAAATCAGAGAAAAGAGGAAAGAAAAGTGTTGTAGCAATGAACCTTTAAGACGTCTGATTTTATAATCAGACGTCCATTTTTTCATAGGCTATCCATTGTTATATTTACAATTCTTTTTATGCTCCATATACTCATGCTTTACATTTTTAATTAGATTTTGAGTAGTATTATGTGTTCAAATTGCATTTATTATTGAGATTAGTGAGTGAATTTCATTTGCTCCCTGTGTTTGACCTTGGACTTTAAAATCAGAGTAACAAATTATATTTGTTTTGAATGCTTTTTCAACTGTACTACAATGCGACCTTTTTAAAACCCGATCAAGTGCTCTTAACATCCTCTCACAGCTGTTTGGGAAGCGAATCCCTCTATGTCGTTGCCCTTCAAACGACATCTCACCACCCTCGTCTGGGTGCTCCATCAACGTGGCTCATCCTCCAAGCAGCCTCGAGGAGGATAACTTCTCACCCCCTTCTCTTTTTATCGCTTTCTAGTGTAGATTTCCAGGTTTTTCGTGTAGTGATTAGATGTAATGAACATGATTCTATAGTTATGAAATACTAGTTCTCTTTCTCTCTATTTTTCTTTGTATTATTCTTTCTCTTTTCTGTTATTTATTCTTTAAGTAGAATAGCTAGTGTAGATTAATTTCAACTAGCTACTTTGCTTCGTGACAATAAATCCAATGCGATTTTTGATCAAATGTTTGCCTCCTCATGTTTGACCCAGGATTCACTTTGAGTTTCGGTAAAAATTATCTAATTGACAGATTCTTACGCAACTACAACGACGGGTTTTCAAACTCAAACTTTTAGCATAGAAATCGCGCTCAACACTGAATCGTGCTGTTGCCACCACAGGTTGCATTGGCAAATAATCTAATATCCTCATGGAGTCCCTGGTAAAAGGATTGGATTTGTTCCTATTTA